>OU342741.1:283608308-283962397 GCA_910589775.1 Avena eriantha
GTTTATTTTTTTGAAATGAAAATCTGGTTTAATTTTGGATTTGTTATCTGTACTCAAATTTGGTTTATCTTACTCATATTGCTCATGGCGTAATGGTACTACTCACTACAAGGATTTGACAATTGCCCATCTCCGAGAGAAATACAAAGCTCATAGACACATGATTTCGTGCCATCAAGAGAAAGTGAAACACTAGGAAGAATAGATTAGGCGCCTGAAGGAAGAAGTGTCCACATCCACTAAGCGGATAGCTAATTTGACTACAGGATGGAATACATCAATTTCAGTTGCTCATGATGCTTCTGTTGATTTTCAAAAGTTCATGGCTGACAACTTAGTTCCCGAGTTACCTGATGTGGATGGCGACAAGTGATTGGCTAGGTGTACGACCGGATCTTAGAACAGGTGGGAATGCAAGCTGACAATCTTTTCAATTCAGCTCTAGAAGCAGATGAGACCCTGACAGAAATTCGAGATTCTCCATGCCCATACAGTCCTGATCCTGCAAAAGATGAGGAAATTTGTAAACCATATTGACTGCTCTACTTTCATTTTTGAAAGGTTTGGGTCTCTTGTGAGGATGACTATTTGTTAAGTCGGGTACTATAACTATATTTTTTTGCTCTGCTGGTGTGTGGTGTTCATGAATCTATATATTTGATGTACCATTATGACATATATATTGGACCTGGCTTTATGTGACTATATTTGCCAACAGCAGTCATCTTATTCGAACTTGTGGTGGTTTTTTATCTTTCAATTCTTTTCCTTCTGAGATATATTAATGATGATGTTAATGCCAGTTGTGAGTGATTTGTTAGCATATTTCTGGTAGTAAACCAAAACTTATAGTTGTAGATTGTGGAATTTCAGGTCGATGTTTGAACTCTAGATCTTGATGTCATAGAAATTGCAAGCTTCTACCACCGGGAATACTTTACCCAGCAATTGATTGTATCACATGAATAAGTGCACAAACTTGATGTCTGTTGGAGGGAAACTGAGCAACGCAAGTGCACAAACTTGTATCAGTCGTGTGGTTGCTACTGTTAATACAACCGGGGTTTCCATTAAAAAAAGCGGGGTTTGCAAAAAATTACTGGGGCCAAAGTTAGTTTCGAGTTCGAGGAAGCTCAGTCGTGTGCCCCTCGACCGCATCGTCATCTTCTCCGCCTGGCCACCCTCCCTTGCCGGACCGTCCCCACTGCTCCACCATTGAACACCACCGCACCACCATTCACTGGTATGTACACCCCCAACCTCTAGCCATTACGGGCTTTCTGAAGGATAGAATGCATTTATTTTTGGGCATTGCAAGCTAAATAAGCTGGTGGTGTTTACAGGAAATGGAATTGGCGTTGGCAGATACATTTGCTGCGTCGACGGGTGCTTGTAAAGCAGAGGTGGATGCTGAAGCAGCACCAGTGGATACATGTGAAGCGGATGCGGACGCTGATGCTTGTACAGCATCGGAGTCTTGGGCAGTTTTGAGTTATGCTTGGAAAACGGTGGAGGCGCAGTCGAAATCCTCGTCGGCTGCTACTAGAACAAATTTGGCTATGTTGGTTGCCGTTGCCAATGCGACGGCTGTGTGGGATGCTAGGAATGTGTCAGCTCGTGGTGGTGCTTCTTCAACGTCAACGGTTGTGGCTCGTCATTGATCGGTGGTGCCTGCTCCATCTGCTCAGAACTCGTCGATCCCATTGTAAGTTCTGTATTGGATTTTGTCTCCCTGACTTCCTCCCTCTTTTGTGTATTCTGCTCCGGGGTTTTTTCTAGATGTAGTGGATATTAGTTTAAACTACTAGTACTAGGAACATAAAAATCTATTTAATCACAAACTAGTGATCCGAATGGGATGAAACTTTCACAGGATTCAAACCTAGGCACCGATGATTTACTGATTTTTGTCGATTTTTTTTGAATAGTTTTACTTTTTAGTTCAAAATCTGAGCTACTGTCATACGTTTGATCAAAGATGGAAGGTGATCCTGGGGCAAATCACCGTGAGACTTGGGTTCACCAAGTCACGAAAGTTGCATCCATTTTTTCTCCCCTTCTTTATGATAAAACCAGAAAATTCAGGTGGGGGCCTTTTTGTCCTCCCCGGTGACCTAAAAAAAGTTCTACATTCCATTTTCCCAGTTCCGACATGCTGAAGCACTTTGTGGTGCTTTCGTACTACTCTGGTTCATTCCTTGTGTTGTTTAGTTTATTTTGTTAGCAGACTCTGCTTTTTAGGTAGTTTTTCAGATGCGTGCAGTTTAGGAAATTTCGATGATAAATTTTCCTGTCAAATTGTATGATGCATTGTGGTGTTTACTTAATTCTATTTTTAGGGTTGTGCATTGTGCATTGTGCTGTTTACTTAATTCTGATGATGCACTTGTTCTATTTGCATCATCCTACTAGCTTTGGTGGAAAAACATATGCAATAATCAACGACTTGCTAGGCGATGTATTTGGTCAGATTCTTGTCAGGCTTCCTCTGCACCCACCGTGATACTAAGGGCATCAGTCGCCCAAAAATGTTTGACGTACTTCACGGAAAGCAACGATTTCAAAAGGCTAACCCTGTCACACAACAGAGGAATATCGTTACTTGGGTTTTTCACCAACATCTCCGAGGAAGCTCGATTCTTAACATATCATAATCTTGACCAATCCATCTTCTAGAAGCTGAACAGGCTGGTGGAAGTACATAAAGCTTGCAAACCATATGTACTTGGATGTCACAATGTTAGGGTGCTACTTCATTATCCGCAGGGGTCTAACATGATAAAGGCCAGGGATCCAATCAGTGGAAGTAAAACAGTGATACCAGAACCACCAATTTGGCAGAGACGTGAGTATGAAAGTGGCACAATTCTCTGTTCGAGAAATCATGGGCAATTGTCTTCACACTGTTGCATCAATTTCTGGGTTGTTTGGATAGTAACCAATGGTAACCAAGCACTGGTGCAGAGGTACTCATCAGAGTTAAGAAAATGGGAGGACTAGATTGAACCTGATGAGATGCTGGCTAAGATTGATCGCAGGCCATCAACTCTCATAGGGGACATTTTGTACTGGCCAACGACGAACTCCAAATATATAATTGCCTTTGGTATGTGACAACAAAACTGTGTTATATTGAGTGCCCCCATGAGACACATGATATTTCCAGACGCAATTTTGTCATCGCTAAGGGGAATAATGGAGATGTTGCCCTTGCGGTTATAAGAGACTTCACTCTAAACACGTGGTCCAGTGCAAGATCATCAACATGCAAATGGGAAGCTTGGGTGCCTCATCTAAAGGTTGAGTTGGATACTCTCATTGGCCTTCAGAAATCATGGGAATATGGTGGGAAAGATGCAGTAAGGTTACTCTGCGCATTTGAGGATAGAGAAATGGTGGTTATATGGGCAAAGGAGGGAGTATTCGAATTAGATCTCAGCAGCATGAAGTCTAAGAAGTTCAGATCTCGTAAACGTTGGTCTACTTTACATCCCTACATTATGACACCTGGTTAGTGCAGTCAGTCATGTGCAAACCTTGCACATTTTTGTACACCTATGTTGATCATTTTGTTCATTTCCTTCAGCAACCGACGTGATTTGAAGTGCTAAATCAAAGAAACGGAAAGGAAGTCCTGTCAGCAACACAGCTGATTCAGACTACAACATTGTTTGGGAAAGCATGTGTTTGCCCAGGTTGTGTTATTTGGAGCTGTAGTCTGATATTTGTTTGTTTTGGTAGCTGATGGAACTATGGTGACACCTTTGTTTGTGCTACAGTCATAGTGGGAGGGGCTGGAATATTAGAGTTCTCTATTCGTTTTGGAGGCCTATGTGTGTCTGATAAAACATTGGTTTATATGATGAAATGGTGTTCTCTATATAGTAGTGTATGCGTGATGAAATCTTGTTTTATTTTTTCTACATATACTTTAGCTGGCCTTTGTGTTTTGATAGTATGCTATAGTAGGAGTATTTGTTTTGCAATAGGATTTTTATTTGATCTGAATTGGTACTACCATTTAGTTCGTGCTTCCCGGAGAAGAGTTTGTGCCGACACCTAAATAATTAGTAGCTCTTGGTTTCACACCATTTTCACATGCTTGAATCAGAGCTACTTTAGACATTTGTTTGTTGTTATGTTAAACAAACATTCTTGTATCAGAGATCTGCATTTTCATACGCGTGGTAGATAATCACTCTCCCTGACTTGGATCCCTGAAATAGAGGGAGAATAGCCTATTTTTTTAATTATTCTTTAGACAATCTCTAAATTCAAAATCACTTTTTACCGCCAAAACCAACCGCCTACCCCGTTTGAATCGGAGGCATCAGTTGATGTGAGTCACGCCTTAAATTCCCGACCAGATGGCGTTCAACCTACACGACCTTTTTTCTAGTAATAAAAACTTGGTCGGGAGCCAAATTCAAAATCGTAATTGAGTGGGAAATAACCCACCGACCCCGAAGCATTTCACACCCCTCTGTTTCAAACATTTTCAGGAAAAATCACCCACCGAGGTAGTACCATTTTTATATTATTACATGGACGGTAGCCAAATTTAAAATCTGAGTCAAGCGGCAAAATTTACCGCCTATGCTGTGTGAATGGAAGGTATCCAAGTTTCTGTGCAAAAAAATGTTTATGGATGATCAGTTGATGTGACTCTTGGCCTTGAATTCCTGGACAGATAGTGTACGGTCTACTACCTTTTTTCTACTAGTAGATGGACGCTAGACAAATTCAAAATCTTAATCGAGCGGCAAAATCACCCACCTACCAAGCATTTCCCACCCCACCATTCAAAAACTTTGAGCCAAAATATCCCACCGACCGGGGGAGTACCCTTTTTCTATTGTTATTATTAGATGGGTGCAACCCAAATTCAAATTCTCAATCGAGCGGCAAAACCACACACCGACCTTGAAGCATTTCGCGCCCTTCCGTTTCAAAAACTTTAGAATTTAAAATTCCAAATCTACCCATTGTTCAGACAACAAATGGGCATGCTAAAGTTGGTAGCTCGGGGGCACGATAGTAATTATTTTTTCCGCTCACCTCTATGTTCTCGATTCCCCCAGTTTTTCCCGCCAACCCTCCCAAAAATCCCAAGCTCCTATGTCCCCTCCACGACCACCACACGCACCGGCTTGAGCTACGGTCTCGTGCACCGCCGCACAGCCGCTTCACCGACGCTCACCCACCAGATCTAGGAGCACCCTGTGTCATTCACCAGGCCGATGGCGTCATCGACCGCCCAAGCTCTGCTTCCTCTCTGCCGAAAGCTAACCAACCGTACCGGATCTGCTTCACCGGTGTCCATCAGGCGTGATCTAGTTCAAAGACTTCCATGTCTGTCGCTCCAGACCAGCTGCACGGCCGTCGCCGTTCACTGCACCGAATCTTCCTCAGCGATGCTCTCGTCCACCACTTTCAGCCGGCATCGACCGCCCAAGATCTGCTTTCCTGATGCCAACATCCACTGCAACCATAGCACCCTCGGTGACCTGGACGTCACTCGCACGATACCGGCGCTTAGACGCCTCTCCGACCAAGATTAACCAAATCTCCAACCCGTTTTTGTTCTGTCAACGGTAAAGCAGGTTCAAGCCTGTCGCAGTGAACTGCATTTTTGTAATCGTGCTAGTACATACAAGTCACTAGGCACGCCTGTTCTTCATGCTAGTACATGCAAGGTCATTATATATGTTGGTTTGCATTCGCTGCTCTACAAATTTTAAGTCATGCACATGTTTGTTAGTTTGTCATGCACATGTTCTTATCTACTCCATACACCAGTAATTGCCTGCTACCATGTAATTCTTGCAAAATCTGTAGTTAGTGGAAAATATTAGTGGAAAATATTAGTTGCTGAATCTATTTGGTTCGTCCTGAGATCAGTTCCTGCTATTATTTCTTCCTTGGCATCGTTCTGCTATGATGTAGTAGCCATTTAAACTCTTCGTACAAATTCGATTATAATTTTGTTGTTGCCATAATGCCATTTGGTTCTTCAAAAGCAGCATCACTAACTACTTCCTTTTTCCTTCATAGAGCTCAAAATGGAACAATGAACATGTTGGTTTGCATAGCCTATTCTACAGGTTCACAAGGGATGTCATTACTTCCTTATCTGGTGCTGGTTCGTCCTGAGCAACGGCATATCTGTTCTCTACTATGTAGTTCACTCGTGGTTTGCATTCCTGCTCTAGAATTTCTCTTATCATACCATTATATTTTCTATCTGGTTGATTTTTAGCTATGATAGTAACTACATGCCATTGTGTAGCTCACAGCAAATTCTGAGTCACCCAACGACTCTATGCATTTCAGGAGATGCCACTACTTCCATATATATTTTCTGAAATTCTAAGAAACACTTTGTTTGATTGCTCATTTCATTTTAGGCACACTTGTCTAAATCTTGTTTGTCCTGTTCTACAGGTTCACGAGAGACGCCATTATATCTCGCATCTGGTTCTGGGTATGGTTCGTCCTAGGTCACGATATAACTATCCTCTACAATATATAGTTCATTCGTGGTTTGCATTCCTACTCTACAGGTTCTCGTATGATGTGGTTAAAATTTCTATCTGGTTTATTCTTTGCTATGAGAGTAACAGCATGCCATTTTATGGCTCAGCGCAAATTCCAAGTCACCCAACGTCTCTTGCCTTTTAGGGTATAGAACTGCTTCCATATATATTTGTTCAAAATGACCTAGCTAGTTTATATCTGCTGAAATTCTAAGCCACACACACATTTTTTTGATTGCTTGTTTCATGGTAGTCACACTTGTTTAATGCGTGCTTGCTTTTCATGTTTGTTTGACATGTTGGTCAATAATTGAACCATTGACCAGTTGTAAACTCTAGTTCATAGCTCCTGTCATATCAGTCAAATGAGTAGTTTGTCTTGTTTGATGTATTAACTTGTTATTACTTAGTTTCAGATTGCAATTATTGCTAGACCCACCAAAGAGGGGGCTGCAAGATCATGTCTCCTCCAATGTAGCTATCACACTCAATGGAAGATGTAGGTGCTTGATTGAGAAAGCAAATCGAGGACTCTTCTATCAACTTGATTGTCAACTGAAATGCCGATTTTTCTTTCCCTTGAGTTGATAATATGTAATAATTTTAAGAAGTTTGCAGCTAATGAAATATCTAGATAACTCGCGTAGTCCATGTAGGCATTTAGTTGACGCCGTCCACACATTGTGGTAGTCATTACGATAACTACACAAGGCATGTCAATTAGGGAACTGTACCGTGCTTTGTTATTGTCCTGTCGTGTACTCTGCCGATCACGAACAGTAAAAAATGCTAGATTATTATACACGTTTTATGTATTGGCATGGGCTTCAGAAATGACGAAAATATAAAAGGCTGTAAATGTAATGGGCCAATCTGCATGTGGTAATAGGCCATAACAGTAACAGGCCGTAAAAGTAACAGGCCATAAATGTAGTAGGCCTAACAGGCCGTAATAATAACAGGTTGTAACAGTAACATGCCACAATAGTAGCAGGCCAGAACAAAAACAACCCATTACAGTAACAGGCAAGAAACTACAAAAATCACAGAACATTAATAGGCCAAAACAGTAGCTGGCCACAACAGTAAAGGACCACAACAGTAAAAGGCCAAAATAGTGATGAGTCTGAACAGTACGGGCCGAGAAATTTTCGGAAAAGGGTAGTAACAGGCCAAAAAATTTACCAGACTAGAACAGTAAAGGGACGTTTGTGGGCCTTAACAGCTAAAGACCAGAATAGTAAAAGGCCAGAACAGTAACATGCCAAAACAGTAACGAACCATCTCAGAGAAGGGCCATCAGTAGGTGGTCAACGATGGGCTGCGATAATAGAGATGGGTTGACCGCATGCCTTATGTTTACAAGAGCGACTTAGCGTAGGCTGCTAATGGGTCGCACAGTGTTGGACCAACATGAGCCTTTTGTAGGCCGAAACAGAATTAGGCCTGAAAGTTCACGGGCCGCTGCTGGCTGCATTTTTGGGCCCATTTCAAATAGTGCAGGACAAAACAGTAACAAGCCATCTTCTTATTGGGCTCCCTCGATGGGTCGGCCCAATTAGTATTTACTAGGCCTTGGCTGGGCATGGCTTCTGCCACGGTTTCTATGACCATTAACGGCGGTAACCGGCCGCTAACAGCGGCTGCCACCTAGCAGTTTGCATGACCTCAGCAGTTAGCGCGGCTGGCAAACAGATCTATGACGGAACAAGTTTTTGTGGCTGAAGGGTCCGATCCACCACGGTCGAAAAAACCGTGGTTAATTCATTTGTGACGGGACTTTTACCATGAAGGCCATCCGTCGTGGAAGACTCTTTAGCCATGAAAAACGGGCCTTCAACCACGAAAACCGTCCGTTGTAAAAGCCAAGTTTTCTTGTAGTGACGATGACCACATTGCATGTGTGTTCTTTTCCAATAATACGACATTTTGATATATCTACATGACCACACATAAATCTATGTGAAGATGCAACTTATGTCACACTAGTGCAACATGCAATGTGTGGAAGCTGCTTTTCCTATGTTTTTGGTCTTTGTGACCATGGTTGTACACATGGAACCCCTAGAGTCATTGCATGTGTTCTTTCCTAAACCACATTGATATATATCCACACTGCTAGCTTCATTGATCCACACATGACCACATTGCATGAGTTCTTTTCCAAAACCACATATACATGACCACACACACGCACTAGTGGATTCCGTGATGCAACTTCTATCACACTGGTGCAACATGCAATATGTTGCTTTCCTATGTGTTTTGGTCTATGCATGTGACTATGGATGACACATGGATCCCCTAGAGACATTGCATGATGTGTGTTCGTTTTCCTAAACCAGTACACACTGATATGCATGTGTGTTCCTTTCCAATAATATACCACATTTTGATATATCTACATGACCACACATATAACTCTGTGATGATGCAACTTATGTCACACTAGTGCAACATGCAATGTGGGTGGAAGCTGTGCTTTTCCTATATATATGTGTTTGGTCTTTGTGACCATGCATGGTTGTACACATGGAACCCCTAGAGTCATTGCATATATATGTGTGTGTTCTTTTTCCTAAACCACATTGATATCCACACTTCTAGCTAGATGTCATTGATCCACATACATGACCACATT
This sequence comes from Avena eriantha, assembly GCA_910589775.1. NCBI lineage: Eukaryota > Viridiplantae > Streptophyta > Magnoliopsida > Poales > Poaceae > Avena > Avena eriantha. The sequence goes on from OU342741.1 coordinate 283,617,486, forward strand.
GCATGTGTTCTCTTTTCCAAAACCACATTATTGTTGGTATATCTACCACACACACTAGTGGATTCTGTGATGCAACTTCTGTCACATTGGTGCAACATGCAACATATTGCTTTCCTATGTGTTTTGTCCTATATGACCATGCATGGTTTAATTTGACACATGGATCCCCTAGAGACATTGCATGATGTGTGTGTTATTTTCCTAAACTAGTACACACCGATATATCCACTGGAGCCACTGATCCCATCACATGACCACAATGCATATATGTACACTGTTCTTTTCCAAAACAACAATGATGATGATATCTCTCTACATATATGCATGACCACACACATGCATATACTCAAGTGGATTCTGTGATGATGCACAACACTTTTGTCACACTGGTCCATGCATGCATGCAATGTGGAAGGCTCCTTTATTAATTCCTACGTGTTGTTGGTCTCTATGACCCATATGGAATATCTCTCTTGTAGAGTCATATTGCATGCATGTGTTCTTTTCCTAACCCACATTGATATGGGCCACCAGAGTCATTGATAGATCCACACCATGATGACCACATTGCATGTGTGTTCTTTTCCAATAATACCACACATTGATATCTATAAATATATATATATATATGACCACACACACTCTGTGATGCAATTATGTCACACTGGTGCAACATGCAGTGTGTGTAAGCTGTGATTTTCCTATGCGTTTTGGTCTCTATGTCCATGATTTTACACATGGAACCCCTAGAGTCATTGCATGTGTTCTTTTCCTAAATAAACCACATTGATATCCACACTTCTATAGGTGTCATTGGTCCACGCATGACCACATTGCACATTGATATATCTACACATGACCACACACACTAGTGGATTCTGTGATGCAAAAAACTTTTGTCACACACACACACATGGATCAGTGACTCTAGCTAGTGGATAGTGTTCTTTTCCATCTCACATGACCACATTGCATATATGTACACTGTTCTTTTCCAAAACCACAATGATATCTCTAGCTACATGTACATGACCACACACATGCATATACTCAAGTGGATTATTCTATGATGATGCACAACTTGTGTCACACTAGTGCAACCATGCATGCCATGTGGAAGCTCCTTTATTAATTAATTCCTATGTGTTTTTGGTCTCTATGATGACCATGGATCTCTACTAGAGTCATATTTTGCAATGATGTGTTCTTTTCCTAACCCACATTATTGATATGGCCACTAGAGTCATTGTTGATAGACCACATGATGACTACATTGCATGTGTTCTTTTCCAATAATATATACCACATTGATATCGACATGACCACACACAAACTCCAGTGGATTCTGTGATGCAACTTACTTTTGTCACACTAGTGCAACATGTGAAATGTGGAAGCTGAGATTTCCTAGATATATATGTGTCTTTTTGGTCTTTGTGACCATAATTTGACACATGGACCCCTAGAGTATATATGATGTGTGTTTTTTCCTAAACCACATTGATATATATATATGTGTATATCCACTAGAGTCATTATTGACCATAACATGACCACATTTGCATGTGTTATTTTCCAAAACCATGCATGATGACCACACACTCTAGTGGATTATGTGATAGATGCAACTTATATCACACACTGGTGCAACATGCAATGTGGAAGCTACCTTTCCTATGTGTTTTTGTCTCTCTGTGACCATAGTTTTTGACACATGGAACCCCTAGAGACATTGCATGTGTTCTTTTCCTAAACCACATTTTGATATATATCTACATGATTCTATGATAACTTCTATCACACACTGGCCGTGCAACATGGAATTGAAAGTTGGTTATGTATTATTTCCTATATGATGTTTAATTTTAGTCTGACACACATGGATTCCCCTAGAGTCATGCATGTGTTCTAACCACATTGATATATCCACTATACTCTCTAGTCATTCACATGGATATGTGGAAGCTGCTTTAATTTTCCTATGTATTTTGGTCTGTGTAGTGATGCATCTTCTTTGGGCTCAAACTAATTTGATATATACCATATGTGTTTCTATGACCTAAAACTAACCAAAACAAGGATACAAGTCCATTGTTCAACCCTAATCTGGAGAAATCCATTGTTCAAAATAAACCGCATTTTGAATCTTATCAAAATTTGAATATATTATCCAAAATGCGTTAACTCTCTTCAGATCATTATACAAGTCAGCATATAAACTAGTAGTCCACATTATTTCTTTTTTTCAAGATTTATTCATCAATAATTTATAGTTTTCTTCACCAAGGCCCTTTTAGTCAAGACTTTCTAAAATATGGTTAATTTATTTGAACCCTCCATCATGCATCCAACGGCCAGGACACTAACCCCAAATTTCTAGGTCAGATCCTCCCGCCCACGTGAAATTTGGCGCCAGGGCGGGAGAGTTTCTACGCAAAAGAAAATTTCTTGAGCTGCAATTACCTTTGAGCCCACCTGCATAGCGCCACCCAAGCATTCACGCAAAGGTCATTTATGTAATCTATTCCAAACCCTTTTTATCCCCTCGCCGAAATGAGACAGATCCAAATTTCCCCACTGCCCTCAGCGCTGCCCTCCCCACCGTGCTCCCCCTTTTACCCTCGCCCTCCCCGCCATCCTCCCCCTTTTCCCCTCACCGATGTATGTCCCTCCGCCCTCTGCCCTTAATCCCCTCGTCTTCGTCCGTCCTTCCAGTAGTAACCTCTCTGTCACCCTAGCACAAATCCGAGCCCCTCCTCACTGTCCTAGTTTTCCACCATGTCCGTCGACCTCGCCGGTCATCCACCTCGCCGACAACTGGTTGACCTTGTCTACCACCTCGATGTACACTTCACCCGCAAAGTTGGCCATCTCGCCGGCCATTTCCCCGTCTAGCTCGCCGTCTAGCTTGCCGTCCACCTCGTCAACTAGGTCGCTGTCCACCTTGCTGACAAGGCCCGTCACCACACTGACAAGGACCGTCCACCTCGTTGCCCACCTCGTCGACGAGTTCTGCTACCTCGTCGTCCAAATCGATGCCACGTGCTCCAGGTCACTGCAAGAAACGTGGTATCAAAAAGGCCCTACAGCCTGCAGGCAAGGAAACATGCTCATCCTCGATGCTCAAGGTTTTTTTTACTTTGCCTAAGAAATGATGTTCATTATCCTGTTCATGCCACCTATTTACCTTTTTTGTTGCATTTATTCTCTCTTATTTGTTCTGCATGTGAAATTGCTTGTAATTTTACAAGTCTTATGACCAGGGTTGCATTATCCTGTATGCTGCATTAGTTTGACTGCTTCATGACATGTCTGATGAGCAGAGTATAAATTGTTCATAGTAGTCTGTTTTACATGATAATTACTATTGAACAATCAACATCATGACTTGTTTAATTGCCTATTTTAATTGCATGAACGATGCTTATCCTTCTGATGTTTAATTGTCCTGCCCTGCTTATTAGTGCAACCAGCCAACCAATTGAAAAGTGAGATTTAGAGTATTCGACTTATGATCAGTTTACATACAGATAATGTTTGCATTATCTTGGTTTCTCGATTGGTCTGGCTGCTTCATCCTATGTCTTTTGATTAGAGTATAAATTGCTCATAGTGGATTCTATTACATGATGATTACTATAGAACAATCAACACCACAAGTTAATATTTTGTTTATTTGCAGGATAGTTTCTTATCCTTCTTATGTTTTATTTTGATTATCCTCTTTAACTACATGTATACTATTTTGGCTTATGATCTGTTTGCATGTGATAAAGGTTGCATTATCTTGCATTTTTTGCATTAGTTTGGCTGCTTCATCATATGCCTTATGATCCTAGTAGAAATTGATCATAGTGAGCTGTCACATGATGAGTTCTATAGAACAATCAGTACAGTAGGTTATGTTTCCTCTTTAATTGCACTATTGATGCTTATCCTGCTTATATTTTATTGTCCCACTCTGCTTATTACTGCAACCAATTAGTGAATTGTCTAGCTTGTTCATCATCTTTTCTCTTGCTTTTCTTTGGCTGCTTCATCGTTAGTCTTGTGATATGAGATTCAGAGTAGAAGTTTATCATAGTGACTGTTGTACATTATGATTAGTATAGAACAATCAATACCATAGTACATAGGTTATATTTTTGTAGCTTACTAAAGAGTTGTTTATCCATGATAGAACCACAATTGCATCCCCTGGAAGAAAGACGGCTAGAAAACATCACGAGAAACAATGCGCGGATGAAAAAATGGGTCCTAGGCTGCTTGTTTATGCATCTCCCACTGAATTCTCCCCTAAAAAGAGCAAGGATGAAGGCTCTAGACCTGAATATTATCCTGAAGAGGAGGGGAGGATGAGATGGAGGTAGTCCCATTACTTGCCTACTCATCTTTTGTGTAACTATTTGGTTACTTAATTTTCCATATATGTTGTGCTTTTTTATTATCCCGAATTGACTACCTTTGAATTGTGTAGACTGAGAAGAGGAAATATAAGAAGAAACCTGTTGTCATGACAAGGATGGCTACTGGTGGTGGATCAGCTGCTCGGAAGAGCGTCTTGGCTAGCATGGCTGCCTCGACAGAAAGTACGAGACATACTAGGTCATAGGGAATCCGTCAGAAGTACTTCCACCTCCAAGTTCTCAACAGCGCCCACCAAGACCACCAAGTGCTACGACCTCTTCACAAGAAACTCAGAGTCTTGTAGATCTTGATGCTTAAGGAGACAAGGTAGCAGCCCAAATCAAGATGGCAGCACTCCATGGTAGGAAGACAGCAGTCCAAGACGAGCAAACAGCTACCCCAGGCAAGCAACCAACTCCCTAAGGAAAGCACATTATATTGTTCGAAGGGCACTTATTATATGGTAGAAAACTAACTCCATATTATATGTTTGTAGATGATTTTGACCATCATCCTTCTGAAGACACTATTAAACATGATGATCCTCAAATTGTCTTGAGGGAAAAACATGAGGAAGCAGTGTGAGAACGTGTCCAAAGGAGGAAAGCTTCCATTTGCCATTCCTCCAGGAAGAACTATTGCTTCCAAGTTTGCCACTGAGTGTGCAAAAACAGTCAAGACTGGTATGCCTATCTTCCCCCGCTGGAAAGAGTACAAGGAGAGGCTGGATGTCAGAGCATAGTTCTACGATAGAGTTTTTGTATGTGTTGTGACTCAACTGCCCTTTTATTCTCATTACTGTTCAAGCAGAGGCTGATGCACGATGTTCTATTTCAGCAAAAGTTTGTCATGGATGCATCACACCTAGATGTGCAGGTTGCTTTGCAACCAGCAGTTAATGAGGCATGCAAGAATTCAAAGGCATCTCCTGAAGAAGCAGTTTTTTGACCCCCTCCCACTGAATGAAGTAACAAGGATTTCTCTAGTTGAACACATGAACAATGCAGATTGGTGCAAGCTTGTTGATTCATGGACTGACCTAGTAACCAGGTCAAGTCTTGTCTACTCAACTTCCCCCAGTCTGTGTTTAACCAGGACTGCCTCTTATACTCTATGCTCTCTCTTTGTGTAGGTTTGTTGTGTAATAAACAGGCAAACAAGAAATATACAACCTTATCATAGTGACTTGTTTTTCTGTGATAGCCGGGGCTTCTCCAATCACAGTGTCAAAAAAGCAACAGTAAGCCCTCCAGAATACTTTTCATCTTTCTCATCTTACAAAATTTCAATGCCATATTTGTCTTCGAAATGAGTATGATCATTTGTAATTTGCTGGCTATTTTTCTAATGTTTGATTATATTCCTAAAACTCAATAGGCAACCAAGGAAAGCAAGATGGCACCTAATGGTACAGAAGATATCACTGAGTCTGAACAACCTCCTTCCATCGACACGGTGCACTATGCACTATCACAGGACATCAGCATCCGTTCTTAAAGACCAGCCAAGACTCTCCTTGAAGCGCAACTTGGGCCTAAGAGAGCAGGGAATGCGATACTGCACAGTGCCATTGTGGGGTTGCAGATGGAGAACCCAGATGGCGAGGCAGAAGCCCTGAAGTAAGCACAACAAGTGTGGAATAAGTTATACCAGGTCAATCTTTGTCATCTTTGTATAATTCAATACCCTATTTGTCCATGAAGATGTGCTTGGAATTTGCCTACTACTTTTCTAACGTTTGCTTCTATAACTGTCAGGCACCCATTAGAAGCATGGTGGCGCCATTAGCTGTAGAAGATGGCATGATTGAGGATTGACCCCTTGCTTCCACTGATGAAAGCATCCATGCATCAAGACGCACCGGTTCTCTCCTTGAAGCACAACTTTTGGCTGAGAGAGCAGCGAATGAGACATTGGGCAGACACATTGCAGCATTTCTGAAGGAGATAGAAGCAAAGAATGAAGTGCAGAAAGCACTTGTGAACTTCGAAGACCTTATAAATGCATCACTTCAGCTATTCTTAGATATATTGCGTAAGTGAACTGGTGGTGTGACTGAAAGCTTGTTAGGCTCTTTTCTTTATTTTGTTGGAAACTTATGTGCGAACCTATTTATGCCCCCTGAAACATGTGCCCTGCAATTTCTATCATTTTCATCTAGACGGTGCAATCTAGCAAAGTTGCCAGCACTCTTCTCCGACGTAAATGAAAACATCATTCTTGTTTAGTTGACGAAAATATTTATGTTACCAATAGACGCAGACATGGCGCACTTTCACTCATCAACATCCTCAACGAAACATGAACGTCATCTCTTCTTCCCTGACGAATTGAGTTTGTCATGCGTTGGAGATATGCGTCCAGCTCTCATTGGTACACAATTCGTGCTGTAGATGAACCACGTGTTTCCTTCCAATTGGTCCACGTGTCGCCCTAATGATCGGCCACGCGTAAGCTGGCCAGCTTATTGTCGTGCCAAAATCTAAATTCATCTCCGCCAGTGTGACAATATGGGAAGGATGACATACGAAAATGAAAGGATGACATCAGCAAACGGCGCTAGTGGAATCAGGCCGTGGCGGAAAAAAACGCCAGGAAGTCGATGTCATCATAGATGGTAAACATGATGTCAGCAAATGTCGTTGACGGCCAACTACGGTGTCGTCCGCCACATGGCATCGTTCATGATGAAATAAAAACATCATGAAGGAACAGGCCTAGGCCGGGCCGGTCTAGTTTGTGATACATTGCAAATGTATCTATGCTTTTTGATGTTCCATGCTTGGTTTTATCTACTTTCTTGTGTTTTGTTCCAACTTTGGAGTACTTTTCATATGATTTCTTGGACTAACCTATTAACAAGAGCCACAGTGCCAGCTGCCTGTTTTCTGCTGTTTTTGGTTCCAGGAAAGTCAGAAAATGAATATTCTCGGAATTGGACGGGACAAAAGCCAAAGTGCCTATTTTTCTGGAAGGGATCAAGTGCCAGAATACGAGACGGAGAAGGGCCAGGGGCGGGCCACACCACCTGGCCGCGTGGCCAGGCTGGGTTCACGCCAGGGGGTGGTGTGGTTGCTCCTTGCACCCCCTCGGCCTCTCCTTCCTCCTATAAGTTGCCCTCGGGACGAAAACCCTAAGTACTCGATAAAAAATCCACAAAAGAGTCTGTAGCCGCCGTCATCTCCATCCCTAGATCGGGAGGGATCTGAAACTCTTCCCGGCACCCTTCCGGAGAGGGGAATTCACCCTAGAGGCCTTCTTCATCACCATGCTAGCCTCCGGTGTGATGCGTGAGTAGTTCATCCTTCGACTACGGATCCATGTAGTAGCTAGATGGCTGGTTTCTCCTCCTTTGTGCTTTCATGTTTATATCTTGTGAGCTCCATTCATGATCAAGATCATCTATTTGTAATCCATACATGTTGTGTTTGCGGGGATCCGATGGATATTGAGATGCTATTTCAGATTGATTATTGATTCTATCATGTCTTTGTTATTTGAGATCTTGCATGCTTGCCGTTGTTAGTAGCTATCTTGGCCAAGTAGATGCTAGCAACTCCAACAGTTAGTATTTATGCTCGATAGTGGGTTCATGCCTCTGGTAATCTGGGGAAGTGACAGAAATCTCTAAGGTACTAGATGTCCTGTTGCTACTAGGGAGAAAACAACAATCCTTTGTTCATAGAATAATCGTATTGTTTACTTTACACGTAGTTCGTAAAGCAATAATCTGTTGCTTGCAACTTAATACTGGAGGGGGTTTGGATGATAACCTAAAGGTGGATTATTAGTCATTGATGCAGTTGGATGGCGGTCTATGTATTATGTTGTAATGCCCAATCAACTCTCAGAGGAGTCAAGATGATTAGTATATGCATGTATTGCTTTCTCGGTGTTTGTCAATTGCCCCGCTGTAATTTGTTAACCCAGCATGTTATCTATCTTAAGGAGAGCCAGCTCTAGTGAACTATGGATCCCGGTCCTTTTCTTTACATACAATCTATAAACTGTTTCTGCTTTGTGTTTACTTTCTGCAAACTTTTACTTCTTTCCATTCGATACGTTTAATCCTTTGTTTTCCGCAAAACACGATGAGATTGAAAACCTCATCGCAAGTTGGGGAAAAAATTCTGTGGTTGTGCTGTGCAGGTCTCCACGTTGCTACTAGCACTGGTAGTGCGCCCTGCCAAAGCTCAGCTAGTAACACCTTTGGGGTGTTTCCTTGCTCCTACTGGTTCAATTAAACCTTGGTTTTATAACTGAGGGAAAACTTACTGGATATGCTCATCATACCTTCCTCTTGGGGTTCCCAAAGTGTTTTGGAAAATAACACATGCAATGACACTCCATGTGTCAAACCATGGTCAAAAAGTCCAAAAACACATGGGAATGCAACCGACACATGTAATGGAGCACCAGGGTGACATAAGTTGCATCATCACACCCACTTGAGTGTGTGGAGTCATATGGATCAAGGTGGTTTGGAAAACAAGACATGCAATGACACTCCATGTGTCAAACCATGGTCATAAAGCCCAAAAACACATAGGAATGCAACTACCACATGTAATGGAGCACAAGTGTGACATAATATGCATCACTACACCGACTTGGGTGTGTGTGATCATGTGGATCAAGATGGTTTGGAAAAGAACACATGCCATGATACTCCATGTGTCAAACTACGGTTACAAAGGCCAAAATACAGAAGAATGCAACTGCCACATATAATGGAGAACCAATGTGACATAAGTTGAATAACCACATCCACTTGAGTGTGTGTGGTCATGTGGATAAAGGTGGTTTTTAAAACAACACATACAATGACACTCCATGTGAAAACCATGGTCAGAAAGCCCAAAAACACATAGGAATGCAACTGCCACATGTAATGCAGCACTAGTGTGACATAAGTCACATCACATGGCCTACTTGAGTGTGTGTGGTCCTGTGGACAAAGGTGGTTTGGAAAACAACACATGCCATGACACTTCATGTGTAAAACCATGGTCAAAAATCCCCAAAACACAGAGGAGTGCAACTTCCACATATAATGGAGCACTAGTGTGACATAAGGTGCATCACCACATCCACTTGAGTGTGTATGGTTATGTGGATCAAGGTGTTTTGGAAAAGAACACATGAAATGACACTCCATGTGTCAAACCATGGTCGCAAAGCACAAAAACACACAGGAATGTAACTGCCATACATAATGGAGCACCAGTGTGATATAAGTTGCATCACCACACCCATTTGTATGTCTGTTATCATGTGGATCAAGTGGTTTAGAAAAGAACACATGCAATGACACTCCATGTGCCAAACCACGGTCAAAAAGCCCCAAACATAGAGGAATGCATCTTCCACATATAATGGAGCACCAGTATGACATAAGTTGCATCACCACATCCACTTGAGTGTATATGATCATGTGGATCAAGGTGGTTTGGAAAAGAACACATGCAGTGACACTCCATGTGTCAAACCATGGTCAGAAAGCCCAAAAAACACACAGTAATGCAACTCCCACACGTAATGGAGCACCAGTGTGACATAAGTTGCATCACCACACCCACTTGATTGTGTGTGGTCATGTGGATCCAATGGTTTGGAAAAGAACACATGCAATGACACTCCATTTGTCAAACCATGGTCAAAAAGCCCCAAATACAGAGGAATGCAACTACCACATATAATGGAGCACCAGCATGACATAAGTTGCATCACCACATCCAATTGAGTGTATGTGATCATGTGGATCAAGGTGGTTTGGAAAAAAAAACACATGCAATGACACTCCATGTGTCAAACCATGGTTAAAAAGCCCAAAAACACAGAGGAATTCAACTGCCACATGTAATGGAGCTCCAATGTGACATAAGTTGCATCACCACACCCACTTGAGTGTGTGTGGTCACGTGGATCAAAGTGGTTTGGAAAAGAACACATGCAAAAACACTCCAATTGTCAAACCATGGTCAGAAAGACCAAAAAACACATAGGAATGCAAATGCCACATGTAATGGAGCACCAGGGTGACATAAGCTGCATCCCCACAGCCCCTTGAGTGTGTGTGGTCATATGGATCAAGGTGGTTTGGAAAAGAACACATGCATTGACACTCCTTGTGTCAAACCATGGTCAGAAAGCCCAAAACACATAGGAATGCAACTACCACATGTAATGGAGCAACAATGTGACATAAGAAGCATCACCAAACCCACTTGAGTGTGTGTGGTCATGTGGATCAAGGAGGTTTGGAAAAGAACAGATGCAATGACACCCCATGTGTCAAACCATGGTCATATAGCCCAAAAACACAAAGGAATGCAACTGCCATGTGTAATGGAGCACCAGTGTGACATAAGGTGCATCACCACACCCACTTGAGTGTGTGTGGTCATGTGGATCAAAGTGGTTTGGAAAAGAACACATGCAATGACACTCCATGTGTCAAACCTGGCCAAAAAGACCAAAAACACATAGGAATGCAACTTCCACATGTAATGGAGCACCAGGGTGACATAAGTTGCATCCCCACACACGCTTGAGTGTGGGTGGTCATATGGATCAAGGTGGTTTGGAAAAGAACACATCCATTGACACTCCTTGTGTCAAACCATGGTTAGAAAGCCCAAAACACATAGGAATGCAACTACCACATGTAATGGAGCAGCAGTGTGACATAAGAAGCATCACCACACCCACTTGAGTGTGTGTGGTCATGTGGATCAAGGAGGTTTGGAAAAGAACAGATGCAATGACACCCCATGTGTCAAACCATGGTCATATAGCCCAAAAACACAGAGGAATGCAACTGCCATGTGTAATGGAGCACCAGTGTGACATAAGTTGCATCACCACACCCATTTTAGTGTATGTGGTCAGGTGGATCAATGTGGTTTGGAAACGAACACATGCAATGACACTCCATGTGTCAAACCATGCCCAGAAAGCCCAAAAACATAGAGGCATTCAACTGCCAGATGTAATGGAGCACCAGGGTGACATAAGTTGCATCACCACACCCACTAGAGTGTGTGTGGTCATATGGATTAAGGTGGTCTGTAAAAGAACAAATGCAATGACACTCCATGTGTCAAACCATAGTAAGAAAGCCCCAAAACACATAGGAATGCAACTACCACATGTATTGGAGCACCAGTGTGAGATAAGATGCATCACCACACCCACTTGAGTGCGTGTGGTCATGTGGATCAAGGTGGTTTGGAAAAAAATACATGACGTGATACTCCATGTGTCAAACCATGGTTACAAAGCCCAAAAACACAGAAGAATGCAACTGCCACATGTAATGGAGAACCAATGTGACATAAGTTGCATCACCGCATCCACTTGAGTGTGTGTGCTCATGTGGATAAAGGTGGTATGGAAAAGAACATATAGAATGACACTCCATGTGAACACCATGGTCAAAAAATCCCAAAACACATAGGAATGCAAATGCCACATGTACTGGAGCACTAGTGTGACATAAGTTGCATCACCACGCCTACTTGAGTGTGTGTGGTCATGTGGATGAAGCTGGTTTGGAAAAGAACACATGCCATGACTCTCCATGTGTAAAACCATGGTCAGAAATCCCAAAAACATAGAGGAATGCAACTGCCACATATAATGGAGCACTAGTGTGACATAAGTTGCATCACCACATCCAGTTGAGTGTGTGTTGTTGTGTGGATCAATGTGGTTTGGAAAAGAACACATGCAATTATACTCCATGTGTCAAACCATGGTCACAAAGCACAAAAACACACAGGAATGCAACTGCCACACGTAATGGAGCACCCGTGTGATATAAGTTGCATCACCACACCCATTTGAGTGTCTCTGGTCATGTGGATCAAGTGGTTTGGAAAAGAACACATGCAATGACACTCCATGTGCCAAACCAGGGTCAAAAATCCCAAAATCACATAGGAATGCAACTACCACATGTAATGGAGCACAAGTGTGAAATAAGATGCATCACCACACTGACTTGGGTGTGTGTGGTCATGTGGATCAAGGTGGTTTGGAAAATAACACATGCAATGACACTCCGTGTGTCAAACCATTGTCACAAAGCACAAAAACACATAGGAATGCAACTTCCACACGTAATGGAGCACCAGTGTGACATAAGTTGCATCACCACACCGACTTGAGTGTGTGGGGTGATACGTCCATTTTGCATCACTATTTTATATCATAATTTACTGTTATTCATTGATATATTTCATATTAAGAGATGGTACTTATGTTATTTCATCTATTTTTGCATGATTGATGACCTTTGGAGGATGAACCACTGGAGTCAGGATTCTGATGGAAAAAAGCACTATCCAGATGCTATATTGGCGAAGATCAGAAAATCCAAGAAAATATATGGAAATTCCTATTTTTTAGAAGACGAAGGAGGCCAGAAGGAGGAGTGGAGATGGGCCACAGGGGGCTCACACCACCCCCTGGTGTGGGCCAGCCCTGGCCGCACCACCAGGTGGTGTGGCCACGCTGGCCCACCTCTGGCATCACACTTTGGTGTATATAATCCCCTCGAAACCCTAAGACCCGAGAAGCGACCATAGAAAGGTTCCGACGCCTCTGCGTGGCAGAAACTATAGAGAGAGAAAGAGCTCTCCCATAGGCAGAAATCTGTCGGGAAAATTCCTTCCCTGAAAGGGGAGATCGTCGCCATCAACACCACCATCAAGATAGACTTCATCGAGATCATCATCATCATATCTGCCATCATCTCCATTAGTACCATCATCACCACTCCGTACTGCTGTAACAATTGGGTTGAATCTTGTATAGTTCTTAGGGGAAACTTTTCCGGTGTTCATTACTTGTTGTAATTGATGCTATTGAGTGGAACCATTGAATTATTGTTCATGTTCAGATTGCTATTTATATTTATTTCATCTCTGATCTTGATCCATATGATGTCTCATGAGTAGTTCATATAGTTCTTGAGGACATGGGAGAAGTCATGTTGTTAGTAGTGGAATTATGTTGAGAAAGATTCAATGGTTTGATATTTAACTTTTGGTGTTATTCTTCTAGTGGTGTCATGTGAACGTCGACTACATGATACTTCACCTTTATGGGCCTAGGGGAATGTATTGTGTATTTGGCTACTAATCGTGGGGTTGCTAGAGTGACATAAACCCGAACCCCCGTTAGGAAACCTTTGCAGAAAGGAGTGTAGGATCTCAAAGTTTAAGGCTGTGGTTAGGTTTCTATCTTAATTACTTTCTTGTAGTTGCGGATGCTTGAAAGGGGTATAATCACAAGTATGTATTAGTCCTAGGAAGGTCAGTACATTAGCATAGGTTCACCCACACAAGACTTATCCAACCAAATAAGATTAATCAACTAATGAAGTGAAAGCACTTGACAATATTCCCATGTGTCCTCAAGAACGTTTGGTTATCTTAAGTAATACAACCGGCTTGTCCTTTGCTAAAGAAAGGATTGGGCCACTTGCTGAAATTATTATTATTTTCTTTTATTTACTCGCACTTTATTTATATGCATTATCAAAAAACCCTAAAAATCCATTTGCTAAGTATTTACAGAGAATTCCTGATCCAAGCCACTTGTCAACACCTTCTGCTCCGTGTTGGGTTCGATACTCTTACTTATCGAAAATACTCCGATACACCCCCTATACTTGTGGGTCATGAAGACTATTTTCTAGCGCTGTTGCCGGGGAGTGAAGCACTATTGAAGAGTGTAACTTGTAAAGGAAACTTCTACTATGAGTATTGTTTGTTTCTGTTTGTTTCTTTATTCTCGATATGGATAGTTCACTTAGTTTCTTATTTCGTAATGCTACTACTACTGCCTAAGGTTGTAGATGAACCACCACCTGATGAAAAAGATACATTTAAAATATGTAAAAAAATTGTTGATCATGTTATGGCTAACTACTATTTTGGAGATGGAAATGTCCATTCCAGTGATCATTTGCTCTTTATAAATGAATTATGCGGATTTTTCAAGTGTGCAGGTATTACAACAGATCAAGTTAAGAAGAAGTTATTCTCGTTATTATTGAAAGGCAGAGGTGGGGAATGGTATAAGCTGCTAAAGAATGACCAATTTCTTGAATGGATGGAAATAGTACCTCTCTTTTATTCCACATTTTCTCCTTCTAGTGAGATTCATAAAGATCAGAATCAAATATATAACTTTCGGCCTCGTGATGGAGAGAGTAAAGCTCAATCTTGGGGGAGATTGAAGTCAGTAATGCTCAAATGTCCTATTCATGAGCTCCCTAATAATATTATTATCAATAACTTTTATGCAAGGCTTTCTCTTCATGATAAGGATATATTGGGTCCTTCTTGTGCTAGATCAGTTACACGTATGGAAAAATAAGCTAAATGGGATCTTCTAGACCATATTAAAGACAATAGTGAAGCATGGGAGAATAATAAAGGAAGAAAGTCAGGTATAAACTATGATTATGAATGCATTAAATCTTTTATGGGAACTGATGACTTTCATAATATTATTGTTTCTTATGGTCTTGATTCTCAAGTTCTTGCAAATTGTTTAAAGGCTTTTGCCTCTTATATTGAAATTCCCCAAAATGAATGGAACAAGTATCATGCACCATATAACGATATTGTTGATTGTGTTCCTACTAGAAATACTGAAGTTTGCACCGTTGATCATATTTTAACTGAACCTTATATCGATAAAATACCTTTCCCTGTTAAGGTAAAGGATCTTTCTATGATAACTAGTGTGGTTAACAAAAGTACAAAGAAAGCTGTAAAACCCAATGAACAAATAAATGTTGAACCAGCAGTAGCAATTGTGAAAGGCCTGGTCACTAAAAGTGTAGAAGATGGACACATTATCTTTTGTGAGGATGCTTCTAGTATTGTTTCACATCCTAGTAGAACTAGGAAAGCTAGTGTCCCTGTGCTTTCTGTTAGAATTGGTAATCATTTCTATTATGGTTTATGTGATATTGGTGCAAGTTCAAGTGTTATTCCTTATGAGCTTTACAAAGAAATTATGCATGAAATTGGTCCCTGTGAACTACAAGAAATTGATGTAGTTATTGACCTTGCCAATAGAGAGACCATCTCTCCAATTGGTATTGTAACAGATGTGGAAGTTCTTTGTGGTAAGATTAAATATCCTGCTGATTTTCTAGTACTTGGTTCAGCTGCTAGCAAAACTTCTCCTATCATTTTTGGTAGACCTTTCTTGAACACTTGTGGAGCCATTATAGATTGTAAGAGGGAGAAAAATTTAACTAAATTTGATGGAGAATCTTATGAGTTTATTTTTTCAAAATTTGCTAAAGTTCCTTATGAAAATGAATTGCCTGATGACGATTTTAGAGTTGAACAACTTGTTTCTATTTCTATTGCTCCTAACAATGCTTTGCAGCAATTTATGGAAGACCACGAAAGTGAGATCTTCATGGAAGAAAGAAATGAGATTGATGAGATTCTCCTTCATCAACCCAAGATGCTTAAGCATAACTTACCTGTGGAAGATTTGGGTACCACATTACCACCTAAAAAGGATCTGGTTTTCGATCTAAAACCTTTACCTGATGATCTTAAATATGCTTACATTAATGATAAGAAAATATATCCTATTATTATTAGCTCTAAACTTTCAGGAAAGGAAGAAGGAAGATTATTAGAAGTATTGAAGAAACACCACGGAGCTATGGGTTATACTCTTGATGGTTTAAAGGCAATTTCTCCTACTATATGTCAGCATGCTATTAATATAGAACCCGATGCAAAACCAGTAGTAGAACATAAACATCGTTTAAATCCTAAGATGAAGGAAGTGGTAAGAAATGAGGTATTAAAACTCCTTGATGCTAGTATTATTTATCCTATTGCTGATAGTCAATGGGTTAGTCATGTTCATTGTGTTCCTAAGAAAGGAGGAATTACGGTTGTGCCTAATGAGAATAATGAGCTTATCCCCCAAACAGTAGTAGTTTGTTATAGGATGTGCATTGACTTCAGAAAGGTTAACAAAGTTACTAAGAAAGATCATTACCCACTGCCTTTTATTGATCAAATGTTAGAAAGGTTGTCTAAGAAGACTCATTTTTGCTTTCTTGATGGATACTCTGGGTTCTCTCAAATTGTTGTTAAACAACAAGATCAAGAAAAAACTACTTTTACATGTCCTTATGGAACTTATGCTTATAGGCGTATGCCTTTTGGTTTGTGTAATGCTCCTGCTACTTTTCAAAGATGCATGGCTGCTATCTTTCATGGTTTTTGTGAGGAAATTGTGGAAGTATTCATGGATGATTTTTCCGTCTATGGAACTTCTTTTGATAATTGTCTGCACGACCTTGATAAAGTTTTGCAGAGATACGAAGAATCTAATCTTGTTCTTAATTAGGAGAAATGCCACTTCATGGTTAATGAAGGAATTGTCCTTGGACATAAAATTTCCCAAAGAGGCATTGAAGTTCACATAGCCAAAGTCAAAGCAATTGAGAAAATACCCTATCCTAGGGATGTCAAAGGTATTCGTAGTAACCTTGGTCATGCTGGTTTCCATAGAAGGTTTATTAAAGATTTTCCAAGATATCAAAACCTCTTACCAATCTTCTCCAAAAAGATGTACCTTTTGTTTTTGATGATGATTGTAAGGAAGCTTTTGAAACACTTAAGAAAGATTTAACTACTGCTCCTATTGTCCAACCACCTGATTAGAATTTACCCTTTGAAATTATGTGTGATGCTAGTGATTTTGTTGTAGGTGTTGTTCTTGGACAACGAATATATAAAAAGTTGAATGTTATCCACTATGCTAGTTGTCGGGAGGATGACCTCCGGATACCCCAACCAGACAAGAATCACGGCAGTTGGATCGCGTCCGGCTGGCTGAGTGTAGCCGGAGAGGAGCAAGTTAAGCCGGCTACCTCACGGTAGCCAGAACGACGAGGGGCAGCCGACTATATCAGCGTAGCTGGACGCAATCAAGAGGACAGTGCGACGTGCCACACAGTGCACGGTACGCCCTGGTACGATGACAAGACCCACAACTACCCGGCCATACTAAAGACTTTGCGGGGTGACGCGGGAATAGTGGCCAGACACTAACGATAGGCTCGCACGACGTTCACTGTACCCACGACAACCATACCACTCGTACTCTAATGAGATGTAAGTGTACCTAATACTGTAGATGACCAGCCGGCTAGGAACCGCCTGTGGGGCTCGCCAGCCGGACTGGCCAGCAAAACCGTTGCCTCTCTGCCTATATAAGGAGAGGCAAGGTTCTAGTAGAAGGGGTTGGTCTCAGAGCATTTAAGGCAGTAGCTAGAGAACACTGCTCAAGGAGAAATTATAGCCCGTGTATCACTCATAGTCAAATCGGCAGGAGTAAGAGCTTTACCTCACCACGAGGGCTCCGAACCTAGGTACTTCCTGTGTCTCACTACACTCGCTCGTACCCAATCCTGCCTGCGGACGCCGTCGATAGTTTCCCTGCTAGTCCCCACACCTCTATCTAACCTGTTTAGGTACTACCATTCCCAATACAATGACAGTTGGCGCCCACCATGGGGCTGATAGCTTCGACCGGAGTCACGTTCCGCATGGGACACCGCACTTCAGCCGGTGAGTGTGTAGCCTCCGGCCTAGTGCTCACGCTCGGAAAGTTCGACTACGTCATCGACAACGCTTCCTGCTTCGCCGGAACCACGTTTCCGGCAAACGGTTCCATTATGCTTTTCGGCGACCTCCCCGTCTATGTCGCCACCGTGCCGGAGCGTTTCCCTAGGGAGATAGTTTCCATCACGGAGCCGCTGAACCTCGGCAGCGGCACCCCCGTTGCTCCTCGCAGTTTCGAGGTGATGATGCCCTGCTCCAGCTCTCATCCCCGCCAGCCTCGGGAGAAGGGCGCGGACGAGGTCGGAATTTTTGCTCCTCTGCCGCCTAGGAACCCCGTGGAGGAGGCCATCGACCGGCTCCTCATGCCGGTTAACCTCGGGGATAACCGGGAGCAGGCAGAGGTTAACTTCGCCATGGAGCTGGCTGCGACCCAGAAGCAGATCGAGATCACCCGGCGCGAGTACGACCGCGTGCACGGCCACACACTGGCTACCGCGGAGGCGAGCCAGCACGGACAGGTACGGCGCCGGGGCGGCGAGCTTGGCGGGAGGATGGATAGGGACAGCGAGCCGGATCCGCTACCTGCTCTCATCCGGCCCACCTACAACACACCCATCAAGAACCTGCGCGCGATGCGAGCCACGGTAGATGAACTGTCCAACCTGGAGGGCGAGGACCAAAACCGGCAGCATGCCCGGGTGCAGGAGCTCCTCTAGATTGCGGACGAGCAGGCAGATGCCAACCAGCAGATGCAGGAGGACCCCAGCTGCTCCAAGGGGGTAAGCCGCCTGCCAACAGCAAGGGCGCACCCCGCGGGACCCAGCAGGCGTTCTCTCCTCCGGCCAGAGCCCGCAGCAAGGGCCACAGCTCTGCCAACAAGGGCCAGCTGTGCCAGGAGCAAATGGTGAATAGCAACCCACCGCCTCCCCCTTCATCAACCGGTGCGCCAAAACCTATCGGCTCCCGCCTCTCGGTCTGGGTAGGATCGTCCAACCCGGATCGTCTGGATGCCCGTGACCGCATCGAGCTCCTTGCTCAAGCGCGCGTCACGGAAGAAGAAGACTCTACCGGACCGGTTTGTTTCGGACTCCGCATCCGGAACGAGCCGTTTCCGGATAAGTTCACCCTGCCCAGGGACACCCCCAAGTACGACAGCAGCATCAAACCGGAAGACTGGCTGACCGACTATGCCACGACAGTCGGCATCGCCCGTGGGAACAAGTGCACAGTTGTGCGCTATGTCCCCCTCATGCTAATTGGGTCTGCGAGGACATGGCTCAACAGCCTCGCACCCAACAACATCAATGCCTAGCCAGACTTTGAGAAGGTGTTTGTTCGCAACTTCAACAACACGTACAAGCGTCCGGGCCGCCCGCGCGACCTGGCCTTGTGCGTCCAGGGCGACCGCGAGACAGATTGCGAGTACCTCGCCAGGTGGACAGAGATGCACAACACCTGCGAAGGCATCCTGGAAAGCCAGGCCATCGGCTTCTTCGTCGAGGGGTGCCAAAAACCATGGCGAAGCTCATGATGGTTGCGGACCAGTACACCACAGCGGATGCTGCCATGAAGAAACCCCTCCGAGTAAGTGCTGACGGGCGTCCGACTCCGACGGAGTAGGCCCGCGACCGTTCGAACAATCCGGCTGGAGAAGCCGGATCCTCTAGGCGCAACAGCAATGACAACCGGTTCCATGGGGACCGCCAAGCAGGACAGCAGAAGCCTCGCTACCACACGCGGCAGGTCAATGCTGTGGAGGGCGCACCCAACGCACCGGCTAACAACGCAAGAAGGCAGAAGCCCCGGCTCACCTTCGACCAAATGTTTGATGGCCCGTGCAAGTGGCATAGTGGTCCCTTCAAACTGGCTACGCACACCACCCGAAACTACAGCTGGACCCGCCAGCTAAAAGACCAAGGCAACCAGCAACGTCTCCCCTCGCCCCCTCCTTGCAGACCCCCACCGCCGGCTAGGGGAGCCGGCAATGATGGTAATAGCGGCAACGCGGCAACAACGGCTACCCTCAGCTGCATGCCGCCTACCACATCTTCGAGACGGAGCAGGACGACGAGCACAGCCGTAGGTGGCGCTCTAGGGAGATCAACAACATCGCCTCTCTCATCCCCCAGTTCCTGAACCGGTTGGAGACCCCCATCACCTGGAGCCGAGAGGACCAACCAAGCAAGCTTCCGACTCCCTAGGGCTACACTATGGTGCTCGACCCCCTCATCGTCTCCAACGAGCGCACCTGCCGCTTCTCGCGCGTCCTCATTGACGAGAGGCAGAAGCCTCAACCTCCTCTACCGATCTTCGCTGGAGAAACTTGGTGTCCGCGTGCGCAACCTGCGCCCGACTACCACGACGTTCCACGGCGCACTGTCGGGACCGGCGTGTGCTCCGCTGGGCAAGATCCAGCTGGATGTCATTTTCGGGACTGAGGAGAACTTCCGACGCTAGCCGGTATGGTTCGAGGTGGTGATCCTGTCCAGTTACTACCATGCTCTCCTCGGGCGCCCCGTCCTTGCCAAGTTCATAGCCATCACCTACTACGCGTATCTCTAGACGAAGATGCCGGGACCAAATGGCGTGATCACCCTCGCCGGCTGCTTCAAGCGGTCGATGGAGTGCGCCTCAGCCGGCTCCAAGCTGGCAAAGGCCCTCATCATAGTTGAAGAAAAGCCCGTGATCATCAGCAATGTGGCCATGGCCCATCAAGAAATGCTGGCTAGCAGCAAGCCGGCTGGAGAAGCAGCTTTCCAGCCGGCAAAGGAGACAAAGAGGATTCTGCTCGACCCCTCCGACCCGACTAAGTTCATCACCATTGGTGCCAACTTGGACAGCAAATAGGAAGGCGCGCTCGTGGACTTCCTCCATGAGAATCGGGACATCTTCACATGGTCACCCAAGGACATTCCAGGTGTGTCGTGGGAGTTCGCCGAGCACTCACTTCATGTGCGGCTGGATGCCAAGCCAGTCAAGCAGCCTCTGCGCCGGTTCGCAGAGGAGAAAAGAAAGATTATTGGTGACGAGATCACCCGGCTCCTTGCAGCCGGGTTCATGATGGAGGTGTACCACCCGGACTGGCTCGCCAACCCAGTCCTGGTGTGGAAGAAGAACAAGACATGGTGCATGTGTATCGACTACACCAGCCTGAACAAGGCGTGCCCAAAAGACCCTTTCGCCTTGCCCCGTTTCGATCAGGTTCTCGATTCCATGGTCGACTGTGATTTGTTATCCTTCTTGAATTGTTACTCCGGCTACAATCATATCCGGCTAAACCTGGTTGACCAGATAAAGACATTGTTTATCACCCCGTACGGGGCTTTCTGCTATGTAACCATGCCTTTCGGTCTGAAGAATGCATGCGCTACCTATCAGCACTGTATGCAGAAGTGCTTGCACTCGCAGATCGGCCGAAACGTGCATGACTATGTGGATGATGTGGTCATCAAGACCAAGGAGAAGTGCACCCTCCTCGAGGACCTGGGGAGACATTCGGCAACCTTCGGCGGTACCAAATGAAGCTGAACCCGGAGAAATGCATCTTCCGAGTCCCATCCGGCCAGCTCCTCAGTTTCCTCGTTTCACAACGAGGGATCGAGGAAAATCCAGAGAAGATCGCGGCTATCGAGAGAATGCAGCTGCCTAGAAGCTTGCTGGGAGTGCAGAAGTTCACCAGATGCCTGGCCTCCCTCAGCCGTTTCACAGCCGGCTGGGGGAGAAGGCGCTTCCGCTGTATCAGCTGATGAAGAAGACGGACAAGTTCTCCTGGACCCCGCAAGCCGACACCGCCTTTCATGACCTCAAGCGCATGCTATCCACAGGGCCGGTTCTAACCATGCCGGCTAGTAAGGAGCCGATGTTGCTCTATATAGCAGCCATCAGCCGGGTCATCAGCGTCTTCCTGGTGGTGGAGCACTGTAGCACCCCGCTAAAATCACTACTAGAAAATCGCGGTGTTTTTGTGCATTGCATCATCATGACTGCATGCTCATATCATCATGCCACATTGCATTTGAGCATCGTCATGTCATCCTGCATTTTTGTTTGTTTAAAACTATTTTCTAAAAGCCTAGTTTTGTTTTCTAAATATCCCGTGTCTTAATTTCAAATAAAAACTCTGGTCTTTTCTGGGCCTTTTATTTGTCTAGAAACTATTTATAAAAGCCTCTCCAAAAAGAAAAATCTTTTTAGGGGGAGGCAGACGGCCAGGCCAAAAGGCCCAGCCAGCTGGCCTACAACCCCAGCCCATCTATCTAGACAAACCCTAGCCACCTACCCCTACCCTAACCACCCCGCCAGCCACTCCCTCCCTTCCTTTTTCTCCACCCTGCCGTCCACCCGCGTAGATGCGCAAACCCTGCTTTTCCCCTTGTCCGTTTCTCGCCAGCCCGCTCCTGCACGCTTCCCCTAACCGGCCCCCAACCGAACCCTCTCCCCACACATGATCAACACCAGCCTGGCCCCACCGCACCCTTCACGTCTCCCTGGTCGCCTCCTGCCTGGTCCGACCTGCCGCATGCAACCCACACAACCCCCTGATCCTGTTCGGCCGGCCCCACCTGCCGCTAACCGCGCCCCGCACGCGGAGGCCCCTTCGCACGTTCCTCTCTCTCCCTCACTAACCCGGTCTTCCCCAACCTTTCTCCACCAACCGCCGCCGGACCCGATCGTTTCTTCCCCCGTAGCCGCCGTCTGGCCCTCCTCATGTTCGCCGGCTCCGAGCTCGCCCGCCGCGCCGCCGCGGGCCCCCTCCTCGTCGACCAAGACCATCCCCGGTGTCGGCCGTGTGCGCCCCTGCACCAGAGCCACCCTCGCGCCCACCGAGCTCATGACCACCTCTACCCGAGCCGCCTCTCCGCCTTCACGCCATCGCTCCGCCGCCGCGTCCCTCCTGCATTCCGCCCTATGCTGTCCTTCGCTCTGGTTCGCCACCGTCACGCCACCGCGGTAGCACGTCTACCCGAGTGCCTGCAGCCGTCTGGATTCGAGCCGCCTAGGAGCCACCTCGGCCCTTCCTCGAGCCCCACAACGTCGCCTTCTTCCTGCGTGCTGGCCGAGTTCCCGTTGACCTCTCCCTCATATGGCCAGGAGGGCCCCTTGGTCCATGCCCTATGGCCTCCCGTCGAAGCCACGGCTTCTCTTCTCTTGAGCTCCCCATCTCGCTCGCCCGAGCCCCCGCCTGCCGCGCTTGCCTAACCGGCCTCCGCCTTCCGTCGGCTGCCGCCACCCTCATCCCCCAGCGAGGACCACTTCCCGGCGCCCTTTTTTTTTATGTCTGTTCAGGTGCCTTCTGCAGCCGGCCCGCTTGTACCTACTTCTGTTGGTAGTGCTCGCCCCTGCTGCTTTGTTGACGTTCTTGTGCGATGCGTGTTGTATGTGTGTTTTGTGTCAACCCGGAAGCCTACACACATCGAGGGCAAGATCAACCGCAATGAACTTCTGTCAATGTTCCTCGAAGTTCGACACCGACACCAGCCAGAACGACAAGATCATCGACATAAACCCCGGAGAATCCCCGGACACCAAGACCGTCGACATGGGACCGAAGCCGAGGGTCTTCGACCCGAAGCGTCAAGATCTCCTCCACAGAAAACGCGAGACAATCCCCTCGACACGCGGAATGCCAAGATCTCCAATCGGAATCCGAGGACGCCGAGACCCCGGTACGACAAGACCTCCTTCCTGCACCGATGCCTGAGGACCGGATGCCAAGGTCGCCTACATGGAACGTTGAGTTCTCCACCTTGGACACCATGACCGTCTAAACGGACCCGAAGGCCACGGGTGCGACAAGATCTACTCCATTGTCCGAGAACGTTCTCGTCGAGACCGATCCCCGTCGAACCCTGAGGCCGGACCCCAGACCCCCGGAACCCAAGATCTTCCGAATCCAGATGTGTGCCCCTAAGCCCCTATTTTTATAATATGACATTATCAACTTTCGCATATTAAATTATTCATGCATGCATACATGTTTGTGGTTTGGGGGCATTATGCCGATTCACCTCATAATTAAATATGGAGTGTTTATGCGGGATATTGTTGTCTTATTCCGGACACCATCTAATTTGTGTAGCGAACCGACGCCATATTTTACCTTGCTCATACAACATTAAAATTGCGGGGTTTCTAAATAACTTGAACCATATAATTAATTGTCGGGACCCTGGTTCCACTTAATATTTCCTAATTGCACCGCATCTTTGTCTTGACATGCATCATATCATAAGCATGCCAGATCTTCTGCCGTAGTATTAAATATTGCATCTGGTGTTTCTGCTAGTGTTTGCTTCTTCGCGGATTAGGCCGATGAGTTGATGCGAGTATCGACAAGTTCTCCGGACATGATCCCTCGGCAGTGTTTCCCAGGTGTAACTACCTCGGTGAATTACGCTCTTAGTTAATGCCTGGATGAACGAAAGTGGTTAAAATAGTACGGTGGGGCCCAGGGCCACTCACGGTAGACCTTTCGGCCGTCCTAACCACTTTCAGACAACGGGACAAGAACGAGCGGCGTAATCGGCAGGTGAAGGGATCAACTACATACACAAGTGAGTATGTATGCAAGCCACATACAACAGTACATCAGAGCCATTCCATCTAAAAGAAATAGAAATAGTGCAACGCCATACGGCAAGATCCAAACATCCTAGATATATATAATAATTTAGGATAGCTCCTCATACATCACACATCAGAGTATCAGGCGGAAGCGGAAAACAAGATCCGAGTACGGATAAGAAGCAAATTGGCATAAGATGCCCCATAAATAAACACATCCCGCCCACAGATCACACGGATCCCCGTTCCCAGAATCTCTACACCAAATGATCGTTGCCAACATCATCTGTCTCTTCCACCCAGTATCCATCTTGCGGGTACACCTGTTCATCTGAATCAAACAATTTATCGTGTGAGACCCTAGCGGTACTCAGCAAGTCTTTATGCCACTAAAGGGGACACAAACTGGGGTGACGCAATTGCAGCAAAAGATAATACCTAACCATTCTATAGAGACTCGCTAACCTTCCGCCTAACCAATGATAGACGGAAGTCCATGAATTAAGAACAACAGTTATAACAGTATAATTAACAGATCCATCCTCCTCCTCGCTTACCAACGAGGAAGCGGACGAACAACCCCCATCATCCGTTGGCAGTTTTATTAACCATTCCATGAGTACTGCACTATTTACTAGTCAAATACTTAGTCAATTGAAAAGCGGTACTTTAGTTATACTTGTCTATGATCGAGAAACTGTGCTCCAAGTCGTCCATAACCGCGGACACGGCTTTCAGAAAGATTTACCCTGCAGGGGTGCACGAATAGCAACACACACTCGATCAACCTCGGAAAAACCAAATCAAAACCCAACGAGGCATTCACGACAAAGCAATCACAGGATTCAGAAATATTTCAGGGGGCCACCCCATTAAGCTACCCGCAGCGAAGTTGGCCGACTCCGAGACGGACCCAAGGTTTGTGTGGACGGCGGTAAACGACTGGGAATCCGAAAATGTGACTGGGCTTGTCGATACAGCGAAAACGTGTCACGATCCAAAACAGTACAGGTGCTCCACGCACAATCTTAAATAAAGCAGTAACATGGCATAAGTACAGAATAGTAATAAAGCCCCAAACTAATTGTGGCCCCAAGAAATAAGAATGAATCAAGCTCTAGCTCAGGGGGGTCCATAAGGCCTCCCGGATGTGGATAGTGCGATTAAACAAGGAACAGGAATCAAGTACTCGGGGTCCTACGGGACACAAGTGAGCATGAAAAACCAAATAGCAGATATTGCTCACCGGTGCCTCTTTCATTAGTTATCCCATTACTACTCAGGTTATGTTGTTTAGGTACCTCGTTATCCATCCGACACTCACATACCCTAAGCATGCTTTTCTACGACTCGCATGGCTCAAACAACTCCTGTAGTAATGGCTCATGGGACCGGAACAGGCTTAATGTGGTTTAAAAGTAAAGGCTATGCAGTACTTGGGATTCAATTTAATGCAATCGCGACTCAATGATGCAAGAATAAGATAGAGGCAATAGGTACTGTATGTATGCAAGCATGTGGTAGCGCTTGCCTGGCAGCTCAGTTGAAGCGAGAGATGGATCTGGGTAATACTCCTGTGATTCCTGGTAAACCTCCTGCTAGGCGTCTATTCGAAGAAGAACCAAACAAACAAGGGCCAACGTAAATAAAGTGCGCAAGCATATGAATTGAAATGCAAAAAGCAACCAAGCATGCCATGATGAATGATGCACAATTTACATGGCATTAAGGTAGCATGGCAAAGGTGAGATGTGGATACAAGAATTAAAGCACTTTAATATTTATTTGCCCAAGTTTTATTGTTATAAACAGTTCAGAATTTAAATGTGGACATGATGCATGCTGCAATTCAGAACAAGGACTGCATAAATAGAACGGGCTCGTCGCGCTGATCGATTTAGACATATTATTTGCCAAATTTGGAATTATAAAACAAAAGTTATTAATTAACCAAGTAAAAGGGCATTTTCTCGTAATTTTAATCAACTCGAAATTTAAAGTGTTCAAAATATATGTTGAAGGGCATATTTGACTTCCTCACATTTTTCTGATTCCAAAACATATATTATTTGTATTATTTGGATTTGTATTTTGAAAATTATTTGAATCTGAAAAGAATTTGAATTTAAATAAATTTGAAAAGATTTGAATAAAAACAAACTCAACGAAAAACTTTTTACACCCAGGCAATTCTAGCCACAGTCACTGAATGGTGGGCCTGGTGCTGACTGGCCACGCGCGCGGGAAAACTTTTGTCACCGCAGGCTGGGCTAGCCCACAGAGACTGACATGGTGGGGCCAGCGGCTGAAGGCCCACGTGCCAGCGGAAAACCCCCAGCGGCTGACTGGTGGGGCGCCAGCCGGACCGCGGGTTGCGTCTGAGAAAACGGAGGGGTTTTCCTGCAAAACTTCCAGAGCGGCTGGCAGGTGGGGACACTAGGAGCGCGGGTTGCAGTAATTAAAAAGGGGAGGGGCTTTTTGCAAAACGACCACGCCCGGGGTACTGTTTATCGTTCTCCTCCGTCTGGCGGCAGGCGCGTGCGCGGGCGGAGCGGGGATTCGATCCTGGGTCGCGGGAGTCCGTGTTGAGGAGGCTAACCGGTGCGGTGGTGCTGGGGGAGCTGCCAGGGAGGTGGACGCGGGCTAGATAGGGCGAGCGTGGCGCGGGAAAGTAGCAGATGCTGGCGAGCTCTGGCGCGCGCAGAGCGTTCGACCAAACGCACGGCGAGGCCAGAGTGATACGGCGAGGCGGAGGTTGTCAGGAAGAAGAAGATGCTCACCGCGGGCTCGCTGGTGGGCTTGGATCGGCGCGAGGAGCGCTGGATCGACGGCGAGGCTGGCGGCCGGAGTTTTAGGGTTTCGCGTCGGGCGGCGAGGAACTGGCGGTGCTGGGGCTTCTCCTCCGCGATGGCGTGTACTGGGCGACGCAGGGGGATATCCTCGATCTCCCAGACCACTTCCACGACAAGCTCGACGGCCGGAATGAGGAGATGGCGGCGGTAGTCGGCGGTGACTGGCGGCAGGTGGGGAGACGGTGGAGAATACGGGGAAGGAGGGGGGCGCTCTGGGGCGGATCTGGCGAGGCCAGAGAGGCGTGAGGAGGAGGGGAAAGTGAGAGGGAGAGAGGGGAGGCAGGTGGGAGCGGGGTAGATGGAAAAAGGGGCTTCGGCCCTTTCCTCCTTCCTCCCGAGCACGTGGGTGAGCAGGCTGGGGCTGGTCCTGGCGAGGTAGGGGTGGCTGCAGGTGGGGCTGGGGTGGCACAGCTGCAGGTGGGGCTGGTAGGAGGAAGAGAGAAGAGAGAAAGGAGAGGGAGTAGCTAGGGCTAGGTTAGATGGGGCTCGGGTTAGGGTTAGGGTTTTGTCTAGCTTAGAGAGAGAGCTAGGTCTAGCTAGGGTGGGGCCAGCTAGAGAGAGGGGCTTGGCATGGAGGCCAAGCTAGAGAGAGAGAGAGAGGAAGGTTTTAGAGTTAGGGTTTAGGAGAGGATTAGAGAGAGAGAGAGAACTAGTTAGGTTAGATGTTTAGATATTTGAATTTATTTTGGTTTAAGAGATCATGTCAAGAAGGACCCTAGTGCTTGAACTTGCATAAGCTAATGTGGAAAAGAAACTAGAAAGAAAGAGGAAGAAAAGAAGATGGTGAAATAGGCTCATATGACCACCCATGTAGATAAATAAAATAAAATGAATGTAAATGGTGTGGATAAAACCAACTCAAATGGAGCATGGTGGAGGCTAGAATGATCATGAGGTGGAGGTGGAAAGAATTCCAAGAAAAAGAAAAAGAAATGAATTAAGGAATAGGCCTCATATGGTTCATGCATGGAGAATAAAATAAGAAGATAAAGAGAGGGGTGAGACTATGAGGAGGGTGTAATGGTGGTAGATGTTTCCCCAAGATAAGATCCACTAAAACAAAAGAAAACCCAATGAGGTGGAGGTGGTGTAGAGCTTGCATGGCCCATGCAAAAATAATAATGCCATTATTTATTTTGTGACAACAATAATAATATGATGGCATTATTCTTATGCATTTCCAAAAATGGAGATAAAACCAAGCACAAGAATTTAGAAGATTGATCCACCCCAACTACATGAGCTAGAATTAAAATGTCACAAGAAAAAGAATTACAAGCTCATGGTGAAGGGATGGTGGAATTATAAAGTGGTGGAAAGAAAGGTGGTGGAATGGAATAAAAGATATGCCCCCAACTCAACTTGGGCATTTAGACAATATATCAATAGCCAAATATAATATCAAGAAGCAAATACAATTAATAATGCATGTGAGAGAAGAACCAAAAGAAAAAGGGTTTTATATGATGCTCAAATGCAAGGTGGCATGATGACATGAGCATGATATAATTATGATGCAACAATAATCTATATGGAGTAGCCAATATCTTACTAGGACAAGTAGCATTACAATTGTTAGACAATTGGGGTGCTACAACTCTCCCCCACTAAACAGGAATCTCGCCCCGAGATTCTAGGAAAAAGAAGACTCAAAGAGGGTAGGATACTTGGCACGGAGCTCATCTTCACGTTCCCAGGTTGCTTCATCAACGGAATGGTGCGACCACTGCACCTTGCAGAACTTGATGGACTTGTTGCGAGTCCTTCTTTCTGCGACTTCAAGAATTTTTGTGGGGTGTTCTTGATAAGACAGATCTTCTTGGAGATTAATGAGTTCATGGTCCACGGTCCTGCCGAGATCCTTGAAGCACTTCTTGAGTTGAGAGATGTGGAAAACATCATGGACTTTGAGTTGTTCAGGAAGCTCAAGAGCATACGCAACTTCTCCTCTTCTTCCACGAATTTTGAAAGGACCGATGTATCTAGGAGCCAGCTTTCCTTTGATACCAAAGCGGTGCGTGCCTCTCCTGGGAGTGACACGAAGGTAAACGAGATCACCAGGGACATACTCCATGTCCATGTGCTTCGTGTCATAATTGCTCTTCTGACGACTTTGAGCAATCTTCAGGTTTTCAAGAATGATGTGAACTTTCTCCTCCGCTTGAGTTACAATGTCGGGGCCAAACAATAATCTTTCACCTGCGCCCGACCAACCAATCGGAGTTCTGCAGTTGCGACCATAGAGAGCCTCAAATGGTGCCATCTTTAGACTTTTCTGGAAACTGTTGTTGTAAGAGAATTCAGCATAAGGAAGACATTCTTCCCACTTCATGCCGAACGAGATAACGCAAGCACGGAGCATATCTTCTAGAATCGGATTGATCCTTTCAACTTGTCCTTGCGACTGAGGGTGGTAAGCTATGCTGAAGTTTAGCTTTGTTCCCAAAGCATTTTGGAAACTTCCCCAGAACTTGGAAGTGAAGATGCTTCCACGGTCTGAACTGATCTCAAGAGGAACTCCATACAGAGAGACAATTCTGTTGATATAGAGCTCAGCCAACTGAATTGCAGAAATTGTTTCCTTGACTGGAAAGAAGTGAGCTACTTTGGAAAGCCTGTCAATGACAACAAAGATTGCATTGTTGCCTTTCTGCGACCTTGGAAAACCAGTGATGAAGTCCATCTCTACTTTCTCCCATTTCCATTCCGGAGGCTTCAATGGCTGTAGAATACCGGAAGGTTTCTGATGGACAGCTTTAACTCTACGACAGACATCACACTCTGAGACATACTTGGCACAATATCGTTTCAAACCAGGCCACCAATATTGTGTTTTCAAGTCCATGTACATCTTAGTGCTGCCAGGGTGGATAGAAAGAACAGAATCATGCGCCTCCTTGAGAACTTGCTCTCTTAAACCCGGGTAGTTCGGAACAAACATCCGGTGTTCAAAGAAAAGAGTGCCTTGGTCATCTACGTGGAAAGACTCATACTTCGGAAGTTGAATGTTGGAGATGATCTTTTTAGTGTAAGGATCCCCAAGCTGAATGGAACGGACCTTTTCTTCCAAGAGAGGTGTTGCTAGAAGGTTCAGCAGATAACCTTGATCCACAATTTCAAGGTTGAGCTTGCGGAATTCCTCGCATAAGAGAGGTTGTTGTTCTTCCACCATGAGATTGTTGACATAAGCTTTTCGGCTGAGAGCATCTGCCATGACATTAGCTTTGCCCGGGGTGTAGTTGATGGTCAAATCGAAATCATTGATTGTTTCGATCCACCTCCTCTGACGAAGGTTGAGATCAGGCTATGTGAAGATATACTTCAGACTCTTGTGATCAGAAAAGATCTCACAACGGTTGCCCAGCAAGTAATGCCTCCATACTTTCAAAGCAAAGACAACTGCTGCGAGTTCGAGGTCATGTGTAGGATAGTTGATCTCATGCGTCTTCAACTGACGAGATGCATAAGCAACAACTTGCTTTTCTTGCATAAGGACCGCACCCAATCCTTGCAATGAAGCATCACAGAAAATCTGGAAAGGCTTTGATGTATCTGGAGGAACCAAGACTGGTGTGGAAGTGAGCTTCTCTTTGAGTGTTTCAAAGCTTGCTTGACATGCAGGAGTCCAAAGATATTTCTTGCCTTTCTTGAGGAGATCGGTAAGAGGCTTCGCAATCTTTGAGAAATTTTGAACGAAGCGACGGCAGTAACTGGCCAAACCAAGGAAACTCCGGACTTCTTTGACATTTATGGGTGGAAGCCAATCCATAATTGTCTTAATAGTTTCTGGGTTGACGGCAATGCCCTTGGCAGAGATAACGTGACCAAGGTAGGTGACTTGAGGCAGCCAAAACTCACACTTGGAGAACTTTGCATACAGGCGGTTCTCACGAAGCTTGCTTAGGACACAACGAAGGTGTTCTTCATGTTCTTCTTTTGACTTAGAATAGACTAGAATGTCATCCAGATAGACCACAACGAACTTATCAAGATACTCCATGAAAACCGAGTTCATAAGCCTCGAGAAGGTGGCAGGTGCATTCGTGAGACCGAAAGACATGACCGTGTACTCATACAGGCCATAGCGAGTGGTGAAAGCTGTTTTGGGAACATCTTCCTTGCGAATCTTGATTTGATGATAACCACTTCTCAAATCAAGCTTAGAGAATACCACAGCTCCGACTAGCTGATCGAAGAGATCATTAATCCGCGGAAGGGGATATTTATTCTTGATTGTTTTAGCATTGAGTGCCCGATAGTCAACACAAAGTCTATCAGTCTTGTCTCGCTTCTTCACAAAGATGGTTGGACTACCCCAAGAAGAAGTACTGTGCTGAATGAAACCCAACTTCTCTTGTTCATCCAACTGACGCTTAAGTTCAGCCAACTCAGCAGGACCCATTTTATAAGGCCGCTTGGAAATAGGAGCGGTACCAGGTTCAAGTTCAATGACAAACTCAACCTCACGATCCTGAGGCATACCTGGCAACTCTTCAGGAAAGACATCTGGAAACTCACAAACTACAGGAACACTCTGAATACCTTCCATAGCATCATCATTCAGAGCCGCCAAAGAATAAAGCTGAATTGCAGGAGTCAGACTTGGAGAATAGACTATATGGCCTTCAGGAATTTTCAGAGAAACCGAACGTTCAGCACAATCAATCACAGCTGCATTTGCTGTCAACCAATCCATGCCCAAGATAACATCAATATCAGAATTGCCCAGAATAATTAAGGAAGCCGGAAATGAAGAGCCACCAATCTCAACTTGATTGCCATGGCTGATATGAGCAGCCCTCATGTTTGACCCAGGAGATTGTACCACAAGACGGTGTAATAAAGGAACCATAGCCAGATCTTGCTCATGAGCAAACTTGTGAGAAACAAAAGAATGCGAAGCACCAGAATCAAACAAAACTCGTGCAGGAACTGAGTTAATAGGAAGCATACCCATGACAACTCCAGGAGCATGCTCAGCTTGAGCGGCGTTGACACAGTTAGCACGAGCAACCGCAGACCCAGGCTTAGTGTTGATGTTGAGAGCCCGAGGTGGAGGTGCACGAATCATAGGAGCACTTGCCGCAGGTCTTGGAGGTGGTGGTGGAAGAGCTTTGTTGTTCATTGGACAATTCCATTGCTGATGGCCAGTGTTTCCACAAGTATAGCAAGCACCAGGTGGACGTGGAGCAACGTAGCCAGGGACTCCGCCAGGCGCTCCAGGGTAGTTGTGGTTGTAGCCCCTGGGAGCCGCAGTGAAGGAGTTTGGTGGCCTTGGTGCGTAGCTTGAAGGTCTTGGTGGAGCAGGGAGCAACGGTGGGGTGTTAGGAACCCAGACACGACGCTTAGAAGGAGCTGTCATAGCAGAAGAGCTTGCTGTATCACGGCTGTGTTTCTTTGACTCCTCAAACACTTGCCTACTTGCTTCTTCCTGCAGAGCTATGTGCTGAAGTTCCAGGAAAGATGCTGGCCTTGCATGAGTGATTGCATATTTGATGGAAGCATTGAGGCCTTGCCGAAACCTCTTTTGCTTCTTCTTGTCATCAGAGATCTCATCGCCACCATAACGAGACAGGTTCATGAAGTTTCTGATGTAGGTGTTGACATTGTCAGTGCCCTGCTTGAGGTTGAGAAACACTTCCTTCATCCTTTCCATGACAATTTCTGACAGATATTGCTCTTTGAAAGCAGCAGTGAATCGCTCCCAAGTAGGCTGAAAACCAGAAAGATCTGCCCTGAGGTAATTGTCCCACCAGAGAGCTGCATCTCCCTTCAGAAGGTGAGTAGCACACTTGACCCATTCTTGCTCGGGAACATCCGCAGTCATCAGCAACCTTGACACTTCACGAAGCCAATCATCCGCATCAAGTGGCTGATCAGACACCTCAAATTGACGTGGGTTGAACTTGAGAAAACTCTTGATGTCTCCTCGCTTGGGAGGTGGAGGTAGCGGAGCAAACTCATTCCTCCTCACACTTTCCTCGAAGCGCTGCTGGTTCTGCTGCATAGTGCCCAAAGCATTTGCAATACTTGCCAAAGCGGCCCCAAGTTCAGGTGGTATATCCTCCTCAGAACGGCGTGGTGGTGCCATCCTGTGATTGATATAAAACACAAGTCAGTACTATAATGGAGAATGATAATAATCCAAAATAGTACCAATATGGAATTAATCAAGATTAAGGAATGCAATTCACTGAGGTGATATTAAAATATCAACAAAGTTCAAGGCAATTAGAAGATATTAAGCATAACACACATGAGTGAACAAGGAGTGTGGTACACAACTAACAAAGAAAAATTTTCCGCAAATTTTGGCATTAAAATACCACTATATGCGTAAAACCACTTAACGAATTAAGATTAGTAACTCTACTAGTTCAATATACAAAAGCAAATGACAAAAGTAGTGGTATGGTCGCGACTCCATCCCGCACTCAAATCATTACTCCGCACATGAATCAGTAAAACACGTATCCCAATACCTTCTTCTTAAGATGAACCTAAGGATTGGTAACTACGGAAAAGAACACCCCAACAAGATAACATCGGATAACAAAGAGTAAGATAGATCGCATCGGTGTACAACGAATCAGAATAGATCGCGTCGGTTTACAAAGAGCTGTCGGTAGGGAATGTACCAACAGTTGATAACCAAAAGGCAGATAGTGATAACATTTGGATGCAACAGATAGACAAGGAATTCACACACACACACACACACACAAACATAACCTATGGTACTACGGAACCCAAAACACGTGAATCCTAGTTTGAAGTTTAGAAGAGGATTGAAAACGTTACACTTCCTTACCAGAAAAGGGTGGGTGGGTGGGTAAGAAGAAAAATGGAAGCAATCTTACTCTCACGTTTGTTTTTCCCTAGTATACATAACTACCAAAATATTTGCTAGACTGACAACGACCATTTTGGCTGAGACCCTGAAGGGCGGGATGGCTCTGATACCAATTGTAACTACCTCGGTGAATTACGCTCTTAGTTAATGCCTGGATGAACGAAAGTGGTTAAAATAGTACGGTGGGGCCCAGGGCCACTCACGGTAGACCTTTCGGCCGTCCTAACCACTTTCAGACAACGGGACAAGAACGAGCGGCGTAATCGGCAGGCGAAGGGATCAACTACATACACAAGTGAGTATGTATGCAAGCCACATACAACAGTACATCAGAGCCATTCCATCTAAAAGAAATAGAAATAGTGCAACGCCATACGGCAAGATCCAAACATCCTAGATAGATATAATAATTTAGGATAGCTCCTCATACATCACACATCAGAGTATCAGGTGGAAGCGGAAAACAAGATCCGAGTACGGATAAGAAGCAAATTGGCATAAGATGCCCCATAAATAAACACATCCCGCCCACAGATCACACGGATCCCCGTTCCCGGAATCTCTACACCAAATGATCGTTGCCAACATCATCTGTCTCTTCCACCTAGTATCCATCTTGCGGGTACACCTGTTCATCTGAATCAAACAATTTATCGTGTGAGACCCTAGGGGTACTCAGCAAGTCTTTATGCCACTAAAGGGGACACAACCTGGGGTGACGCAATTGCAGCAAAATATAATACCTAACCATTCTATAGAGACTCGCTAACCTTCCGCCTAACCAATGATAGACGGAAGTCCGTGAATTAAGAACAACAGTTATAACAGTATAATTAACAGATCCATCCTCCTCCTCGCTTACCAACGAGGAAGCGGACGAACAACCCCCATCATCCGTTGGCATTTTTATTAACCATTCCATGAGTACTGCACTATTTACTAGTCAAATACTTAGTCAATTGAAAAGCGGTACTTTAGTTATACTTGTCTATGATCGAGAAACTGTGCTCCAAGTCGTCCATAACCGCGGACACGGCTTTCAGAAAGATTTACCCTGCAGGGGTGCACGAATAGCAACACACACTCGATCAACCTCGGAAAAACCAAATCAAAACCCAACGAGGCATTCACGACAAAGCAATCACAGGATTCAGAAATATTTCAGGGGGCCACCCCATTAAGCTACCCGCAGCGAAGTTGGCCGACTCCGAGACGGACCCAAGGTTTGTGTGGACAGCGGTAAACGACTGGGAACCCGAAAATGTGACTGGGCTTGTCGATACAGCGAAAACGTGTCATGATCCAAAACAGTACAGGTGCTCCACGCACAATCTTAAATAAAGCAGTAACATGGCATAAGTACAGAATAGTAATAAAGCCCCAAACTAATTGTGGCCCCAAGAAATAAAAATGAATCAAGCTCTAGCTCAGGGGGGTCCATAAGGCCTCCCGGATGTGGATAGTGCGATTAAACAAGGAACAGGAATCAAGTACTCGGGGTCCTACGGGACGCAAGTGAGCATGAAAAACCAAATAGCAGATATTGCTCACCGGTGCCTCTTTCATTAGTTATCCCATTACTACTCAGGTTATGTTGTTTAGGTACCTCGTTATCCATCCGACACTCACATACCCTAAGCATGCTTTTCTACGACTCGCATGGCTCAAACAACTCCTGTAGTAATGGCTCATGGGACCGGAACAGGCTTAATGTGGTTTAAAAGTAAAGGCTATGCAGTACTTGGGATTCAATTTAATGCAATCGCGACTCAATGATGCAAGAATAAGATAGAGGCAATAGGTACTGTATGTATGCAAGCATGTGGTAGCGCTTGCCTGGCAGCTCAGTTGAAGCGAGAGATGGATCTGGGTAATACTCCTGTGATTCCTGGTAAACCTCCTGCTGGGCGTCTATTCGAAGAAGAACCAAACAAACAAGGGCCAACGTAAATAAAGTGCGCAAGCATATGAATTGAAATGCAAAAAGCAACCAAGCATGCCATGATGAATGATGCACAATTTACATGGCATTAAGGTAGCATGGCAAAGGTGAGATGTGGATACAAGAATTAAAGCACTTTAATATTTATTTTCCCAAGTTTTATTGTTATAAACAGTTCAGAATTTAAATGTGGACATGATGCATGCTGCAATTCAGAACAAGGACTGCAAAAATAGAACGGGCTCGTCGCGCTGATCGATTTAGACATATTATTTGCCAAATTTGGAATTATAAAACAAAAGTTATTAATTAACCAAGTAAAAGGGCATTTTCTCGTAATTTTAATCAACTCGAAATTTAAAGTGTTCAAAATATATGTTGAAGGGCATATTTGACTTCCTCACATTTTTCTGATTCCAAAACATATATTATTTGTATTATTTGGATTTGTATTTTGAAAATTATTTGAATCTGAAAAGAATTTGAATTTAAATAAATTTGAAAAGATTTGAATAAAAACAAACTCAACAAAAAACTTTTTACACCCAGGCAATTCTAGCCACAGTCACTGAATGGTGGGCCTGGTGCTGACTGGCCACGCGCGCGGGAAAACTTTTGTCACCGCAGGCTGGGCTAGCCCACAGAGACTGACATGGTGGGGCCAGCGGCTGAAGGCCCACGTGCCAGCGGAAAACCCCCAGCGGCTGACTGGTGGGGCGCCAGCCGGACCGCGGGTTGCGTCTGAGAAAACGGAGGGGTTTTCCTGCAAAACTTCCAGAGCGGCTGGCAGGTGGGGACACTAGGAGCGCGGGTTGCAGTAATTAAAAAGGGGAGGGGCTTTTTGCAAAACGACCACGCCCGGGGTACTGTTTATCGTTCTCCTCCGTCTGGCGGCAGGCGCGTGCGCGGGCGGAGCGGGGATTCGATCCTGGGTCGCGGGAGTCCGTGTTGAGGAGGCTAACCGGTGCGGTGGTGCTGGGGGAGCTGCCAGGGAGGTGGACGCGGGCTAGATAGGGCGAGCGTGGCGCGGGAAAGTAGCAGATGCTGGCGAGCTCTGGCGCGCGCAGAGCGTTCGACCAAACGCACGGCGAGGCCAGAGTGATACGGCGAGGCGGAGGTTGGCAGGAAGAAGAAGATGCTCACCGCGGGCTCGCTGGTGGGCTTGGATCGGCGCGAGGAGCGCTGGATCGACGGCGAGGCTGGCGGCCGGAGTTTGAGGGTTTCGCGTCGGGCGGCGAGGAACTGGCGGTGCTGGGGCTTCTCCTCCGCGACGGCGTGTACTGGGCGACGCAGGGGGATATCCTCGATCTCCAAGACCACTTCCATGACAAGCTCGACGGCCGGAACGAGGAGATGGCGGCGGTAGTCGGCGGTGACTGGCGGCAGGTGGGGGCGACGGTGGAGAATACGGGGAAGGAGGGGGGTGCTCTGGGGCGGATCTGGCGAGGCCAGAGAGGCGTGAGGAGGAGGGGAAAGTGAGAGGGAGAGAGGGGAGGCAGGTGGGAGCGGGGTAGATGGAAAAAGGGGCTTCGGCCCTTTCCTCCTTCCTCCCGAGCACGTGGGTGAGCAGGCTGGGGCTGGTCCTGGCGAGGTAGGGGTGGCTGCAGGTGGGGCTGGGGTGGCGCAGCTGCAGGTGGGGCTGGTAGGAGGAAGAGAGAAGAGAGAAAGGAGAGGGAGTAGCTAGGGCTAGGTTAGATGGGGCTCGGGTTAGGGTTAGGGTTTTGTCTAGCTTAGAGAGAGAGCTAGGTATAGCTAGGGTGGGGCCAGCTAGAGAGAGGGGCTTGGCATGGAGGCCAAGCTAGAGAGAGAGAGAGAGGAAGGTTTTAGAGTTAGGGTTTAGGAGAGGATTAGAGAAAGAGAGAGAGAACTAGTTAGGTTAGATGTTTAGATATTTGAATTTATTTTGGTGTAAGAGATCATGTCAAGAAGGACCCTAGTGCTTGAACTTGCATAAGCTAATGTGGAAAAGAAACTAGAAAGAAAGAGGAAGAAAAGAAGATGGTGAAATAGGCTCATATGACCACCCATGTAGATAAATAAAATAAAATGAATGTAAATGGTGTGGATAAAACCAACTCAAATGGAGCATGGTGGAGGCTAGAATGATCATGAGGTGGAGGTGGAAAGAATTCCAAGAAAAAGAAAAAGAAATGAATTAAGGAATAGGCCTCATATGGTTCATGCATGGAGAATAAAATAAGAAGATAAAGAGAGGGGTGAGACTATGAGGAGGGTGTAATGGTGGTAGATGTTTCCCCAAGATAAGATCCACTAAAACAAAAGAAAACCCAATGAGGTGGAGGTGGTGTAGAGCTTGCATGGCCCATGCAAAAATAATAATGCCATTATTTATTTTGTGACAACAATAATAATATGATGGCATTATTCTTATGCATTTCCAAAAATGGAGATAAAACCAAGCACAAGAATTTAGAAGATTGATCCACCCCAACTACATGAGCTAGAATTAAAATGTCACAAGAAAAAGAATTACAAGCTCATGGTGAAGGGATGGTGGAATTATAAAGTGGTGGAAAGAAAGGTGGTGGAATGGAATAAAAGATATGCCCCCAACTCAACTTGGGCATTTAGACAATATATCAATAGCCAAATATAATATCAAGAAGCAAATACAATTAATAATGCATGTGAGAGAAGAACCAAAAGAAAAAGGGTTTTATATGATGCTCAAATGCAAGGTGGCATGATGACATGAGCATGATATAATTATGATGCAACAATAATCTATATGGAGTAGCCAATATCTTACTAGGACAAGTAGCATTACAATTGTTAGACAATTGGGGTGCTACACCAGGCGAGCATCTCTCCCCCTTCTACCTATTTTTCTTTTATAGTCTTTATTTCCTCCTGTTGATCTATTGCTATCCGTGTTGCGATGCTTTAGTTTCCGTGCACCATTTATACTCCTTGTAGCCTCTATATTGCCATGGACACATCCTATTTCCTGTTGTTTGTTAGATAGTCAGCCTTGCGAGTCGTAGTTGCTTGCTTATGTGTTGCATCGTGTCGTTGTCGTTTCACCATTGACGACAAGTTGACACATGATAAATGGTGGAGATGATCATGACTTTAAATACAACTCTTAAATTGCTAGATATAACTAATGCAGAGGCATCGGTGGGCAATAGATGTTATTTGGTTCTTCCACGCTCACTTGTGTCCCATAGGACCCCGAGTACTTGATACCTGTTCCTTGACTATTCGCACTATCCACATCCGGGAGACCCTATGGGATCCCCATGAGCCAGAGCTTGATTCATTTCTATTTCTTGGGGCCACAAACTAGTTTGGGCCTTTATTACTATCCTGTACTTATGTCATGTTTTACTGCTTTATTTAAGATTTTTCGTGGAGCACCTGTACTATTTAGGATTGCGGAGTGTTTTCGCGGTATCGACAAGCCGAGTCACACTTTCGGGTTCCCAGTCGTTTACAGCCATTGGCGCAAACCTTGGGTCCGTCTCGGAGCCGGCCAACTTCGTTGCGGGTAGCTTAATGGGGTGGCCCCTTGAAATATTTATGAATCCTGTGATTCCTTTGTCGTGAAAGCCTCGTTGGGTTTTGTGTTGGTTTTTCCGATGTTGATCGAGTGTGTGTTGCTATTTGTGCACCCCTGTAGGGTAAATCTTTCTGAAAGCCGTGTCCGCGGTTATGGACGACTTGGAGCACAGTATCTCGATCATAGACAAGCATAACTAAAGTAGTGCTCTAAACTGGACTTAATATGTGACTAGTAATTCAGCTTCACTACAATGGAATGGATAATAAAAATGCCAACAACTGGTGGATCTGTGGTGATCCGTGTCATACTATACCTGCCTAGTAAGTATTGCAACTTCAATGGGATGTGATAAAAGTGCCAACAACTACTGGGTTTTGGGATTCCTCAGGACAATTATGTCTGACTAGTAAATG
Organism: Avena eriantha; assembly: GCA_910589775.1. NCBI lineage: Eukaryota > Viridiplantae > Streptophyta > Magnoliopsida > Poales > Poaceae > Avena > Avena eriantha. Next base: position 283,657,668 of record OU342741.1, read on the forward strand.
TTCCAACTACCACGGAATGGTTAATTAAAGCTGCCCACTACTTATGCTTCATGATGACTCATAATATCTTTATGTGAATAGTAAGTGCTGCAACTATAACGGAATGAGTAAAATTGCCAACTGTGTGAGTTCCTTGGTCCGACTTCCTTGTTTGGTCTCGAGGGGGAAATACAATGATGGTTATGATTGGTGTTAGTATCAGGTTGGATCCGAATAGGTCTTTCTTATCCATCTCGAATAGCCGCCAGTTTTACTGAGTCTCTATAGGTTGTTTAGTGCTGCTGCGCTGCCGCTTCAGTCCACCATACCTATGTAGGCGAGAGCCGCCGAATTCTAGCCTCGCCGTGTACTGGCCTCAGTACTGACGCTCCTCTTTTTCATTTGCCCGTTGTCGGCACCCCTTTTGTTTTAGCACGTTTGAGATCGATGTCGTTAGCAGGGTTACCCTTCCGGCTTGGCCTGGGCAGGGTTATGGACGCCATTGGTTATTCTTCAGGGCTCTTAGCCCCATTTGCATCTTGTCCGTAGTCGGACGCCCTATTGTTTTCAAGGTGATTGGGATCTTTGTATAGTATATCTGTATTCTTGACTCATGGAGTCGCTGTTGTATATATATTTGTTCTGTGGGTCCCATCAAGGACTGTTGTGTAATGGTATTACTTCGTTTTCCACCCGCACGAAAGTTCCTGGTGGGCGTCCTTGAATCGTTTCTATGCGGGTTTGGCGGGAAGCGCTAAAACTTTCATAGGGCCGATTTGAGGGTGTTACAGAGTGGTATCAGAGCTCAGCAGTTGCGATACCCCACTAGTCCAGCCTGTAGGATAACCTAGCTAATGGCCGAAGTAGAGTGTCAAAACTATTTTGCAAAATCGTTGGATATATCTGATTAGGTCTTCTTTTACTCCTTAACCCTCTACTATTCTCCTCTTACCCCTGCGTGATTTGAATCAGCCTCTTATCTTTTCCTTCGAGTTCAGGAATTCTCGTGGTTGGGTTTCCGTCGTACCTTCAGGGTTTTCGCTTCCTTCTTTGGTAACGGTGCTTCTACATCCGGTCCTCATGCTATCTGAGGAACCCTTCATCTATTGGACTTCTCTTTGTTCCTTCTTGTGCCTTCCGGTGTTTTCCGACGCGACGACATCATCATCAGCTACGCCAGATCCGATGCAGAGTATGCATCACTCCTTGTTTCCGAACCTCGATTGTCGAGATCTTCAGTCTAATTCCGCGAGTTGGTTGCATAATTCACCTATTCATGTGCAGAGTAATGGTTTGGGTGCGCGATGGACTGATCACCATCCGACTACTCTTATCATTCTCTCTTGTACATTAAATCGGTGGATCAAGCAATTTGCTCCTTCCACGGAAGTTAGAGGTGGTTTTATTTTTTGATACCTCTACCTTCGCCCTTTGTTCCCGGAGTGTTCTCTCGACGATCACGGACAATGACACCTTGTTGGTGGTGTTGCCGATTTCAAGGTGGATCAAGAATCTTGTTAGTGGTGTCGCGAGGATCTACATGAAGCGAGAAGATTCTGATCGTCGGCCTTCTTCCTGGTACCATGAGGCGGATCTCGAGGGCGAGATCCATTGTTAGTGGTGTTGAATTGTAGCACCTCACTAAAATCACTACTAGAAAATCGCGGTGTTTTTGTGCATTGCATTATCATGATTGCATGCTCATGTCATCATGCCACATTGCATTTGAGCATCGTCATGTCATCCTGCATTTTTGTTTTTTAAAACTATTTTCTAAAAGCCTAGTTTTGTTTTCTAAATATCCTGTGTCTTAATTTCAAATAAAAACTCCGGTCTTTTCTGGGCCTTTTATTTGTCTAGAAACTATTTATAAAAGCCTCTCTAAAAATAAAAATCTTTTTAGGGGGAGGCAGCCGGCCAGGCCAAAAGGCCCAGCCAGCCGGCCAACAACCCCAGCCCATCTATCTAGACAAACCCGAGCCACCTACCCCTACCCTAACCACCCCGCCAGCCACTCCCTCCCTTCCTTTTTCTCCACCCTGCCGTCCACCCGCGTAGATGCGCAAACCCTGCTTTTCCCCTTGTCCGTTTCTCGCCACCCCGCTCATGCACGCTTCCCCTGACCGGCCCCCAACCGAACCCTCTCCCCACACATGGTCAACATCAGCCTAGCCCCACCCCACCCTACACGTCTCCCTGGCCTCCTCCTGCCTGGTCCGACCTACCGCATGCAACCCACGCAACCCCCTGATCCCGTTCGGCTGGCCCCACCTGCTGCTAACCGCGCCCCGCATGCGGAGACCCCTTCGCACGTTCCTATCTCTCCTTCAACCCGGTCTTCCCCAACCTTTCCCCACCAACTGCCGGACCTGGTCGTTTCTTCCCCCGCAGCCGCCGTCCGGCCCTCCCCATGTTCGCTGGCTCCGAGCTCGCCCACCGCGCCGCCGCGGGCCCCCTCCTCGTCGACCAAGACCATCCCCGCTGCCGGCCGTGTGTGCCCCTGCACCAGAGCCACCCTCGCGCCCACCGAGCTCACGACCACCTCTACCCGAGCCGTCGCTCCGCCTTCACTCCGTCGCTCCGACGCCGCGTCCCTACTGCATTCCACCCTATGCTGGCCTTCGCTCTGGTTCGCCACCGTCGCGCCGCCGTGGTAGCACGTCTGCGCGAGCACCTGTAGCCGTCTGGATTCGAGCCGCCTAGGAGCCACCTCGGCCCTTCCTCGAGCCCCACGACGTCGCCTTCTTCCTGCGTGCTGGTCGAGTTCCCGTTGACCTCTCCCTCATATGGCCAGGAGGGCCCCTTGGTCCACGCCATGTGGCCTCCCGTCGAAGCCACGGCTTCTCTTCTCTTGAGCTCCCCATCTCGCTCGCCCGAGCCCTCGCCTGCCGCGCTTGCCTAACCGGCCTCCACCTTTCGTCGGCTGCCGCCCCCCTCATCCCCCAGCGAGGACCACTTCCCAGCACCCTGTTTTTTATGTCCATTCAGGTGCCTTCTGCAACCGGCCCGCTTGTACCTGCTTCTGTTGTTAGTGCTCGCCCCTGCTGCTTTGTTGATGTTCTTGTCCGATGTGTGATGTATGTGTGTTTTGTGTCAACCTGGAAGCCTACACACATCGAGGGCAAGATCAACCGCCATGAACTTCTGTCGACGTTCGTCGAAGTTCGGCACTGACACCAGCCGGAACGACAAGATCATCGACATAAACCCCGGAGAATCCCCGGACACCAAGACCGTCGACATGGGACCAAGGCCGAGAGTCTTCGACCCAGAGCGTCAAGATCTCCTCCACAAAAAACACGAGACCATCCCCTCGACACGCGGAATGCCAAGATCTCCAATCGGAATCCGAGGACGCCGAGACCCCGGTACGACAAGACCTCCTTCCTGCACCGATGCCCGAGGACCGGATGCCAAGGTCGCCTACATGGAACATCGAGTTCTCCACCTTGGACGCCATGACCGTTTACACGGACCCGAAGGCCACAGATGCGACAAGATCTACTCCATTGTCCGAGAACGTTCCCGTCGAGACCGATCCCTGTCGAACCCTGAGGCCGGACCCCGGACCCCCGGAACCCAAGATCTTCCGAATCCAGATGTGTTCCCCTAAGCCCCTATTTTTATAATATGACAATATCAACTGTCGCATATTAAATTATTCATGCATGCATACCTGTTTGTGGTTTGGGGGCATTATGCCGATTCACCTCATAATTAAATATGGAGTGTTTATGCGGGATATTGTTGTCTTATTCCGAACTCCATTTAATTTGTGTAGCGAACCGATGCCATATTTTGCCTTGCTCATACAACATTTAAATTGCGGGGTTTCTAAATAACTTGAACCATATAATTAATAGTCGGGACCCTGGTTCCGCTTAATATTGCCTAATTGCACCGCATCTTTGTCTTGACATGCATTATATCATAAGCATGCCGGATCTTCTGCCGTAGTATTAAATATTGCATCCGGTGTTTCTGCTAGTGTTTGCTTCTTCGCGGATTAGGCCGATGAGTTGATGCGAGTATCGACAAGTTCTCCAGATATGATCCCTCGGCAGTGTTTCCCAGGCAAGCATCTCTCCCCCTTCTACCTATTTTTCTTTTATAGTCTTTATTTCCTCCTGTTGATCTATTGCTATCCGTGTTGCGATGCTTTAGTTTCCGTGCACCATTTCTACTCCTTGCAGCCTCTATATTGCCAGGGACACATCCTATTTCCTGTTGTTTGTTAGATAGTCAGCCTTGCGAGTCGTAGTTGCTTGCTTATGTGTTGCTTCGTGTCGTTGTCGTTTCACCATTGACGACAAGTTGACACATGATAAATGGTGGAGATGTTTAATGGTGGAGATGATAATGACTTTAAATACAACTCTTAAATTTCTAGATATAACTAATGCAGAGTCATCAGTGGGAAATAGATGTTATTTGGTTCTTCCACGCTCACTTGTGTCCCGTAGGACCCCGAGTACTTGATTTATGTTCCTTGACTATTCGCACTATCCACATCCGGGAGACCCTATGGGATCCCCCTGAGCCAGAGCTTGATTCATTTCTATTTCTTGGGGCCACAAACTAGTTTGGGGCTTTATTACTATCATGTACTTATGCCATGTTTTACTTCTTTATTTAAGATTGTGCGTGGAGCACCTATACTGTTTAGGATTGCGGAGTGTTTTCGCGGTATCGACAAGCCCAGTCACACTTTCGGGTTCCCAGTCGTTTACAGCCATTGGCGCAAACCTTGGGTCTGTCTCAGAGCCGGCCAACTTTGTTGCGGTAGCTTAATGGGGTGGCCCCTTGAAATATTTATGAATCCTGTGATTGCTTTGCCGTGAAAGCCTCATTGCGTTTTGTGTTGGTTATTCCGATGTTGATTGAGTGTGTGTTGCTATTTGTGCACCCCTGCAGGGTAAATATTTCTGAAAGCCGTGTCCGCGGTTATGGACGACTTGGAGCACAGTATCTCGATCATAGACAAGCATAACTAAAGTAGTGCTATAAGCTGGACTTAATATGTGACTAGTAATTCAGCTTCACTACAATGGAATGGATGATAAAAATGCCAACAACTGGTGGATCTGTGGTGATCCGTGTCATACTATACCTGCCTAGTAAGTATTGCAACTCCAATGGGATGTGATAAAAGTGCCAACAACTGCTGGGTTTTGGGATTCCTCAGGACAATTATATCTGACTAGTAAATGTTCCAACTACCAGGGAATGGTTAATTAAAGCTGCCCACTACTTATGCATCAGGATGACTCATGATATCTTTATCTGAATAGTAAGTTCTACAACTATAACAGAATGAGTAAAATTGCCAACTGTGTGAGTTCCTTGGTCTGACTTCCTCGTTTCGTCTCGAGGGGGAAATACCATGAAGGGTATGATTGGTGTTAGTATCAGGTTGGATCCGAATAGGTCTTTCTTATCCCTCTCTAATAGCCGCCGGTTTTACTGAGTCTCTATAGGTTGTTTAGTGCTGCTGCGCTGCCGCTTCAGTCCACCATACCTATGTAGGCGAGAGCCGCCGAATTCTAGCCTCGCCGTGTACTGGCCTCAGTACTGACGCTCCTCTTTTTCATTTGCCCGTTGTCGGCACCCCTTTTGTTTTAGCAGGTTTGAGATCGACGTCGTTAGCAGGGTTACCCTTCCGGCTTGGCCTGGGCAGGGTTATGGACGCCATTGGTTATTCTTCAGGGCTCTTAGCCCCATTTGCATCTTGTCCATAGTCGGACACCCTATCGTTTTCAAGGTGATTGGGATCTTTGTATAGTATATCTGTATTCTTGACTCATGGAGTCGCTGTTGTATATATATTTGTTCTGTGGGTCCCATCGAGGACTGTTGTGTAATGGTATTACTTCGTTTTCCACCCGCACGAAAGTGCCTGGTGGGCGTCCTTGAATCGTTTCTATGCGGGTTTGGCGGGAAGCGCTAAAACTTGCATAGGGCCGATTTGAGGGTGTTACAGAGTGGTATCAGAGCTCAGCAGTTGTGCTACCCCACTAGTCTAGCCTATAGGATAACCTAGCTAACGGTCGAAGTAGAGTGTCAAAACTTTTTTGCAAAATCGTTGGATAGATCTGATTAGGTCTTCTTTTACTCCTTAACCCTCTACTATTCTCCTCTTACCCCTGCGTGATTTGAATCTGCCCTCTTATCTTTTCGTTCGAGTTCAGGAATTCTCGTGGTTGGGTTTCCGTCGTACCTTCAGGGTTTTCGCTTCCTCCTTTGGTAATGGTGCTTCTACATCCGGTCCTCATGCTATCTGAGGAACCCTTCCTCTGTTGGAGTTCTCTTTGTTCCTTCTTGTGCCTTCCGGTGTTTTCCGACGCGACGACATCATCATCAGCTACGCCAGATCCGATGCAGTCTGCATCACACCTTGTTTCCGAACCTCGATTGTCGAGATCTTCAGTCTAATTCCGCGAGTTGGTTGGATAATTCACCTATTCGTGTGCAGAGTAATGGTTTGGGTGCACGATGGACTAATCACCATCTGACTACTCTTATCATTCTCTCTTGTACATTGAACCGGTGGATCAAGCAATTTGCTCCTTCCACGGAAGTTAGAGGTGGTTTTATTTGTTGATACCTCTACCTTCGCCCTTTGTTCCGGGAGTGTTCTCTCGACGATCACGGACAACGACACCTTGTTGGTGGTGTTGCCGATTTCAAGATGGATCAAGAATCTTGTTAGTGGTGTCGCGAGGATCTACATGAAGCGAGAAGATTCTGATGGTCGGCCTTCTTCCCGGTACCATGAGGCGGATCTCGAGGGCGAGATCCATTGTTAGTGGTGTTGAATTGTAGCACCCCGCTAAAATCACTACTAGAAAATCGCGGTGTTTTTGTGCATTGCATCATCATGACTGCATGCTCATGTCATCATGCCACATTGCATTTGTGCATCGTCATGTCATCCTGCATTTTTGTTTTTTAAAACTATTTTCTAAAAGCCTAGTTTTGTTTTCTAAATATCCTGTGTCTTAATTTCAAATAAAAACTACGGTCTTTTCTGGGCCTTTTATTTGTCTAGAAACTATTTATAAAAGCATCTCTGAAAATAAAAATCTTTAGGGGGAGGCAGCCGGCCAGGCCAAAAGGCCCAGCCAGTCGGCCTACAACCCCAGCCCATCTATCTAGACAAACCCTAGCCACCTACCCCTACCCTAACCACCCCGCCAGCCACTCCCTCCTTCCTTATTCTCCACCCTGCCATCCACCCGCATAGATGCGCAAACCCTGCTTTTCCCCTTGTCCGTTTCTCGCCAGCCCGCTCCTGCACGCTTCCCCTGACCGGCCCCCAACCGAACCCTCTCCCCACACATGGTCAACACCAGCCTAGCCCCACCCCACCATACATGTCTCCCTAGTCGCCTCCTGCCTGGTCCGACCTACCGCATGCAACCCACGCAACCCCCTGATCCCGTCCGGCCGGCCCCACCTGTCGCTAACCGCGCCCCGCATGCGGAGACCCCTTCGCACGTTCCTCTCTCTCCCTCACTAACCCGGTCTTCCCCAACCTTTCTCCACCAACCGCCGTCGGACCCGATCGTTTCTTCCCCCGCAGCCGCCGTCCGTCCCTCCCCATGTTCGCCGGCTCCGAACTTGCCCGCCGCGCCGCCGTGGGCCCCCTCCTCGTCGACCAAGACCATCCCCATTGTCGGTCGTGTGCGCCCCTGCACCAGAGCCACCCTCGCGCCCACCGAGCTTGCGACCACCTCTACCCGAGCCGCCGCTCTGCCTTCACTCCGTCGCTCCGACGCCGCGTCCGTCCTGCATTCCGCCCTATGTCGGCCTTCGCTCCGGTTCGCCACCATCGCGCCGCCACGGTAGACATCTGCGCAAGCACCTGTAGCCGTCTGGATTCGAGCCGCCTAGGAGCCACCTCGGCCCTTCCTTGAGCCCCAGGACGTTGCCTTCTTCCTGCGTGCTGGTCGAGTTCCTGTTGACCTCTCCCTCATATGGCCAAGAGGACCCCTTGGTCCACGCCATGTGGCCTCCCGTCGAAGCCATGTCTTCTCTTCTCTTGAGCTCCCCATCTCGCTTGCCCGAGCCCCTGCCTGCCGCGCTTGCCTAACCAGCCTCCGCCTTCCGTCGGCTGCCACCGCCCTCATCCCCTAGCGAGGACCACTTCTCGGCGCCCTGTTTTTTTATGTCTGTTTAGGTGCCTTCTGCAGCCGGCCCGCTTGTATCTGCTTTTATTGGTCGTGCTCGCCCCTGCTGCTTTGTTGACGTTCTTGTGCGATGCGTGATGTATGTGTGTTTTGTGTCAACTCGGAAGCCTACACACATCGAGGGCAAGATCAACCGCAATGAACTTATGTCGATGTTACTCGAAGTTCGGCACCAACACCAGCCGGAACGACAAGATCGTCGACATAAACCCTGTAGAATCCCCGAACACCAAGACCGTCGACATGGGACCGAAGTCGAGGGTCTTCGACCCGGAGCGTCAAGATCTCCTCCACGGAAACCGCGAGACCATCCCCTCGACATGCGGAACGCCAAGATCTCCAATCGGAATCCGAGGACGCCGAGACCCCGGTACGACAAGACCTACTTCCCGCACCGATGCCCGAGGACCCGATGCCAAGGTTGCCTACATGGAACGCCGAGTTCTCCACCTTGGACGCCATGACCATCTACACGGACCCGAAGGCCACGGATGCGACAAGATCTACTCCATTGTCCGAGAATGTTCCCATCAAGACCGATCCCCGTTGAACCCCGAGGCTGGACCCCCGGAACCCAAGATCTTCCGAATCTAGATGTGTTCCCCTAAGCCCCTATTTTTATAATATGACATTATCAACTATCGCATATTAAATTTTTCATGCATGCATACCTGTTTGTGGTTTGGGGGCATTATGCCGATTCACCTCATAATTAAATATGGAGTGTTTATGCAGGATATTGTTGTCTTATTCCGGACTCCATTTAATTTGTGTAGCGAACCGATGCCACATTTTGCCTTGCTCATACAACATTTAAATTGCGGGGTTTCTAAATAACATGAACCATATAATTAATTGTCGGGACCCCGGTTCCACTTAATATTGCCTAATTGCACCGCATCTTTGTCATGACATGCATCATATCATAAGCATGTCGGATCTTCTGCCGTAGTATTAAATATTGCATCCGGTGTTTCTGCTAGTGTTTGCTGCTTCACGGATTAGGCCGATGAGTTGATGTGAGTATCGACAAGTTCTCCGGATATGATCCCTCGGCAGTGTTTCCCAGGCGAGCATCTCTCCCCCTTTACCTATTTTTCTTGTATAGTCTTTATTTCCTCCTGTTGATCTATTGTTATCCGTGTTGCGATGATTTAGTTTCCGTGCACCATTTATACTCTTGCAGCCTCTATATTGCCAGGGACACATCCTATTTCCTGTTGTTTGTTAGATAGTCAGCCTTGCGAGTCGTAGTTGCTTGCTTATGTGTTGCTTTGCGTCGTTGTCGTTTCACCGTTGACGGCAAGTTGACACATGATAAATGGTGGAGATGTTTAATGGTGGAGATGATCATGACTTTAAATGTAACTCTTAAATTGCTAGATATAACTAATGCAGAGGCATCAGTCGGCAATAGATGTTATTTGGTTCTTCCACGCTCACTTGTGTCCCGTAGGACCCCGAGTACTTGATACATGTTCCTTGACTATTCGCAATATCCACATCCGGGAGACCCTATGGGATCCCCCTGAGGCAGAGCTTGATTCATTTCTATTTCTTGGGGCCACAAACTAGTTTGGGGCTTTATTACTATCCTGTACTTATGCCATGTTTTACTGCTTTATTTAAGATTGTGCGTGGAGCACCTATACTGTTTAGGATTGCGGAGTGTTTTCGCGGTATCGACAAGCCTAGTCACACTTTCGGGTTCCCAGTCGTTTACAGCCATTGGCGCAAACCTTGGGTCCATCTCGGAGCCGGCCAACTTTGTTTCGGGTAGCTTAATGGGGTGGCCCCCTGAAATATTTATGAATCCTGTGATTGCTTTGTCGTGAAAGCCTCATTGGGTTTTGGGTTGGTTTTTCCGAGGTTGATCGAGTGTGTGTTGGTATTTGTGCACCCCTGCAGGGTAAATCTTTCTGAAAGTCGTGTCCGCAGTTATGGACGATTTGGAGCACAGTATCTTGATCATAGACAAGCATAACTAAAGTAGTGCTATAACCTTGACTTAATATGTGACTAGTAATTCGGCTTCACTACAATGGAATGGATAATAAAAATGCCAACAACTGGTGGATCTGTGGTGATCTGTGTCATACTATACCTGCCTAGTAAGTATTGCAACTCCAATGGGATGTGATAAAAGTGCCAACAACTGCTGGGTTTTGGGATTCCTCAGGACAATTATATCTGACTAGTAAATGTTCCAACTACCACGGAATGGTTAATTAAAGCTGCCCACTACTTATGCTTCAGGATGACTCAAGCTATCTTTATCTGAATAGTAAGTGCTGCAACTATAACGGAATGAGTAAAATTGCCAACTGTGTGAGTTCCTTGGTCTGACTTCCTCGTTTGGTCTCGAGGGGGAAATACCAGGATGGGTATGATTGGTGTTAGTATCAGGTTTGATCTGAATAGGTCTTTCTTATCCCTCTCTAATAGCCGCTAGTTTTACTGAGTCTCTATAGGTTGTTTAGTGCTACTGCACTGCCGCTTCAGTCCACCATACCTATGTAGGCGAGAGCCGCTAAATTCTTGCCTCGCTGTGTATTGGCCTCAGTACTGACATTCCTCTTTTTCATTTGCCCGTTGTCAGCACCCCTTTTGTTTTAGCAGGTTTGAGATCGACGTCGTTAGCAGGGTTACCCTTCCGGCTTGGCCTGGGCAGGGTTATGGACGCCATTGGTTATTCTCCAGGGCTCTTAGCCCCATTTTCATCTTGTCCGTAGTCGGACGCCCTATCGTTTTCAAGGTGATTGGGATCTTTGTATAGTATATCTGTATTCTTGACTCATGGAGTCGCTGTTGTATATATATATATCTGTTCTGTGGATCCCATCGAGGATTGTTGTGTAATGGTATTACTTTGTTTTCCACCCACACGAAAGTGCCTAGTGGGCGTCCTTGAATCATTTCTATGCGGGTTTGGCGGGAAGCGCTAAAACTTGCATAGGGCCGATTTGAGGGTGTTACAAGCACCCCGAGGAAGACAAGGCTTGGCTGGTTCAGTGACCCGTCTACTACCTCAGCGAGGTTCTCTCCCTCTCCAAGCAAAACTACCCCCACGACCAGAAGATGTGTTATGGTGTGTACCTAGCGTGCAAGAAGCTCAAGCACTACTTCCAGGAACATCTGATTAAGGTCGTGTGCACCGCACCCCTTTCAGAAATTATCGGCAACAAGGACGCCACCGGCCGAGTCACCAAATGGGCCATTGAGCTCGCCGCCTACTCCATCCAGTACGAGCCCCAGCTCACGATCAAGTCGCAAGCTCTTACGGACTTCCTCGTCGACTGGGCCGAGACCCAGTACCTCCCACCGGTTCCTGATTCGGACCACTAGAGGACACACTTCAACGGTTCGAAGATGCTCGGGGGCTTGGGAGCCAGGATCGTACTCACCTCGCCCAAAGGAGAGTGGCTGGAGTACGTCCTCCAGATCCACTTCAAGGCCTCCAACAATGTTGACAAATACGAGGCACTAGCGCACGGCTTCCAGCTGGCCAGAGAGATTGGTGTCAACCGGATCCTTTGCTTTGGTGATTCAGATCTGGTGGTGCAGCAGGTATCCGGCGAGTAGGACGCCCACGATGCAAACATGGCCCTCTACCGGTTCCACATACAGAAGCTCAGCGCCTACTTCGACGGATGTGAGTTCCATCACGTCCCTCGCGTCAACAACGAGGCAGCCGATTCGCTCGCATGAATCGGATCCACCAGGAAGGCGATCCCACCAGGGGTCTCCTTGGAGCATCTGTGCAAGCCCTCCATCAACCCGTCCCCCGAGTCGGATTACATCATCTAGGCGGGGACCGTTCCGGTTGACGGCACGGCAGACGCGGAGCCAGTAGAACCCCCAAAGAAGAAGGTGCGCACCAACTCCGGCTCACAAGACCCGGGGGCTGCCGACCCACCAAGCGGCTCGAGGGTTGCCGTTCCGGGTACCTCATCCGGATGACCCCCGACACCCCTCAACCAGAGAGCGCAAGCATCCTCACTATCTAGGAGATACCATCCTGGGCGCATCCCTTCATGAGCTACATCGCCGATAGGGAGCTTCCGGATGACGAGGTGGAGGCCAGGCAAATCCGACGGCATGCACACACGTACACCATCATCAACAAAGAACTGTACAAGCACAGCGTATCCGACATCTTCCAAAGGTGTGTTGATGTGGACACAGGCTACCGGCTGCTCAAGGACATCCACCAGGGCGAGTGTGGGCATCACGCTTCATCCACGGCAATAGTCGTCAAGGCGTTCTACCACTGCTCCTATTGGGCCACCGCTCTTGAGGATGCCGAGCAGCTAATCCGCGCGTGCAACGTGTGCCAACGCTTCGGGCAGCTCTGGCACATGCCAACTACGGTACTCAAGACCATACCGATCACCTGGCCTTTTGCTGTCTGGGCCTCGACATGGTCGGTCCCTTCAAGCGAGCGCGTGCTGGCATGACCCACCTACTGGTGGTGGTAGACAAGTTCACAAAATGGATAGAGGCCAAGCCTATCCGGAAGCTGGATAGGGCAACAGTCGTGACCTTCTTCACCGACATCATCAACCGGTTCAGCTACCCCAATAGCATCATCACCGACAACGGCACGAATTTCGCCAAGGGGGCCTTCGCCCGGTTCTGCAGCAACAAGGGCATCCGGTTGGAGCTCGCTTCAGTCGCACAACTGTTGTCCAACAGGCAAGTCGAAAGGGAAAATGGCCTAGTGCTAGCCGGCATCAAGCCGCACCTCATCGAGCCCTTGGAGCGGTCGCCCGGATGCTGGATTGAGGAACTTCCGGCTGTGTTGTGGAGCCTCCGCACCACGCCGAATAGGTCAACCGGCTTCACCCTGTTCTTCCTTGTCTACGGCTCGGAAGCCGTCATCTCCGCGGACATCGAGTTCGACTCACCATGCAAGCTCCTCTACAACAAAAAGGCCAACCAGGAGGCACGGGAAGACGGCGTGGACCTCCTTGAGGAAGCCCGCGAGCTGGCGCTGTCCAGATCAGCCCTGTACCAGCAGCGCCGGCGACGCTACCATTCGAGACGGATCCGCCCCGTCGTGTTCTGCGAGGGAGATCTGGTCCTCCGGCTGTTGCAAGACACGAAGGGCATGCACAAGTTATCGCCACCCTGGGAGGGTCCCTTCATCATCAGCCAGGCGCTGCCCAATGACTCCTACTACCTCATCGACGCGCAGCAGCTGCGCAAGAAAAAGATGGACAAGTCGGATGTGGAGACAGAACGCCCTTGGAACGCGGCCCTGCACCGCCCGTTTTACACCTAGTCACCAGACAGTGTATGTATCCCACGAACTCTATGAATGAAAATGTGGACCCCCACGAGATGCTCGGGGGCTCCTTGCTAGAAATTTGTGTGTATTCATTTCTGGTTCAGTTTTCCGGCTCCAGAAACCCCTACCCGGGGGCTCGCTGGCTGGCCCGACCTGTTAAATCAACAAACCGGCTGAGTAGTGTGGGACGATGTCAGAGGCCCACTCTTCGTCTCAGCTACAGACTACAACCCGGCTGTCCGGCTAGCAAGAGCAAAAACCCGAGGCATCCCACATGAAAAACGGGGAGGAGATGTGAAAGATCGGACGTTCTGGACTAGCAACTAGTTTGAGACAATCCGGCTACTAAGACGTTAGTTCAGTGCGCAATGGACTGTTAACTCACTTCGATTCCGGCTGCAGACCGCAACCTGGCTGCCCGGTAAGGACGCAGCGGAAACAGCAGAGCACACGGGAAAATGACTAAGTGTCTAGAGAAGCACAAGCTAGTTTTCAAAAAACAAATCCGCCTTCCGGCTAAAGTTTAACCGACTAACCTATTAACGGGTGGAAATGTATACGTGTTTGTTTTGTACGACTACATCGAGTTTGAATTCTGAAAGGAGGAAGATTCGAAGTCCTTGCCCTCATCAAGCGCTCCGAATGTCGTGAGCTACACCCACTAGGTGCGCTCACGCGCCCCCAGTGAATCTTGTAGTTCCCGACCGGCTAAAAGGAGTTTAGCCGGATATTTGGAGCCCAGGTGAGGGCAAGGGCAAGAAAAGGAGTAAGATTCAAAGCATCTGGCTACGCCAGCTACTCCCAATCTCGGGGGCTACACCCAGTGGGTGCGCTCGCGTGCCCCAGTGGAATCTTGTAGTTCCCGACCGGCTAAAAGGAGTTTAGCCGGATATTTGGAGCCCAAGTGAGGGCAAGGGCAAGAAAAGAAGGAAGATTCGAAGCACCTGGCTACGCCAGCTACTCCAATTCTCGGGGGCTACACCCAGTGGGTGCGCTGGCACGCCCCCACTAGAATGGAAGTTCCCCCGGCTGCAGGCGTCCAACCAGTGAAAGTAACCGGCTAGAGGTGTCTAGTCGGATGAAGCTAAAGACTCGAAGAACAGAGAAGATTCGAAGCACCTAGCTATGCCAGCTACTCCGAATCTCGGGGGCTACACCCAGTGGGTGCGCTGCCACGCTCCCACTGAAGTTGGAGTCCCCCTGGCTAAAGGTGTTCAGCCGGGTGAATTCAGCCGGATAAATTCAATCGGCAAAATATCAAAACTTCGGAGCATAGAAAAATCACAAGTTAGAAGCAAACCAAATAGTTCGATTGGATACAAAAAGAAAGGGAGACAAAGCTCCCATGAGTTCACCCGGCATCAGAGACAGCCAGCACAGATAATAAGGTTCAAACAAGAACAAGACAAATAACAAGTACACCCAGCATTCTGGGGATCATATCTAGGCAGCAGGGCCTTTGCCGTGCGGAGGATCCTGGTTGGAGGCAGTCTCAGGAGGAGGAGGAGGCGCGTTGGCTGATCCGGCTCCGGCGTCCGCACCAGCCGGCTGCGCAGAAGCTCCCGCATCCGGAGTGCCGGCGGACTCCGAGTCGGTGAGGACCTCGTCGACGTCCGCGTAGTCAGCAATCTTGATGGCGGAGGCCCGGAGCTCCGGATGGGCCTAGCGGATGGCGGCGAGGTCGGCACCGGCACGAAAACCCCCGTAGATCTTCTCGACATGGGCGTCCTTATACCAGGAGAGCATCAGGGCCAGGGCCATTTCCACCCGGGATTGCGCCGCCAGATCCCTCAGGCGGTCGACGGCAGCCGGCACCTCCGCCACCTTGGCCGCCAGCTGCGCCATCGTCTCCTGGAACCGGAGCATCCGGCCACAAGAATGCGAAGATAGCCTGTGCCGCCTGGCGAAGCTTGGCAGCCTCCTCGCCAAGTAGGATGACCAACTCTTGTGCAGTCAGCTGCTCCCCCGGCCAGTTCTCCTGCAAGCCGGTTATAGGCCAGCAAGTCTATGCCGGGATAAAAAGCTGCCAGAAAGGGGAATGTCAAATCCGGCTATCGGATCCGGAAAGACGAAGGGAGTCGGAGATAAAACTTACCCTTTGCCGTGTGCCCGACCTGCATCAGCTCCTCTACCAGAGCCTTCTCCCGAACCGTCAGCCGTTCGACCTCCTTCTCTTGGTCCTTGTTCTGGGCCTCAAGGAGATCAAATGCTTGAGCCTGGCTGGCAAGGGTGGCGTCGCGCTCCTTCACGGTGGCCTCCAGGGCGTCCATCTTGGCGTGCCAGTCCTTATTCTGCTGCTAAAGCGTAGAATTGGACTTGCTCAGCCGGTCGTTCTCCTTCTTCAAGCGATCGATTTCCCGCTGAGCACACACCATGATGGCTACAAAAAACAGGCTATCAACAAAAAAACAAAGAAAAGGAAAGACCAAAGTATCCGGCTAATGGAACTTACTCTGCGAAGTCTCGTTAGCAGCCGCAAGCTTCTGCTCTAGGGTCCGGTTGCCGCCGGCTGTGGCCTCGAGCAGCCGGATCTGCTTCACCGCCAGCTCTAGAGTGGCGGCAAGATCCGACAGCAAGGCGGCGAAGGAGGTGTCGTCATCAACAGTGTTGATGACCAGCGACTCCTTCGCCTCTACCACCGCTGTCCACCATTCCTCCCCCGGCTCGTCGTCAGAGTTTTCATCGGCAACAACAACGAGCTCCTTGCCGGTGGAGGCCCTCCGCCTCGCCGTGGGGAACTACCTCCACTATGTGAGGTGGTCACAACCGTTTCCGGCTGCACCACCATGGTCGGCGAGGCACCCCCGGTTCCGGCTGCGGCAGCCGGATCAGCTCGGGGCGGCGGCGGAGGCAACACCTTAGACGAAGGAATGGGAGCATATGGGGGTGGTGCGGTGTACGGCACGCGGGGCGGCGACCCAGTGGGCGCCCGAGCCGGGATCGTAGCACCGAAGGGAACCAGCGCGCTGGGCAACAGAAGACAAAAAAATAAACAAACAGCAAGTAAGCCAAAGAGAGAAAGAGAGGGCATGAAGAAAGGAAGAGAAGCAACAAGGGCCAGCAAATAGTCTTACCCCGCCACCACGGGGGCGGCCCCTTCTTGCGACCAAAGCGGCTCGACGGAAGGGTGCTGGTCCGACTCCTCTTGGGAGCCAGCTCCTCCACGGTGGGTGGGTAGCCCTGCTACCACCGGCACCAGACCGGCTGGAACCGCCTCCTCCAGCACCCGACCGACTAGAGTCGTCATCCACCATGCGATGCCGGGCCAGCTCGGGAGCTGGAGCTGCCTCCTCCTCTTCATCAACCTCCGCATGGGGGTCGGCGGCCGGCTCATCGTTCCGGCTGCGGAAGACGTCGCCGTCCCCATCCGACTCCTCGCCGGACAGGCGAGCGTGTGGCTCGGGCAGGTCGGGCATGAAGTTCTGGAGGCGGGTCTCACCCTCCTCCCGGAGGATGCAAGGGAAGATCTGTCAAGAAAAAGAAGTGCAAGAGATTAGCCGGACAGGAAAATTGCAAGAAAGAAAAATCCGGCTGGCAAGACTTACCCAGGGCACGCGGTTGTCGCGGCTGTAAGGGGCCAGCCCGAACTTCCAGCCCTCCGGCAGCCGCTCCTTCGTGATTATCCACACCCACTCCTTCAGGTTGTGGTAGCGGGGATCACGGTGGGATAGCCGGGTCGGGTCCAGTCGGCCGGAGTAGAAGCACATCTTGTGTGCATGCTGCTGCAGGGGCATCATCAGCCTAGACATCCAGCTGAGGGTGATGTCCAGGTCGGTCAGACCGGCGGTGACGAGGGCATGCATGCGCTGCAACATCACGTCTGACTCCGTCTTCTCGCTATAGATCTTCAGATCCCACTGCTTCTGGCTAGATTCCACGTCCTGGAAAGCCGGAAGGTTGATTCGGTCCTCGTCGGTGAGGTTGCGGACGTCAAAGTACGACTGTTGCCGTAGTCGCACCGTGTCCTACAGCCGGAATTTGGGGTAGCCGGTCTGCGTGCGGGATTAGAGGGAGGCGCCACCACACGTCACCAGCGGCCACTTGGTGAACTAGACCTGCGGCCAGGCTCGGAAGAGCCGGTAGAAGAGCCAGAGATCTGGCTGGATCCCGAGATAGCTCTCGCAGAAAGCCACAAAGTGTGCCAGCGTCCCGATGGCATTGGCACCTAGGTGGTGGAGGCGGAGGTCGAAGAAAGCAAG
Source organism: Avena eriantha (assembly GCA_910589775.1). NCBI lineage: Eukaryota > Viridiplantae > Streptophyta > Magnoliopsida > Poales > Poaceae > Avena > Avena eriantha. Next base: position 283,675,325 of record OU342741.1, read on the forward strand.
AAAGGTGACGAAGAAGGGATGCACCGACAGTGCAAAGCCGTGGACAAGATGCGACAGGAAGATCACCCGCTCCCCCACAGCCAGGTACGGCGACTCCTCCCCCGCTGGCGCGAGCTGCACTCCCACCTCCATCTCCGGCGGTAGCACACGCGTTGCACGGTACTTCTCGATGTGCTCCTCCGCCACACCAGGCTCCAAGTGCGGCTGCCATCGCCGGCTCGCTAGGAGGCACTCTGGTGGAGGAGTGGCGGTGGCCCGTACCGCCGATGATGCTAAACTGGCGGCGCAGCAGACTACAGTAGCAATAGCGAGCGAGGCAACGCAAGGAAGGCAAGGACGCAGGAGGAGATCGGGGAGGCACCAAACGGAGGGACAAACCGCTCCCCTCGGGCAGCTCTTTAAAGATCTGGAAGCGGAACCGTCCGTAGTGCCACGTGGCGCCCAGCCAGCCGAACCCCGCTCTCCCCACTGCGCAGGATCCTTTGCACAGGCACGGCATGTGCAGATGATCTCGGAGCAGAAACCGAACAGCCAGGCGGCGGTTCCTGAGGCAACATGCGATGGGACGTGATGCTGCCCACCGCAGTGTAATGATGGCGCGTGCGCACGTGGCCGGCGTCAGCACTGACATCACGGGTAGTTCAACCGCCAGGCGTAGCCGGCCAGAAAATTCAAAGTTGGAGAGAAGCGTGCGCACATTTCAGCTAAGGGCGAAATCTACACGCGCTTGGGGGCTACTGTTGGGGGATGACCTCTAGATACCCCAACCAGAAAGAATCACGGCAGTCGGATTGCGTCCGGCTGGCTGAGCGCAGCCGGATAGGAGCAAGTCAAGCCGGCTACCTCACGGTAGCCAGAACAACGAGGGGCAGCCGACTACATTAGCGTCACCGGATGCAATCAAGAGGAAAGTGCGACGTGCCGCACAGTGCACAGTACGCCCCGGTACGATGACAAGACCCACAACTACCCGGCCATACCAAAGACTTTGCGGGGTGACGCGGGAACAGTGGCCAGACACTAATGACAGGCTCGAACGGACTTCACTGTACCCACGACAAACATACCGCTTGTACTCTGATGGGATGTAAGTGTACCGAATACTATAGATGACCAGCCGGCTGGGACCCGCCTATGGGGCCCGCCAGCCAGATTGGCTAGCAAAACCGTTGCCTCTCTTCCTACATAAGGAGAGGCAAGGTTCTAGTAGAAGTGGTTGGTGTCAGAGCATTTAAGGTAGTAGCTAGAGAACACAGCTCAAGGAGCAATTGTAGCCCGTGTATCACTCATAGTCAAATCGGCAGGAGTAAGAGCTTTACCTCACCATGAGGGCTCCGAACATGGGTACTTCCTGTGTCTCGCTACACTCGCTCGTACCCAATCCCGCATGCAGACGCCGTCGATAGCTTCCCTGCTAGTCCCCACACCTCTATCTAACCTGTTTAGGTACTGCCGTTCCCAATACAACGACACTAGTAAGACTCTTGATGTTGCTAAAAAGAATTATGCTACTACTGAAAAAGAGTTCTTAGCTGTTGTATTTGCTTGTGCTAAGTTTAGACCTTATATTGTGGATTCAAAAGTTACCATTCATACTAATCCTACTGCTATTAAGTACCTTATGACAAAGAAATATGCTAAATCCAGGCTTATTAGATGGGTGTTACTTTTACAAGAGTTCGATCTACATATTGTAGATAGGAAAGGTGCTGAAATCCTGTTGCTGATAATTTATCTCGATTGGAAAATATTTCTTTTGATCCTATGCCTATTAATGATAGTTTTCCAAATGAACAGTTAGCTCCAATAGGGGTAAGCACGTGAGAGAGTCCTTGGTATGCTGATTGTGCTAAATTTATTATTTCCAAGTATTTGCCTCCAACTTTTACAGCCCAGCAAAGAAGGAAAATATTTTATGATTTTAGGCATTATTTTTGGGATGACCCACATTTATATAAAGAGGGAGTGGATGGTATTATGCGAACATGTGTTCCAAATATGAACAAAAGGATATAATGCAGAAATTTGATGGTAGTACCTCTAGAGGGCATTATGCTGGAGATAGCACCGCACAAAAGGTTCCACAATCCGATTGGCCTACCCTTTTTAAAGATGCAAGGAAGTTTATCTTATCATGTGATGAATTTCATAGAGTTGGTAATATTTCTAGATGCAATGAAATGACTATGAGTTACTCTCTTGTTATTAAACTATTTGACTGTTGGGGATTTGACTTTATGGGTCCTTTTCCTCCTTCAAAAGGTTATACTCATATTCTTGTTGCTGTTGATTATGTTACTAAGTGGGTAGAAGTGATGTCTACGCACACTTCTATTCTTGTAGACAGTGTTGGGCCTCCAAGTGCAGAGGTTTGTAGAACAACAGCAAGTTTCCCTTAAGTGGATCACCTAAGGTTTATTGAACTCAGGGAGGAAGTGGTCAAAGGTATTCCTCTCAAGCAACCCTGCAATCAAGAGACAAGAATTCTCTTGTGTCCCCAAGACACCCAATAGACTTATCAGGTGTATAGGTGCACTAGTTCTGGCGAAGAGATAGTGAAATACAAGTAATATGGATGATTATAAGTGGTAATTGCAATCTGAAATAAGAGTAGCAGCAAGCAAACATGTAACATGACTGGTTGTAAACGGTGTTTCAATGCTTAGATACAAGGCCTAGGGATCATACTTTCACTAGTGGACACTCTCATATAAATATCTTCTCTTCATTATTCTACCCTGAACTACTCTCCGGTTGGACGATGTAGGGCTATAATAGCACACCTTAAAGTTCGCATTCCCCATCTAGATAACCCCTCACTATCACCTTGAGCGCTAGATGGTTCTAACAAACACCACAATCTTATAGAGACATCCAACTCAAATTATACTCATGATAAGTATTTTTGTAACCTTAGACAAAGTGCCACACGGTGTGCACACTATCAACTTCACACACGTGGGGATAAGCAGAGATTAATTAAAGCACTTGAGTAGCAGAATAGATCTATAGATTACAAAGCTCATGATCTCAATAAGATCACGCATAGAGAGAGAGATGAACACATAGCTACCGGTAGAGCCCTTAGCCTCGAGAGAGAACTACGCCCTCCTCATCATGCGAGTCAGCAACGGCGATGGAGATGGCGATGGAGTCAATGGAGATGGCTTCAGGGGCACTTCCCCGTCCCGGTAGCGTGCCAGGACAGAGACTTCTGTCCCCCAAATCTCCTCTTTGGTGGCGGCGATGTTGTGGAACTTTTCGTGCAATTATGATCTTGTTCCTAGGGTTTTCGTCCCGACAGGCTTTTATAGGCGAAGGGGAAAGGTCGGTGGAGTACCAATGGGCCCACACCCCCTGGTGGTGCGCCCCCAGGTCGTGCCACCACTAGGTATGGCCGCCCTGGTGCGCCACTTCATCTCCCCTCCGGACTCCGTGTTGCTTCGGGTAAAATATTGACTTTGGCTTTTGTCCTGCCAAATTCCGAGAATATTTCCTTACTAGCTTTTCTGAAACCAAAAACAACAGAAAACAGGCAACTGGCACTGTTGCATCTTGTTAATAGGTTAGTTCCAGAAAATGTATAAAAATACCCCAAAGTGTGAACAAAACATAACAAAGTATATATAAAACAAGCATGGAACATCAAAAATTATAGATACATTTACGACGTATGAAGCATCCCCAAGCTTAACTCCTGCTCATCCTCGAGTAGGTAAGTGGTAAAAAGATTAATTTTTGAGGTGACATGCACCATCATAATCTTGATCAAGGTATTTGTAAAACATTGATAGCTGGGATCATATTACTCTAACATAGACATGAAAGATATAGTTCTAACAATAAAACATAGCAACTATGTTGTAACATGAAAAGGTACAAACAAAAGATTCATGAATAACAATGCTTAGAAAGTCGTTTGTTTTTTTCACATATAGAAAACATAATAAAAGTGGTATTCAGCTTTCCCCTCATGGTATAGCAAAACATAAATGCATAGGACACCTTCAAAGTTCATAAGGGTGACTAGATACAAATAATTTAAGAGCAAGCAATATCAAAGTTATGAATCAATCAACAAGTTTTGGGACAATGCACATTAAACTAAGAATGACCACTATGCTCTCTCAATTGGTGCATAAAGATAGAAGATGGAGACTCAACATAAAAGTAAAAGGAAAGGCCTTTCACAGGGAAGCAGGGATTTCAAGTTTCATAAAGATCTTCCAAAAATTATGGTACTTATTAGCTTTCAGCTCTCATTGCCCCTATCATAAGCATCTTGAGGTGATTAAGGTTAAAGTTACACAAATATGAGGATATGCTTGACAAGTTATAAGTTGAAAATCTCATGCCCCTTGCTTACGAGTACTGAACCTCATGATACTCAACTTTAGTCATAAGTAACTTCTTGTCATTGTAAGTATATGTGTATCATGGAGAACCGCCAATGGGGTACCCCTTGCCCCATGACACAGAAGCTATCCCATATAAAAATGACAAGGCAACAGACAATGAGCATCTCGGTGATATTTTTATTTGCTATTTGCACAGGTTTTTATTGAGGATGCTTCACAGAATGCTCACTATGGTTATGCTACAAGTTTCCACCATGATTAGGGATGGTTTAGGCTAGCCGCCTAGGCGTTTCTCTAACACATATACAACCTCCATGAGCTTACAAGCTTCCCTTTTATTTCACACCGCCAGGATCCATAAACAAAAGAACATGATATCAACTGAATAATAAGTGCAATGTTGAAAGCGTTCCCCATGGTACATGTTTCTGCTAATTCACAACTTATAAAGCACAAGCATATAAGCAACATAGATGGACACAATGGTTCAAGTTTATTACGTGCAAGAAAGTAAAGTATGCCATAAAGTTTGTGGGAGCTTTAATCACTAATTTTCACATAACACGTTTAATTTGGAAGATAGACAAAATATAAATATACTTGGAATGGTGTAATACACCATGCATATGAATTTATAGTGGACTCTTTGGAATAACTTGGTTTTCTTGGGGGTTGGATGCATGAGTAGAACTCATACTCAGTACAGGTGGAGGCTAGCAAAAGATTGGGAGCGACCAACTAAGAGAGCAATAATGGCCATAATCATGCAAGGCGACAAAACATTATTAATTAAAGCATAAAGTGATATTACAAGTCAAAAACTAAATGATCATAGAGGCTAAGGTGATTGGTTCATAGTCTTAACATGGTGTAAGCATGTGCCAAGTTAACCCAAATAAAGCATCAAAGGAGAATACCATAATATTATGCTTTTGTATGCTAAAACAACGCGTGATTCTTTCAAGGAACATTAAGCAATCTCAATTGTTTGAAACAAGTAATGCTACAAAAATAATCACTAAGCATATGGTCAAACCAACATCTAGCATGACATGATAAAGTCTAAGTCACAGTTAAAACAAGCTTCCTTTTGTACCGCTATAAGCATGAAACTTCCTACTCTTTTCCAACACCAATCGACTTATTTGAAACAACTCTCAAAGATAATAATCAATAAATACCAAAGAGCATGTCTCACCCATCTACAAAGAAGAACTAAAAAGTTATAAACCAAAAGAATAAGAAAACTAAAGCTAAACGCAGTGCTAGCAAAGGAAAACACTCACAGAACAATAAGAGTGAAAACTAGAGTGTTCTAGGCAATGAATAATGGGGTGTGTCTCTCTCCAAAAGAAATGTGTTGGGGTCCAACCAACTTATTGCGGCAAACAAAGTAAAAGAAAACTAAAAACAAAGACGCTCCAAGAACAACACACAATGCATAAGGTAATAAAAATAAAGTGTGTTGAAAGAAGACCTGAGATTATTGATGAAGAAGGGGATGCCTTGGGCATCCCCAAGCTTTGGCGCTTGTACTTCTTGATATTTCTTGGGGTGACAGGGGTGGCATCCCCAAGCTTGATATTTTGTCCATACTTCATCTCATCACATCATTCTCTCCCTACACTTGAAAACTTCCTTCACACAAAACTTCACACAATCTTCATTAGCAACATTAGTGTCTTAAAGATAATAAGTATTTGGGTTTAGTTTCAACACAAGTAAAACTTCCATTAAAACACAACCTACTGTAGCAATTCCTTCTAAAAGCTCAAGTGATCAAAGACAACTCAAAGAGAAAGAGATTAAGAGGCAAATGCAAATAATGGCAGAAATTTGTGAAAACGGACCAGAAGGTAAAAACCGATTTTTTTCGAAGACCTTCTGTTGCTAAAATCGAAAAGTTCAAAACTAACGAAAGTCAGGTAATAACCTGGGGCATAAGCACAAAACATTACAGCTCAATCCGACGTACTGAGATTTTTCATGATTTTTTAGAGTGACGCACATAAATCTATTTCGGGACAGCAACTTCCCCATATCTTACTTCCCTCTCATTAGAGGTTATTCTTGGCACAAAAACCAAACAAAAAGGATAAGGAGAGGTTATTACAGAGGCAATAACTTCCAAGACTCAACAAAACAAAAACAAACTGAAAGTAAAAATATAATGGGTTGTCTCCCAAAAGCTCTTTGTTTATAGCCATTAAGATAGGAATCATAATTTCGATGATGCTCACATAAGAAATATTAATTGAAGTAAAAGAGAGCATCAATAAGCAAATATGGAAAAAAGTTAAGTCTAACCCACTTCCTATGAAAAATAATCTTGTAAAGAAACAAGTCATGAAAGCACAAGGAAACAAGCATAGGAAAGCAAAACAAGTGCAACTTCAAAATTTTGAACATAAAGAGGGGAACTTAATATTGTTGAGATGCATAAAACCATGTTTCCCTCTCTCATAATAACTTTCAGTAGCTTCATGAATAAAATTAACAATATAACTATCACATAAAACATTCTTATCATGAGCCACATGCATAAAATAATGATTACTCTCCCTCTAAGCATAGTCATTCATATTAATCATAGTGGGAGCAAATTTAACAAAATTGCTATGATTATTATTCTTATCACCATAATAATCAAATATAGGAGGAATATTGTAATCATAATTGATTTTCTCCTCAATAGTAGGTGGACTGAAAATATCATATTCATCATTGTAATCATCATATGTTGGAGGTATAATATCATCATAAGCAATAGAATATTTATCTTCCAAAGTGTGTTCATTTGTAAACATATCATCATTGGAAGGAACATGGATATTACTAATAGTACATCAATTATTAACATCATCATTTTCAGAATTAGTACCGAAGAGATTTTCAATATCAAAAGTAGTGTGCTTTTCCCAATCATGATCACTACCATAGGTAACAGGCATAGTAACATTATCATGTTCATACTCATCAAAAACTATAATAGGAGCAACATGCTTAGGGGAAAATACCGTTTCCTCCCTCCTTTTACTCCTCCTATTCTTCTTTTTCTTCTTCTCTTTAGGAGAGAGAGGCTTGAAAGGAAGCTTCTCCATATACCCTGGTTTGTTGTTAGAGACAACAGAAGAAACTTTGGAGGATTCCTCCTTTTCATTAATAAGAACAAACACATATTAGTCCTGTCATATTTTGGTAAAATCTCATATTTTATTATATTTTGTATGTAAGTATTTTTGTGGCAATTATCAACACAATAAAGATGACAACCATGCAGGATGTTATTCATATCAAAAGCACTCATATCTACCAAAGAAGTTTTTCTTGATAACTCTTCACACCCCAAAAATAATGTAAGTTCATCATGCTTATTAGGAGTGATCATGTTATCACAATACAAACTTGCAGTACTCATTGGATTAGAAGGGCTATTATTATGGCCTGATAATTGAAAATTGAAATGACCCACTTCAAATCAAAGTTCACAGATAAAAGGATAGCAGGCACAAACCTTTTTACCAAGATCATTTAGAGCCCTATACCACGTTCTAGTTTTTTCATTACTGTGGGTGATACAATATTCTTATTCAATTTGTTTTCTTTCACAAGGTCTAGGTACTCCACAAAAATTAACATGCTTATAAGAAATAGTATTTTCAAAGGTTTGAGCATGTTTATTGCTATCATTAATAACAATTTCAGTTTTCAAGCAAGTGTCTTTAAAAGGCTCAAGATACATGTCCCATTTTTCTTTAGGAGCATTAATATGAGAAGCAAAGGCTCTACAACAATCAACAAGAATTTGAGGACCAAGATCATATTTAGCACAAAGCTCTTGAAAATCAGAAGTTTCAGCGAAAGACTTAATGCAATCATACTCATAGTTTATACTTGATTCTTTACCTTTGTCGTTATCCCAATCTTTGGTATTGCTTTGAATTGTTTCAAGAATATCCCACTTAGCTTTGACCTCCTTACTTGTGAAGGATCCCTCTAAACAGGTATCTAGATAGTCCTTGTAATGTCCTGAAAGCCTTGCATAAAAATTATTAATAACAATATTACTAGGGAGCTCATGAATGGGGAATTTGAGCATTAGTGACTTCCATCTCCCCCATGCTTGAGAAATACTTTCTCCATCATGAGGATGAAAATTGTAAATATAATTCCTATCTTTATGAATTTCATGAGGAGGATAAAATTTAGAGTAAAAGAGAGATTCAAGTTCCTTCCACTCCGAATGATGAGGATCGTTTAGTAGCTCATACCACTCCATTGCTTTGCGCTTAAATGATAAAGATAATAGCTTCCTCTTAACTTGGTTCATTGAAATACGTACACACTTGAACAACTCACATAATTCATGTATAAAGAGTAAATGATCACCATGATGGACAATTCCAACTCCAAAATAACACTTATTCATAACACATTCAACAATTTCCATAGGTATTTTAAAAGGGAAGCTTTTAGTATGTGGATTTAAAATATCACAAGTATCATTAGAATTACCACATATGGGAGATGAAGTATCATTAGAACACATTTTCTCCTTTAAAGCTGGGAACTAAAAAGATCATTTTCATAAAAACTAGTTTCCCAAGCTTAGACGTTTCCATAACATTAGTAACAAAGGTGTTCAAAAAAATTCACACTAATAACATTGCTATTAGCATGCAAAGAAAGTTCCATGGGTTTTTTTATTTTCTTTTCAAACCATTTATGTTCTACCTTAGGAAAACTACTAAAATGCTCTCTAATATTTTTGTTGTTTTCCATTAAGCCGAACTAGTGAAAATAAAAACAAGAAACAAAAAGATATAATTGCAAAATCTAAAGGAAATAACTTCGAGCACTGACACACCAGCAACAGTACTAGAAGATAACTTAGTAGCCAGAGGATGTGATTACCTTTTACCTTACCTCCCCGGCAACAGCGCCAGAAAATAGCTTAATGTCTACGCACGCTTCTATTCTTGTAGACAGTGCTGGGCCTCCAAGTGCACACGTTTGTAGAACAACAGCAAGTTTCCCTTAAGTGGATCACCCAAGATTTATCGAACTCAGGGAGGAAGTGGTCAAAGGTATCCCTCTCAAGCAACCCTGCAATCAAGATACAAGAAGTCTCTTGTGTCCCCAACACACCCAATACACTTGTCAGGTGTATAGGTGCACTAGTTTGGTGAAGAGATAGTGAAATACAAGTAACATGGATGATTATAAGTGGTAATTGCAATCTGAAATAAGAGTAGCAGCAAGCAAACATGTAACATGACTGATTGTAAACGGCGTTTTAATGCTTAGAAACAAGGCCTAGGGATCATACTTTCACTAGTGGACACTCTCATATAAATATCTTCTCTTCATTATTCTAACCTGAATTACTCTCCGGTTGGACGATGTAGGGCTATAACAGCAAACCTTAAAGTTCGCATTCCCCATCTAGATAACCCCTCACTATCACCTTAAGCGCTAGATGGTTCCAACAAACACCACAATCTCGTAGACATCCAACTCAAATTATACTCATGATAAGTATTTCTGTAACCTTAGCCAAAGTGCCACACGGTGTGCACATTGTCAACTTCACACACGTGGGGATAAGCAGAGATTAATTAAAGCACTTGAGTAGTAGAATAGATCTATAGATTACAAAGCTCATGATCTCAATAAGATCACGCATAGAGAGAGAGAGAAAGAGATGAACACATAGCTACGAGTAGAGCCCTTAGCCTCGAGAGAGAACTACTCCCTCCTCATCATGGGAGTCAGCAACAGCGATGGAGATGGCGGTGGAGTCGATGGAGATGGCTCCTGGGGCACTTCCCCGTCCCGGTAGGGTGCCGCGACAGAGACTTTTGTCCACCGAATCTCCTCTTCGGTGGTGGCGACGCTGCGGAACTTTTCGTGGAATTCTGATCTTGTTCCTAGGGTTTTCGTCTCGGGGGGATTTTATAGGCGAAGGGGCAAGGTTGATGGAGTACCAGGGGGCCCACACCCCTAGTGGCACGCCCCCAGGCTGAGCCGCTACCAGGTGTGGCCGCCCTGGTGTGCCACTTCGTCTCCCCTCCAGACTCCGTGTTGCTTCGGGTAAAATATTGACTTTGGCTTTTGTCTCGCCCAATTCCGAGAATATTTTCTTACTAGATTTTCTGAAACCAAAAACAGTAGAAAACAGGCAACTATCATTGTGGCATCTTGTTAATAGGTTAGTTCCAAAAAATGTATAAAATACCCCAAAGTGTGAACAAAACATAAGAAAGTGATATAAAACAAGCATGGAACATCAAAAATTATAGATACATTTACGACATATCAAGAAGCCATACCTACAAAAAGTGTTGATGGTGAGACCTCTTTAAAAATGCTTAAAGATGTTATCTTTCCTAGGTCTGTAGTGCCTAGATATCTTATGACTGATGGAGGTTCACATTTCATTCATGGTGGTTTTATTAAGACCCTTGCTAAATATGACGTTAATCATAAAATTGCTTCAGCTTATCATCCCCAAACTAGTGGGCAAGTAGAACTATCAAATCGATAAATTAAATATATCTTGCAAAAGACGATTAATAGATCTAGAAAAAATTGGGCTAAAAAGTTGAATGATGCTTTATGGGCTTATAGAACTGTTTATAAAATCCTATGGGAATGTCTCCTTACAAAATGGTTTATGGAAAAGCTTATCACCTGCCTTTAGAATTAGAACACAAAGCTTATTGGGCAGTGAAAGAACTAAATAGAGATTTTAAACTTGTTAGTAAGAAAAGATTTCTTGACTTGAGTTCTTTAGATGAGTGGAGAAGTGAGGTTTATGAAAATGCTAGACTCTTTAAAGAAAAAGTTAAAAGATGGCACGATGGGAGAATTCTTAAGAGAGAGTTTCATGTTGGTGAGAAGGTTCTATTGTATAGGTCTCGTCTCAGATTTTTTGTAGGAAAACTACTTTCAAAATGGGAAGGACCTTTTGTTATTGAAGAGGTGTATAGTTCAGGTGCAATACAAATTTCTTCCTTAAGAGACAACACTACACAAGTGGTGAATGGTCAAAGACCCAAGCACTATATTGCTACAGATTCTTACAATGAAGATATTCATGTTATTCAAGTGGTGACTCCGAAAAAATTTATTAAAGACAAAATTCAGAAACCTACAGAGTCCGTTTTCGAATAGGTAACAGCCCAGGTAAGAAAAGGTCCGCGAAAAACTTTTAAATTTATATTTTTGCAGTTTTTATCTAATATGGAAGATTATGATTTGAAAGAGGGACAGAAATGGAGCCCGGGAGGCTCACATCACCCTATGGCATGGGCCCACGTGGCCGCGCCACCAGGGGTTGTGACCACCCTGGAGCCTGTCTCCGACCCGTTTTCTCCCAGTACCTTCCTTTTGTTTTAAAACTTTGGAATATATAATCCCCTGGATCCCCCGAGGTCTGTATATCGTGTTTTTGTTTTGATCTGTTTCTGACAGGCATATTCTCGGTTTTGGAGCCATAGTGTCCTCCTCTGGATCACCCAAAGAGGATTTCTCCGCGGACATCATCAACCCGTACATGTATGAGTTGACGATTCACCCCAAGGAGTTGTTGCTCAAAGATGGGAAGGTACAGATAAAATAGGTTCAGGGCCCCAAAGGAGAAGGTAGTCTGGAAGAAAGGATGGAGGCACTAGAGCAAGAAGTATTCAGGTACAAGAATATGGCGGAACGCGAAGTGGATATCATCCATAAGATTTGTTCAGAACTCATCGTCGAGAACAAGAAGGAGACTCCTAAGCTTAGGGGTGATATTCTCTCACTCCATCTAACAACCAACCAACTACAAGCACAGCTCTATGACGTGCAAAATCAAAACTATGAGTATGAGGCTAGGTTTAAACACATAAGTTCGGCTGCTACTTTCTGGATATTGGAAACCAAGATATCCTTTGTTGATGGGGAGCCTTTACATTGGAAGGCAGATGATGACGAGAGAACACCACCACCGAAGGAGTAATTCATCATCAGGTTTTGGCATCCCCTTGGTTTGTTCCAAGCTTGGGGGAGTGCCGCGGTATCACATCATTATCTTTCATCTTTTTACCTTTTTAGTAGAGTCATATCATGAATAGAGAAGTTATCATATATGATGGTTTGCATTGTGGAAGTATCTCCCCTCTAGTTAGTTATCTATGTATCCCTTGGTGTGAGTTGCCGATATGGAATATTAATGAGAAGTTCTATCATTTACTTTTTGCACATCTTATTTTAGTTTGCAATTTCTGTTATATGATTGTTCTTGTTGTTAGTATTGGTATCACTTTGGGATCATTAAGTAAATTTAATTGGTTTTGGCAAATCGAGCTCTGGTTAGTAGCAACAATATTGAGAATTGAATGGAGAAGAGAAAAGTACTTTTAGAAATATAATTTCATCATCTTTCTTTCTTGTTTGGCCCATAAGCTTAGTATTCTCTAGTTAAGATCTTTTATGTTTCCAAGGAAGATTGCATGATTGTTTCTATCACTTCTATGTTTGTTTGTTTCCTTGAACTCTTATTGCATGCTACCCAACATTGCTAGCCAAAAACATGTACTGAGAGGGAATGCTTCTTGTGAATCCAATCCTTTAACTAAAACCTATGCCATTTGTGTCCACCATACCTACCTATTAGCATTATTGCTATTACAAGTATATTCATGCTTTTATCTACCTTCCAAATTAAACTTGTTATGTGAAAATTAGTGATTAAAGCTCTCACAAATTTGATGGCACACTTTATTTTTCTTGCATTTAATAAACTTGAACCATTGTGTCCATCTATGTTTCTTATATGCTTGCACTTTATAAGTTGTGAATTAGCAGAAGCATGTACCATGGGGAACACTTTCAACATTGCACTTATTATTCAGTTGATATCATGTCTTTTGTTCATGGATCCCGGCGGTGTGAAATAAAAGGGGAGCTTGTAAGCTCATGGAGTTTGTATATGTGTTAGAGAAAAGCCTGGGCGGCAAGCCTAAGCCATGCCTAATCATGGTGGAAACTTGCAGCATAACCACAGCGGCATTCTATGAAGCATCTTCAATAAAAAACCTATGCAAATAGCAAATAAAAAGATCGCTAAGATGCTCACTGTCTGTTGCTTTGTCATTTTGATATGGGATAGGTCCTATGTCATGGGGCAAGGGGTACCTCGTTGGCGGTTATCTATGATACACATGTACTTACAATGACAAAAACTTACTTGTGACTAAAGTTGAGTAGCACGAGGATCGGTACTCGTAAGCAAGGGGCATGAGATTTTCAACTTATAACTTGTCAAGCATATCCTAATATTTGTGTCACTTTAACCTTAATCACCTCAAGATGCTTATGATATGGGCAATGTGAGCTGAAAGGTAATAAGTACCATAATTTTTGGAAGCTCTTTATGAAACTTGAAATCCCTGCTTCCCTCTACGAAGGGCCTATCTTTTACTTTTTAGTTGAGTTAGTAAACCTATTCCTTTCTATCTTATGCAAGTATTTGAGTTGTTGTGATTCAATCATCCATATGATGATTTATTCAATCATGTTTCTTATGTTCCTTGTTTTGCACACTTCTCTTATCTTAGTAAATATTACTTTGAAAGCTATCATTGAAAACCCCATTATGTTTGGCTCTTGCAACTTGTTAACCTTTCTCTGACCAAGAACAAAGTTTGTCATTACCAATTATGATTTACTTTTTTTATCTTTATTGTGTTTCCTTTACTTATTGCAAGTTAAGTTATATAATAGTGAGTTGTTTTCTATTATGATTAGTGAATTAATGAATGTGATGCTTCTTGTCCGTATTCTCTTTATCGACACTTCACTCCATAAACCTGTGTTCATGTTTATTGAGCTCAGTTTTCGCTTGGGGACAAACGAGGTCTAAGCTTGGGGGAGTTGATACATCCATTTTGCATCACTATTTTATATCATAATTTACTATTATTCATTGATATATTTCATATTAAGAGATGATACTTATGTTATTTCATCGATTTTTGCATGATTGATGACTTTTGGAGGATGAACCACTGGAGTCAGGATTCTGATGGAAAAAGCACTATCCAGATGCAATATTGCCGAAGATCAGAAAATCCCAGAAAATATATGGAAATTCCTATTTTTCCAGAGGACGAAGGAGGAGTGGAGATGGGCCACAGGGGGGCCACACCACCCCCTGGTGTGGGCCAGCCCTAGCCGCACCACCAGGTTGTGTGGCCACCCTGGCCCACCTCTGGCATCACCTTTTGGCGCATATAATCCCCTCGAAACCCTAAGAATCGAGGAGCGACCACAGAAAGGTTCCACCACCTCTACGGGTCCAAAACTATAGAGAGAGAAAGAGCTCTCCGACAGGAAGAAATCTGCCAGGGAAATTCCTTCTCGGAGAGGGGAGATCGTCGCCATCAACACCACCATCAAGCTAGACTTCATCGGGATCATCATCATAATCATCTCCACCATCATGTCCAACAACACCATCATCCCCACTCCGTACCGCTATAACAATTGGGTTGAATCTTGCATAGTTCTTAGGGGAAACTTTCCTAGTGTTGATTACTTGTTGTAGTTGATGCTATTGAGTGGAACCATTGAATTATTGTTCATGTTCAGATTGTTATTTATCATTATTTCATCTCTGATATTTATCCATATGATGTCTCATGAGTAGTTTGTTTAGTTCTTGAGGACATGGGAGAAGTCATGTTGTTAGTTGTGGAATTGTGTTGAGAAAGATTATATGGTTTGATATTTAAGTTGTGGTGCTATTCATCTAGTGGTGTCATGTGAACATCGACTACATGATACTTCACCTTTATGGGCCTAGGAGAATGCATTGTGTATTTGGCTACTAATCGTGGGGTTGCTGGAGTGACAGAAACCTAAACCCCGTTAGGAAACCTTTGCATAAGGGAGTGTAGGATCTCAAAGTTTAAGGCTATGGTTAGGTTTTTATCTTACTTTCTTGTAGTTGCGGATGCTTGCAAGGGGTATAATCACAAGTATGTATTAGTCCTAGGAAGTTCAATACATTAGCATAGGTTCACCCACACCAGACTTATCAAACCAAGGAAGACTAATCAACTATATGAAGCGAAAGCACTTGACAATATTCCCATGTATCCTTGAGAACGTTTGGTTATCTTAAGTAATACAACCAGCTTGTCCTTTGCTAAAGAAAGGATTGGGTCACTTCCTGCTATTATTATTGTATTTTATTTACTTGCACTTTATTTATTTGCATTATCAAAAACCCCTAAAAGTATGTTTGCTAAGTATTTACAGAGAATTCCTGATCCAAGCCACTTGTCAACACCTTCTGCTCCTTGTTGGGTTCGACACTCTTACTTATCGAAAATACTGCGATACACCCCCTATACTTGTGGGTCATCATGTGGTCATGTGGATCAAGTGGTTTGGAAAAGAACACATGCAATGACACTCCATGTGTCAAACCATGGTTAGAAATCCCCAAAACACAGAGGAATGCAACTGCCACATATAATGGAGCACCAATATGACATAAGTTGCATCACCACATCCACTTGAGTGTGTGTGATCTTGTGGATCAAGGTGGTTAGGAAAAGAACACATGCAATGCCACTCCATGTGTGAAACCATGGTTAGAAAGCCCAAACACACAGAGGAATGCAACCGCCACATGTAATGGAGCTCCAATGTGACATAAGTTGCATCACCACACCCACTTGAGTATGCATGGTCATGTGGTCATGTGGATCAAAGTGGTTTGGAAAAGAACACATGCAATGAGACTGCATGTGTCAAACCATGGTCAGAAAGACGAAAAACATATAGGAATGCAACCGCCACATGTAATGGAGCACCAGGGTGACATAAGTTGCATCACCACACCCACTTGAGTGTGTGTGGTCATATGGGTCAAGGTGGTTTGGAAAATAACACATGCAATAACACTCCGTGTGTCAAACCATGGTCAGAAAGCCCAAAACACATAGGAATGCAACTACCACATGTAATGGAGCACTAGTGTGACATAAGATGCATCACCACACCCACTTGAGAGTGTGTGGTCATGTGGATCATGGTGGTTTGGAAAAGAACACATGCAATGACACCCAATCTGTCAAACCATGGTCAGAAAGCCCAAATACACAGAGGAATGCAACTGCCACGTGTATTGGAGCACTAGTGTGACATAAGTTGCATCACCACACCCACTTTAGTGTATGTAGTCATGTGGATCAATGTGGTTTGGAAAAGAACACATGCAATGACACTCCATGTGTCAAACCATGATCAGAAAGCCCAAAAACACAGAGGAATGCAACTGCCACATGTAATGGAGCACTAGTGTGACATAAGTTGCATCACCACACCTACTTGAGTGTGTGTGGTCATGTGGATCAAGGTGGTTTGGAAAATAACACACGGAATGACACTCCATGTGTCAAACCATGGTTAGAAAGCCCCAAAACACAGAGGAATGCAACTGCCACATATAATGGAGCACTAGTGTTACATAAGTTGCATCACCACATCCACTTTAGTGTGTGTGTTCATGTGGATCAAGGTGGTTTAGAAAAGAACACATACAATGACACTCCATGCGTCAAACCATGGTCACAATGCCCAAAATCACACAGGAATGCAACTGCTACACATAATGGAGCACTAGTGTGACATAAGTGGCATCACCGCACCCACTTGAGTGTGTGTGTTCACGTGGATCAAGGTGGTTTGGAAAAGAACATATGCAATGACACTCCTATATTGTTCGTAGCATGCAAAACAAAACAAAAATCTACTTCAGGAACGAACAAAACCAAGATCCAATCTATGAGAACTAACCCTCGAAGATCCGAAGCCTTAACGAGATTTAAGCTCGTGTTTGATGTAGACGATCCTTCTGGCGCTGCGATCCGGAAGCGCTTCCGCACTCTGTCACACGTACGAGTCGATGAAGACCTTCCTCTCCCCATTCTGGTCGGCAGTGGAGGTAGTAGATCCCCTCAGAATCCCAGCAGCACGACGGCGTGGTGGTGGTGATGGAAGAGCATTCCTATAGGGCTTTTCCTAAGCCAGAGTAGGAAGAAGGGAGGAGGGAGGAGAGGTGGCGGCTAGGGTTGGGGAGTGGGCAAGGGGGGTGGCCACCCCTCCCCTCTATTTATAGAGGGAGGGTGCGGCTAGGGCTCCCCCCTTTGCCCTCCAACTCTAGGGTCGGTGCATGGGGAGGGGAAGTTTCCTTCCCCCCAAGTTTTATCCCCTATTTTCTAGGGATTTGATCTTATCCCTATGGGGATGGCCGATTGGGCTTATTGGGCCTGTTTCGGCTGGCCCATGGGCCCCCGCAACATTCCCTTAGCCCATGTGACCCCTCCCGGGGTGGTGGGCCCAATAGTGGCCCTCTCGAACCTTCTAGAAGCTTCAGCCATAATACCGAAAAAATTTCCGAACCCCGGAAGATGACATCTATTATTTGAATCCTATTCTCTGGACCATTCCGGACCTCCTCGTGATATCCTAGATCCCATCCAAGACTCCGAATAACATTCAGTATCCAACTCATATTCCATATCTACTTTACACAACATCGAACCTTAAGTGTGTCACTCTACGGTTCGCGAACTATGCAGACATGATCGAGACACCTCTCTGATCAATAACCAATATGGGACCTGGAGATCCATAATGGCTTCCACATATTCAATGATGGCTTCGTGATCGAAAGAACCATTAACATACGATACCGATTCCCTTTGTCACGCGATACTCTACTTATCCGAGGTTCGATCATCGGTATCTCCATACCTAGTTCAACCTCGTTACCGATAAGTACTATTTACTCGTACCATGATATGGCATCCCTTGTGACCTAGTCACATGCTTGCAAGCCAATTGGATGACATTCCACTGAGAGGGCCCAGAGTATATCTATCCGTCATTAGGATGGACAAATCCCATTCTTGATCCATGCGCTTCAACACATACTTTTAGAATACCTAATGCCACCTTTATAACCACCCATTTACGAAGTGGCGTTTGATGTTATCAAAGCACTCATCCAGTGATGGTGATTAACATGATCTCATGGTCGAAGGATTAGGTTACTATGTATTTGAAAGCTTGTAGCAAAGTGAACTTAATGACTTGATCTTATGTTATGCTTACTATGGGTGTGTGTCCATCACATCATTCTCCTAATGATATCATCTAGTTATTAATAACATCAAATGTTCATGATCAGGAAACCATGATCATCTATTATTCAACAAGCTAGCTTAATAAGAGGCTCACTAGGGACTCCTTTATGTTTACAAAACACACAAGTATTAGTGTTTCCTATTAATACAATTATAGCATGGGATGTAAACATTTATCATAAAAACAAAGATATAATAATAACCACTTTATTATTTCCTCTTGGGCATATCTCCAAAAGTCTCCCGCTTGCACTAGAGTCAATAATCTAGATTACATGGTACTATACCTAACACCCACGGCGTTCTAGTGTTGGTCATGTTTTGCTATAGGGAGAGGTTTAGTCATTGGATCTGCCACATTTAGATCAGTGTGTACTTTGCAAATATATATGTCACCATCTTGGACATACTCGCAAATAGAATGAAAATGTAGCTTGATGTGCTTCAGCTTCTTGTGTGACCTTGTCTCCTGAGCATTAGCTATGGCACCCATGCTGTCACAATAGATGGCCATCTGGTCCAATGCACTAGGAACCACACCAAGCTTAGTAATGAAGTCATTCATCCATATCGCTTCTGGTGTAGCCTCAGAAGCAGCTATGTATTCTGATTCAGTTGAAGATTTCACCATAATGCTTTGCTTGGCACTCCTGCATCTCATTGCTGCACCATTCAAAATAAATATGTATCCATACTATGACTTCGAGTCATCCGGATCGGTGTTCCAACTAGCATCGGTGTAACTGTTTACAACAAGCTCTTCGTCACCTCCATAAGAAAGAATCATATCCTTAGTCCTTTTTAGGTACTTTAGGATATTTTTGACCGCTGTCCAATGTTCCATTCCAGGATCACTTTGATATCTACTGGTCAAACTAACAGCATGTGTGATATCCGGTCCCGTACACCGCATGACATACATGATAGAACCTAGGGATTTCTAGTTTCGTGCCCCTGGTTCGTTAGTTGTACTCAGTTTTCCCTAGCCGCTTAGTTTTTCTTCACGTTTCCCGTCCCTCCATTCTGAAACCCTCACATGCGCTCAGACGGGGGGATGCTATCAGGTCAAAGGCTTGACCGTTACATGCTAACAGGTGGGACCGCATTGGGGCGAGTCCTGTGTTGAGCGTTATGTTATGTCGCCTCGATCGTTACATGCTGACGGGTGGGGCCAGGATACACGGCGGACCAGCCATCCGTCTCTCGCTGACTTGTGGGCCCTGTTTTCCTGATTGTGTGGCCGGTGCAGCCAATGACAAATGGGGCCGTTCTATGGGGCCGTCGAAGCCAATGAACGATGGGGCCGCTACGTGGAGACGTTCTGTGGGCCCGTCCTAGCCAATGACCGGTGGTGCCGTCATGTGGGGCTAGAGGGGGGATTTGCATATTTGCCACGTTTTACTTTGCAACTTGCATATTTTCCATTTTGTGTGTCACTGACATGTGGCGGTCATGTGGAAAATATGCAAATTTCAAAGAAAAAGGTTGGCAGATATGCAAAATTTGCAAATATGAAATAATTGATAGGTGGGGTCGTGTATGACACGTCGGCTCTCTCTCTCTCATCCGCTCCCAGCGCCTAGCTCCGGGCAGCTCCTATCCCACTGGAGGATAGAGCAGCCATCGTAGGCATGTCGGCGCGTCGCTAGATCTGTCCTACAGTACTATCAGACGGACAGCCGCGTTGCACCTCAACCACGGCTCCAACACATGTTTCATCTGCATGCATTGTACATTGAGGCAGTACCGACCGCATGCAGGTGTGCCGCCCACGACGATCGAGATTTGGTTCCGCCGCCCTAGCTCAACGAACAGTCGCAACAATTGCTAGTAGTGCTTGCTAAGACCTCTGCTCTTGTTCCACCATAACTCGATGAACTATCCCGTAATTTCCTCGATATTGTAGGCGCAAATTAGTCCTCAATGTCTGGTCGTAGCGGGTACACTAGCGAGGGTGGGGAATCGATCATGTCGTGGCCACATTCTCCTTCTCCTACCATGTCGGAAGTGCATGTAGCTCCTTCTCTTTGTACTACCGTTGAATTTGAAGTGCTGGCATGGCCTGTCGGACTGATTCCAATTTGGTTTGTTTTGGGATTGTTACAGTGTGCTATGTAGGTCGATGATCCATGGTAGATTGCATACCAAGATGAATCAACTCAGTGGTTTATCCATAGGATGGATTTGGAGGAGATGGTCTCCAAGTTAGGTGATCAATTGGCCTGTAAAAACCTGTTTATATTCGAGTCGAAGCGTACCGTCAAGGAAGAATTCAGAGCTTATTAGCAAAGAGAAGTTGAAACATAAGGTTGATCTTGCCGTATCTGATCAAATTGTAGAAAATCTAAAACATGAACTTCAAGTGAAGAGTGGGGAGAATAGTAGATTCATGTGGGTAGTTTTAGTAGTTGTTATCTGCATCCTAGCAGTTATAGTATACGGTTGTGGTGAAGGGTGGCACGTGTAATGATTAGTTAAATAGATAGCTAATTTAGAGAGTAGAATTGTTATTCAATAGATGGTTGTGAGTTCCTGCTAATTTAGTCACTTTGCGGTCCCAAAGTTGTCGAGAGAATGCATTGCGGTTCCCGAGTTGCTTGTCATTGGATCTAGCGGTCCCAAAGTGGCCGAGAGAATGCATTGCGGTACCCGAGTTGCTTGCCATTGGATCTAGCGGTCCCAAAGTTGTCAAGAGAATTCATTGCGGGGCTCAAGTTGTTTGCCATTTGATCTAGCTGCCCATAGTTGGCGTGCCAAATTCCTAGAGGTTCAAGTTGGGGCCTATCAGTTTTGACTGTTCTATCGCTGCCATCGGGCTGCCTTGTAGAATTACAGCGTTGGCTACAGCATCCATTCCCCGTTCCAAATTAGTGGCTGAGATTGTCAATCCAAGTTAGTTGGCTCAAATTCCTGAAGATACTATTGAATCTAGACAAATCTAAATCAACTAATTTGGGTCGGAGGGAGTACTACTTATGAATCAGCTTTAGAGCATATCCACCGTCCTCACTGCTCAAATACATATCAATTTTGATTTAAGTCATACATATTTTGATCAAATTTATACAAGCCCTCCGGAGATTTTCAAAGAAAGTACTACTACTTAGGAATCATCTTTAGAGCATACCCACCAGTCTCATGGCTCAAATACATGTCAAATTTATTCAAATCATACATATATTTTAAGTCACCGAATTTTGGTTCAAATTGGGCTTAAATTTGTCCCAATTTTAAGTGGACGGTGAGCTAGCCGCCCTCCCTGCCGTATGTGTACTCCAAGAAGTATGAGCAAAGTGCTCCTATCCAGCCTTCCACCGTTGAAGTGCACCTCGACATGCTAGCCACGGTCGCGGCCTTCCTCCGACAGCTTTGGTTCACGAGAGATTGATCTGCACCGTCGCAGTGATGTTGCGGATGATGGCTTCAATCGTCTTTGCATCGATGACCACTATCGGCAACGGATCTGAGGATGTGAACGAAAGTGAGACAGATAGAGACAAAAATTTCAGACGGTTAGATCCTCACCGCCGCACGCCGTTCTAGTAGCCACGTTTACTTGTGCGTTGCTGCAAGCCGTTCTGAACCCCACGAGTAGGTCCATGCCACCGTTCCGACCACCATGCTTAGGTCCGCGCCTCCGCATGCCGTTTGGACCGCCACGCTTAGATCTATGCCGCCGCATGCCTTTCGGACTGCCGCGCCCACGTATGCCTATAGGAGGGGAGGAAGATGCGGCTGGTATACGTGCAACAGGGAAATGGAGGGAGAGACATCCAGCCCGTCAGGCTCTCCTCTCCGTAGCCCTACGGGAGACAGATACCTCCAGCCCGTCGGATCATGATGTATCCAATTGTGGTTGGCCAAGATCCGTGTGACATACATCTCGAGCAATCAGAGCACAGTCAAATTGAGCTCTAGTTGATGCGGCTGGTATACATGCGTCAGGGAAAGGGAGGGAGAGACATCCAGCCTGTCGGGCTCTCCACGCCGTACAAGGTTAGTTGTGCCCATCGGGAGAGAGAGACCTCCAGCCCGTCGGATCATGATGTATCCAACGGTGGTTGGCCAAGATCTGTGTGACATACATCTCGACCAATCAGAGCGCTAGCCAAACTGAGACATGAGAGAGGGGAAAACTGAGGAAAACATTAGCGGGAGCGGAAAACTGAGGAAAACTTTAGCGGTAAGGGAAAACCGAGGAAAATTTTAGCGGGAGGGGAAAACTGAGTAGAGCTAAGGAAAACAAGGGCGCTTAGATAAAGAAATGATTAAAGGAAATTCAAGGTTTTGGCATAACAAATGGAAAATGTGTTATTTGAACAAAAAATCCATCTTGGCCAACATTATATTGTTTGTAACTCAAAGATACACAAGTGTGCCAAATTTGGCCTCATTTAGACAAAGTATGTTTTGGGATGGGTTATCATAGAGGTTGACTGAGTAGAAAGCCATGCGTCTTCATAGCTAGTAGCTCATTCCAAGAAGGATTTAAGAAGTGGTTTATGGGAGAAGTCGATTTCTCTTTACGTCCTTTTCCTTTATTATTCATGCTAGGTTGTAGGTAACATAACAAGACTCCATGCAAATGTTGCACTATGTTTTGACTTCTTTTTTGAATTAAACTAACCCTAAAACCATTTATTTGAATTTAATCACTTAGAAAATAAAAATTTGGTTGATTACAAGTTAATCCAAAATTTCCAATTTCATATGGTAAATCAATCCAAGATACACAAGTTTGCCAATATTTGGATCAATTGGTCAATCTTTGCTATGGTTTAAGCCATGAACTAGCTAAACCCCATGTGTTGACCACATGTCGAGGGGAAAACTGAGCAGTGTTATGCAACTAGGTGGATGACAATAGAAACTTGCAATAGCACATACATTATAGGGTTATCCAACATACAAACTTGGGAGCATCACACACATTGACATTAATTCAAATTCAATACAAACATTGAAAGCAGTTCAAATTCATCATACAAATTCAAATTAATAATTCAAATTAAAAATTCAAATTCATTTTTTCTTGATCCTAGTGTTTTTCGCTGGAATATTCTTGGAGTTCACCACCTTGCTCCGGGTGATCCTAGCTGGAATATTCTTGGAGTCCACCACCAGCTTCTTTCATTTGTTCTGTTTGTTCTTCTTCTCCGCATTAAATGAAACAAGTACTTGAGTCTATCATACAATTGGTTCAACCACTCATTGGTTCATACGGTTCAAAACGCATTGGCATCATTTCTTCAATATCCTCTTGTGTAATTCCTTTACTTTTGAACTCTGCTTCCAATGAATAAATTAGTTCAATCTCCCATGCATTTGGTGCAATCTCCCCTTCATTTGGTTCAATCTCCTCTCGATCCATTGGTTCAATATCCCCTACATTTGTTTCAATCTCTCATGCATTTGGTTCAATCTCCTCTCGATCCATTGGTTCAATCTCCCCTACATCTGGTTCAATCTCCCCTGCATTTGGTTCAATCTCCTCTCGATCCATTGGTTCAATCTGCAATGTATCCATTGCTTCATTCTCCTCTCGTTCAGATACTGCATTCTCATCTGCATTTGCTGCTCCCGCTTTATCATCCATTCCATAAGTTGGGTCCACTGTATTTTTACAAAGCCTAGCAATGTGCCCTAGGATCCCACTATGTTTGCACTTACGTCGTCGAGGTGGTGCACCACCCTCTGCACTAGCTCTCACCCTATTCTTCCTTAGCCTACCTACTGGTCTAGTAAAAACTAGAGTGTATAGCTTGAAGCCTGGATTCACTTCCATTCATTGGTCTTTTTCCAACAAGGCTGGAACATTCTAAGCATATGCTGCCCTAAATTTGGCAACGGAGAAATACTCCAACATGTACTGATCAACTTCACCCTCTTCACCTCCTAGAACATCCATGAAAAACAATGCATGTATGTAGGGTTCCCACGGAGCTACCATTGCCTGCAATGGCATGTCCTGTCAGCCAAACTCACTAGATACCTCCATTTCCTATCTTTACTGTCAGTGTACGTTACCTCGGTCTTCATTCCTTTTCTAATGCATTTCATCTTCAATTGTTTTGCCTTGGCATGCAAAGCCTTAATCAAAGATGGGAGGATGAGATGATCAGCATATACTATTGATGCAATTTTTTGACACAAATCGATCTTTATCATGATCATCTGCCTAATCTTATCAAATATTTGCCATAGCATAAGCCCTTTCAATGATTTGACCTTTGCATTGAAACTCTCTGCAAGGTTACTTGTCACATAGTCTACCTTGCAAATCTCATTGAATTGGCTTCTTGACCACACCATTCCATGATGTGCATCCAAGTACTCCTGCACCACAGGTTTTTGTTTATACAACACTTCCAAATGATACAGATGCTTCCTCAAACTGCATGTGTATAAAGCTGGCCATAGGTTGTCTGTATAAACTCTACCCTTGAATTTCTTGGTAAAATTCTGCACTAAGTGTCACATACATTCCCTATGCTCCATTCCAGGGAATACTGCTTCTATAGCTTTCTCCAAACCTTTGCAAGCATCTGTGTGGATAGTAAGTCCTGGTGGATGAACTATAAGGTCGCGCAAATTCTCCAGAAACCAAGTCCAACTTTCCTCTAACTCAATCTCCAAAACTCCAAAAGCAACAGGGAACATCCAATTGTGGCCATCAATTGCAGTAGCAGCTACTAGTTGTCCTTTAAATCGGCCATGAAGAACGGTTGCATCCACGGCCAAATAAGGACTGCAACCATCCAGAAAACCTTGCCAGCAAGCTTTGAAACAAACAAAAGCCCTTCTAAAGCACTCCTTCTCGATTGTCTTCCCTCTTATTTTGTACTGAATTGTATGCAAGTCTATCTGTACAATGCTACTTGGACTAGCCATCTCCACTTCAGATTTGAAGCTGTAAAGCAACTGAAAACTTTCATTCCATGGACCATTGACCTATCAAGAGCCATTTCCTTTCCATAGAACATCCTCATGTAAGGTACTATAATATTAAACTTTTCAGAAACTTTGTTTATGAGCGCTGTTGCATCGAGTGATGGGTTCGCTCTCATACAATCCATGATTACATCTGCCAACCACCTAGTCTTTGCTAGTTTTGTTTTGTCCTTTGGCTATCCCCCTTGAGGTGGACAAGAATGTTTGAACTGGTTACCTTTTATCTAAAATATAATGGAAATTTCAGGTACAGCTAACAAATTCTACACAATGATCTAAAATACACAACTGGTTGTAATACCTGAACCAAACTTCTCATGAGCATAGTGGATGCATGCATCCTCCACCTACACCTCTTGTATGGGCACTTCACTGTAAACCTTGCTAGCTCACCCTTAATAACAACATAATAATTAGTGGTGCAGATGCAATATGTATAAGGGCATTACGATAGTCCCGCATCATTTCAAATACGGTGCCTTCTAAAATATTAGGCCTTTTCCTATCCACTCAATTACTGGCAAGTCCTCACCATTGTACTCGGCTAAAACGAAACTGTCAATGTTCTCCTCGCTCTCTTCTTCATCAGTGTCATCAAATCTGACACCGTGGGCCAATTCCTCCGTGTATTGATCCTCTAGTGCCTGTTTACTGAAACTATCTACCAATTCAGGAAACATCAACTCATCCTCATCATCTAGTGGAGGCGCTCCATCGGCAGGCTCTGCTTTGTCCTCCACATCGGCCGCACGAGTGATTTGTCTTACACTCGTAGTGCGAACAGATGGTACTACTGTAGACCTACAAGGAGTGCGGGGACACACACTATTACCAGAGACAGCAGAGACACATGATGCCCGACCACCTGATTATGCCTGACCACCAGCCGATGATTTATCCCTCTTTTCCATGTGTTCAACTTTAGGTTGCACATGGAGACGAATTTGACCAAAACATTCGGCAGCATTCAAAGAGAAAAGAATTACCAAATCAGCTTCGCTAGTTAGTGGGAGCAATCTTTACTTGCTAATGTGGAAATATTGCAAATCAGCTGAATCGCCATTGCTCTAGGGGAATTTAGAATATGTTTTATCTTTCAAATCTCTGAGAGTTATAGAGGTTGCAGCCACCACTGGGAAGTAAATTCCAGAGAGATACCATTCACAACCACGAATTACGCTAGTATCTAGTTTAACCGCTAGCCAAAATGCCAGCGCTAGATCAATCCTATTCGAAAAGCAAGGCAGTTAGCTGAGCACCAGCAATTCACGCTCAATTACTGCGTATAATCAATCCACAAAGAGAAACAATACTTACCGAGATGGAATCCATGCGTTAGATCCCTCAGATTCCACCCAATCTTCTCCACGCTCGACAGGGAGGGCCGGTACACCCGCCAGCATCGCATATTGTTCCGCGAAAGGGGTAGATCTAATGGGGGAGGAAGCGGAGCTAGAGTGGGATCTGCGGCTAGGGGGAGGGGGTGGCTCGGGGGCCGAGGACGACATAAGGTAGGAGGGGATCTCAGGTAGGAGGGCACGATGGCTTGGGAGTGGAGAGGAGGGGTGGTGTGGGAGCTATTCGAGGCTCGAACCGAGAATGGCCAGTCCGACGTGTCTCCATGCGACCCTACCCTTCACCACGTATGAAAGACCCGTCCCAATGCGGGCCCACCCTTCACCACGTATGAAGGACCCGTCCGAACATGGCCCCACCCATCAGCACATAACGGTCGAGGTGACGTAACATAACACTCAACGTAGGACCCGCCCCAACGCGGACCCACCTGTCAGCATGTAATGGACAAGCCTTTGACCTGATGGCATCACCCCGTCTGAGCACATGTGAGGGTTTCAGAATGGAGGGAGGGGAAAAGTGAGGAAAAACTATGCGGCTGGGGAAAACTGAGTACAACTAACGTACTAGGGGCACGAAAATAGAAATCCCTAGAACCTATGGTTGTGGCATAGCGGATTTCGCTCATCCTTTGTCTTCTACCGTAGCTGGACTTTTAGTCTTACTCAAGGTCTTACCTGGCAACATGGGCAAGAACCCTTTCTTGCTTTCTTCCATTCTAAACCTCTTTAGAACCTTGTCGAGGTATGTACTCTGTGAAAGCCCTATTAAGCGTTGTAACACCCTCGGGACAGGGTTAAACAAACCCAGACCTTGGACTGACATAAGCTTAACCTAGACCTCGAGGATATCCAGTGAGAAATTGGTAACACAACAGTAACCCTGCGACACAAAAATTATTACAGCAAGCTCATAACTGAGCGAAGAACCAAAATATTACAAGCATAGGTCACTGACCACAAACATCAAACAATGGAAGGCAAATTATCCTATTAAGTATAGCAAACTTAACCAATGGCCTAAGAGACCTGAAGCATAACGATGACGTCCCAGCCCATAGATTCCAGGCTGCTGGCCGGGAACCCCAAGCTACTCATCGGTGTCGATGTCGTACCAAACTCATCTTCAGGTAACACTTACTCTAAAAGTATCAACAAAGCAAGGTTGAGTACAGGGTGTACTCCGCAAGACTTATGGCTGGTGGGGTTATTTTGCATAAAGCCATCTTTATTTATAAAACAAGAGGGAGAAGAAGCTCGTCTACTCAGAATATTTTAAAAGGGGATAAGAGAGCGATATCTCCAAAGAATTGATCATCATCTTGATATCCACCAATGTAATCCTCATCTTACAACTAGGATCACCCCCTCGTACCCATGATGAAGCATCCTTAACAAACATAGTTGCCAAGTTTTACGATTAGGTTATAGTTCTCTATGATCTGACGTTCATTCCCAAGTCATCCATAACCGTGGACACGGCTTTTCAAAAATATTTAATACCCTGTAGGGGTGCACAACTTTACCCACACGTACTAACCGACTCTTAATGCTAGATCATTAGCCCTCTTCCTTGGAAGGCCGGCAGAGGGTGGTTAGACACGACCTTTACCTTGCTTTTGCCGATACCATGAGTCACGCCCTAAGGATGGTTCCACCATAACAGGTCAAATCCTGAAGCCGTTCCCTAGAGATGTGAGGCGAGGTTGGTTTACCAGGGGCGCCATCTACCCCAAGCAACCCTGGCCACGCTTACCTACCTGTTATGATGCACCTTCACCCGCCAAATCGTTCAAAACGTTTTCTATGCATATGTCGAATGGAACGCCGAACTATGTGACTCATGGAATCTACTAGGCAAGTTAGTCAGCGGAGGGGTCCCCATAAACCTCGTGTGGCTGTACGCTCGTCTTGGTTCCGAGGGCAAGAACTCAGGTCCTAATGGTGGCGAGCATGGGACAAGCCTTAGCATGTTTAACCTGTGCTAGATTCTTTGCATCTGATATATCTTCTGGATGAACCAGCACTGATAGCTAAGCATGGTTAAGCAAGACACAGATAAGCTCTAGCGGTGCACACAAGCCAAACCTAATTATGCTAGGAGCAGTGGATCAGGTAATATAAGCTCAAGGGTGTAATACAACAGATAGGATACTCTATCTATCGATAAAAGACCACCGTAGAATCGTATGCAACATGGCAAGAATAAAATACTTTCGAAATCATAGGATTGTATAATGGTGGGGCTATGTTTGCCTTGTTTGTTGATACCTAGATATAGATCTTCGGATGCCTTGTACTTGACTTGATTATAGTTTGGCAAGTATGTTCGTCGATCTTCGATGGTGTTGATCTCGGTCTTCGATCTCGATATCGATATCGTATTCTACCGGGAAGAAGAGAACACCAGAAATAACGGGAAAACAACAATCAACACATGGCATCGATGCAATGCTCAAGCAATGATGATAATATGACAAGTTAAATAGATCTTAAATGAAACCCTAGGGCATGCTTGATCATTTTAAACAAGGTCCGAAGGATACAAACCCTAGGACAGGGAAACCCTGGAACACCTATGAGGAGTTGATTCCGTTCTCTAATTAAACTTGCAATTAAAGTTGTTGAACAATGCATGATTATAAGGTAAATGTAAAGATCTCATTTTTCTGAACATTTTGATATATTATACATATTTTTCTGATAAACCGATAATTAGATATTGATTTTATAAGATTAAACTCTTTTTGAAATTATTAAAACAATTATAAAAATGTTTACTGCGTCACGCTGACGTCAGCATAGGGCTGGGGCATTTCTCACCGGGGCAGCACCTACCCACGGTGACTGACAGAGGGCCCTGAGCCACCTCAGCTGCCACCATGGTGGTCAGTGGTCAGCAGCCCACGAGCCACGTCAGCCTGACTTGGGCGTGACGTCAGCACGACATCCATCCTCAGGCGGTGGTCGCCGGCGACGACAGAGGCCACTCCAGCACGCACGGGTGGTCTCGTTCGAACTGGGGCATCGTAGGCTACCTAAAGGTGGTGGCTCCACCATTTATTGGCCATCGGAGCATGGCCGGCGACGGTGTACATCGGCGGCGCACGACGGCTATCATCGGGAGGGCGGCACAGAGCAAGAGGGAGACGATGGAGAGGTCCTACAGGACCGTGAGCTCACCATGGTTGTAGAGGAGGGCTCGGAGAGGCCGGGCGAGGTCGGAGGGCACCGGAATCGACGTTAGAGAGCGGCGGCCGGCGGCAGAACGAGGTGGCGATTCGGTCGGCTGGGAATCCTCCAACTTGCGTGGCTTGTTGAGGAAGAACGAGGAGGCGACGACGGTCACACCTATGGCCTCAGAGGGGCAAGGGGTGGTCGGGAACGATGGGGACGACGACGGCAGGCGAGCTAGGGTTTCGGCCTCGCGAAAGAACACGAGAGACAGGGGGAAAACTGGTGTGCTAGGGTTTTCGAGGGCGAGGCAGGGTACTTTTAGACGCCGACGCTGTCAGTGGCTGGAATCTTGGCGCGCAGCAGCGGCGGATGGCGGAGCGCTGGCCACCCAGGTGCTTCTCCCGTCGAGGAAGAAGACGACGCAAGATAGCTGGGCGAAGAGGTACGGGCCATGCTGGGCTGCTTTGGGCACCGGCTGGGCCTTGTCTAGGCCGAGCCAGAAAGAGAGAGAGGGAGGGCTGCGGCCTGGTTTTGCTGCTGGCTATATTTTTTTTCAGAAATCCTTTTTCTCTTTCTGTTTTGTGTTTTCCATTTGTAAATTCATTTGAAACTGTTTTGAACCAGTTCAAAAATACCAGAGATTTTATAGAAGTATTAAAATATTTTAGGGGCCCTATTTGTCCATTTGGGCTCCAAACATACTTTTCAAAATATTCAAAACCCTTTTGAATTGTTTTCAAACAGAGAGGGAAAATTAGGGTTTAGGGTTTGCACTTTATTTTTGCATGCATTTTTATTTCTTAGCAAAATAATGATGCTCATGAATGCACAAACAACCCTAATTAATATTAGCTAGAACTGGGGCGTTATAAGCGTCTTGATCTATCTCTATAAATCTTGATGCCTAAAATGTATGCTCCTTCGCCAAGATCTTTCATTGAAAAACTATTATTCAAATAGCCTTTGACAATTTAAAGAAGTTCTATATCATTCCCAATCAACAATATGTCATCCACATATAGTACTAGGAATGCTACAAAGCTCCCACTCACTTTCTTATAAATACAAGCTTATCCAAAAGTTTGTACAAATCCAAAGTTTTTGAGCACCTTATCAAAACATTTATTCCAGCTCCAGGATGCTTGGTTCAGTCCATAAATGGAGCGTTGAAGTTTTCATACCTTTTCAGCATCTTTAGGATCGAAAAAAACCCTTGGCTTGTACCATATACAACTCTTCCTCAATGTCACCATTAAGGAACGCCATTTTGACATCCATCTGTCAAATCTCATAATCGAAAAATGCAGCGATTACTAACAAAATCCTCACAGACTTTAGCTTCGCCACTGGTGAGAAACTCTCATCGTAGTCAACTCCTTGAATTTGTCGAAACCCTTTCGCAACAAGTCGAGCTTTATAGATAGTAGCATTACCATCAGTGTATGTTTTCCTTCTAAAGATCCATTTGTTCTCGACAGCATTGTGACCATCAGGTAGGTCTACCAAAGTCCACACTTGGTTTTCGTACATGGATCCGATTTTGGATTTCATGGACTCTTGCCATTTGTTGGAATCTAGGCTCAGCATTGCTTCCTCATACGTCGCAGGGTCATTAGTGTTGTCCACCAACATGACACTCAAGACAGGGTCATACCAATCAGGAGTTGGACGAACCCTCGTTGACCTGCGATGTTCAGCAGCAACTTCGTTCGAAGTTTCATGATCATCATCATTAGCTTCCTCTCTTATTGGTGTAGGCGGCATAGAAACATCTTCTGGCGCTGCGCTACTCTCAAATCCAAGAGAAGGTTCAACAAACTCGTTGAGTTCTACTTTCCTTCCAGTCACACCTTTCGAGAGAAACTCCTTTTCAAGAAAGGACCCATTCTTGGCAACAAAAACTTTTCCTTCTGATCTATGATAGAAGGTATACCCAATTGTTTCTTTAGAGTATCCTATGAAGACGCATTTTCTGCTTTGGGTTCAAGCTTGTCAGGTTGTAACTTCTTTACATAAGCTTCACAACTCCAAACTTTAAGGAACGACAACTTAGGTTTCTTACCAAACCACAATTCGTACGGTGTCGTTTCAACGGACTTAGATGGTGCCCTATTTAAAGTGAATGCGGCCGTCTCTAATGCATAAACCCAAAATGATAGCGGTAAATCTGTAGGACACATCATAGACCGAATCATATCTAAGAGAGTTTGATTACGATGTTCGGATACACCATTATGCTGTGGTGTTCCCGGCGGTGTTAATTGTGAAAGTATTCCAGATTTCTTTAAATGCATGCCAAACTCGTAACTCAGATATTCACCTCCGCGATCAGAACACAGAAACTTAATCTTCTTGTTACGTTGATTTTCTACTTTAGTTTAGAATTCCTTAAACTTCTCGAAAGTTTTGGATTTATGTTTCATAAAGTAGATATACCCATATCTACTCAAGTCATCCGTGAAAGTAAGAACATAAAGATATCCACCACGTGACGCTACACTCATTGGACCGCACACATCGGTATGTATTATTTCCAATAAGTCTGTAGCTCGCTCCATTATCCCAGAGAATGGAGTCTTAGTAATTTTTCCTAGTAGACTTCCTTCACATCTTTCAAGTGATTCAAAATCAAGTGATTCAAGAAGTCCATCGATATGGAGTTTCTTCATGCATCTCACTCCAATGTGACCAAGACGACAGTGCCACATGTATGTGGAATTATCATTCAATTTTATTCGTTTAGCATCTATGTTATGAACATGTGTATCACTACTATCGAGATTCAATAAGAATAAACTATTTATATCACATGCATGACCATAAAGGATATTACTCATATAAATTGAACAACCATTATTCTCATACTTAAATGAATAACCATATCGCAATAAACAAGATCTAGATATAATGTTCATTCTTAACGCATGCACCAAATAACAATTATTCAAGTTTAAAACTAATCCTGAAGGTAGATGAAGTGGGAGCATGCCGACGGCAATCACATCAACCTTGGAGCCATTTCCAACATGCATCGTCACCTCGTCTCTCGTCAGTATTTGTTTATTCCGCGGTTCATGTTTCGAGTTACAAATATGAGCAACCGAACCAGTATCAAATACCTAGGCACTACTATGATTACTAGTAAGATACACATCAATAACATGTATATCAAATATACTTTTTTTCTTGATGTTCACGTTCTTCAGATCTGCCAGTGTAACATCCCAAAACTTTAATCAAGGTTATCAAGATCCCAATCACCCAATTTAGGGTTAACAAAAACTTTTTATCATTAAAATAATTATGAATGCATATGTGTGTTGCATTAATATAGAATTGTTTTGAATTGCCATGTTTGTTTGTTCTAATGGTTTTAAAATGATTCAAAGATGAATTCCACATCATCTAGATCATTCCAAAACCAAATCCAAAGGAAAAGAAATAAAATGGAATTAATAAATGCAAATGGTCACTTTTGCCATTTTAATCCAATAGGCCACTTTAGGTGTTCCTAGAAGTCAATTCTTATCAGAGATAATTCTTACTCTTTTCACCCCTTGCTAGTACAAGTAAAGATCTACCAAGGCCCACTTTGAATTCTTACAAAAACATTAAAACACTAATTTTAAATGGCATTTGAAAATGGAACCAAGTGTATGTGCATAGATCCTACTTTTTTAAAAACCACTCAAATGAGTTCAATTTGATAATCCCCAGCAACCACAGATGCTTAAGCATATGACTAACACACCCACCAAAAATCTTATCAAAATCAAACAAAACTTTCTTTGTGGCCATTTTGTCGAACACTTAGCAGGAAAAAATCTTTTGGCCTAACTAATACTGTTGCAAATTAAGTTCTTGTCCCCCATTTAAACCTCTCATCTCTCCTCTGTCTCCTCTTAGCCTAACTAAGCACCAGACAACACCCCTCCTACCTTGCAGCGCTAGTACCGCATCGCCCGAGTATGGTCGTCGTCGGCCAAACATGGGCAACGCGCCAGAGACCAAGCCGCGCCAATCCAGCACGTCCCCTAGCTCCGCCGCACCCTACCGCGGTCCCCTGTCCACCCCACGAAGGCAGCTGAGCCCTGGACCACTGAGGAGCAGCCGTGCACCGAGCCTCTGCACTATGCACGGAGCACGCCAGAGCGCCGTCCCTGACAGGCCAGCACAAGCCGCGCCTTGCCCTCATCTTGCACGCGCCGCTCTACCATAACCCCCGCATGCTCCAGGAAATGCCCTTTTCCTGCCACGCGACCAGCAGCCACCACACGCCGCGTCGAGCACCGCCTCTGCCGCGCAGAGCGTCAGCCTTTCCCGACCAAAATCCACCGCCCCTAGATGCGCCATTGCGCTGTAGATAACCGCCAGGAGGCAGCCCACCGTCCGCCTACCTCGCCCATGCCTTTAGCACCCTATACCACCGTCGCCGACGAGCTCACCGCCGCCCTCATGGTCCCCTCGTCGACCCTATATAAGGAGCCCTCCCCAAGCCTCCATTGCCACACTACCTCACTCCCCTCTCTCTCAGAACCACTCACACCATCCCCGGAGCCACTCGAGCCACCGTTCACTGGAATTTCCACCGGAGCCGCTATAGTAGAGGAGGAAGGGGGCAGTCGATTGCGACCACCCCAGGAGCCGTCGCGACCACGCCTGAGTCCGCCGTAGTCTCCTTGTTCGATCGCCCCCATCGCCAAGTTAGCTGGAGCCCTGGTAAGCCCCCAATCGACCCCCACTGAGCCGCTAGGGTTCAGTCTCGCCTGCGACCAGTCCGTCGTCGACGACGAGCCAGAGTCGTTGATCTAGGTTCTAATCGCACGGTCCACATCGCCCCGTACCGCTTCGTGTTTAGTTGTGCCGTTGACATGTGGGACCCCATTGTCAGTTGCCAGCTGCGCCACGAAGTGTCACTGGGCCGACCCATTTAGTTTCCCGCGCTGGCCCTAGAATTCAAATAAAGATTTTTCTATTTAGACTTAAACTCAATTCTGTGCACTAGTTTAAAAATCAACTCAGAGAGTTCTGCTTCACCAAATGACATGATTCCAATTTTACCAGAAAGATAATTTAAATATCTATCCAAGACCTTTAGATTTAAATCAATTAGAGTTATAGATCACATATATCAAAAATAACAAGACAAAGACTTTTCTACATTCAAACATTTTTCAAAAATCAGCCATACTAGCTTTTGAGTTGATTCCAACTCTCAAAAATCAAATTTGATAATATTTATCTGAATATGTAATAATATTTAGGTTTGCATGCAGTGACTTTGGACTAGTACCAAAATAATGCTATATAGGCATTCCTAGTCACTTTAAATCTTTTAAAGTGATAAACTTAAACTTATTGGAATATGATCAAACATTTAAATCACATTTCCATGTATTAAAATATGTGGTGATGACATGTGTCCACATGATCCCATATTTTAATTGGAGAATTTTAAATCTTAGTTAATTTGAATGAGTAGAAATTACTTTTATCAAATAAAATAAATGAAACTAATTCATTAAATCTTGTGATGATTGTGATGATGCTTGGGGATGTTGATACATTGCAAATGTATCTATAATTTTTGATGTTCCATGCTTGGTTTTATCTACTTTCTTATGTTTTGTCCACACTTTGGAGTACTTTTCATATGATTTTGTTGACTAACCTGTTAACAAGAGCCATAGTGCCAGTTGCCTGTTTTCTGCTGTTTTTGGTTCCAGGAAAGTTAGAAAATCAATATTCTCGGAATTGGACCGGACAAAGCCAAAGTCGATATTTTCCGAAAGATTCACGGAGCCAGAAGGAGAGTCAGAGAGGGGCCACATGTTGGCCACACACCCTAGGCGCGGGTACCCCTAGGCCGCGCCAGGGCATGGTGTGGGCCCCCTGGCTAGCCACCGACCTTGCTTCCTTTGCATATATATTCCTCCTGAGGCAAAAACCCTAGATCGTCAAGCCTCCAGCCACAAAAAGTTCCGCAGCGCCGCGACCACTGAAGGGGAGATTTGGGGGACAGAAAGTCTCTATTCCGGTACCCTGCCGGGACGGGGAAGTGTCCCCGGAGCCATCTCCATTGATCTCCACCACCATCTCCATCGTTGTTGCTGATTCCCATGATGATGAGGGAGTAGTTCTTCCTCGAGGCTAAGGGCTCTACCGGTAGCTATATGTTCATCTCTCTCTATGTGTGATCATATTGTGTTCATGAGCTTTGTAATCAAGTAGATCTACCTTGCTACTCAAGTGCTTTAATAGATCTCTGCTCTCCGCATGTGTGTGAAAGTGATAGCGTGCACACCATGGTGACACTTACGCTAGAGATTACAAATACTTGTTATGAGTTATATTTGGAGTTGGATGTTTCTATGATATTGTGGTGTTTGTTGGAACCATCTAGTGCTCAAGGTGACAGTGTGGGGATATCTAGATGCGGAAAGCGAACTTTGAGGTGTGCTGTTAT
Organism: Avena eriantha; assembly: GCA_910589775.1. Classification (NCBI taxonomy): domain Eukaryota; kingdom Viridiplantae; phylum Streptophyta; class Magnoliopsida; order Poales; family Poaceae; genus Avena; species Avena eriantha. Next base: position 283,711,833 of record OU342741.1, read on the forward strand.
AGCCCTACCATTGATTAGGGTGTCCAACCGGAGAGTAGTTCAGCGTAGTATCATGAAGATGATATATTTATATGAGAGTGTTCAGTAGTGAAAGTATGATCCCTAGGACTTGTTTCTAAGCATTGAAATACCGTTTGCAATTAGATCTATTGCATGTTTGTTTGCTGCCATCTTTATTTCAGTTTGCCTTTAGTCTCTTCCACGCCATCAAGTTATTTTCTATCACCGTTACCACTTATAATTATCTATACCACTTGTATTTCACTATCTCTTCGCCAAACTAGTGCACCTATACACCTGACAAGTGTATTGGGTGTGTTGGGGACACAAGAGACTTCTTGTATCCTGATTGCAGGGTTGCTTGAGAGGGAATACCTTTGACCACTTCCTCCCTGAGTTCGATAAACCTTGGGTGATCCACTTAAGGAAAAACTTGCTGCTGTTCTACAAACCTCTGCACTTGGAGGCCCAACAACTATCTACAAGAATAGAAGTGCGTAGACATCAATCATCAAGTGTGTGCCTTAGTGTACTAAATAGACTAGTTAAATATTTTTTGGTGATTGTGTATTCCATATGTATTTATAGACGATAGTACCGACCAAGTCTACGAAGAGGAGGAGTTCTACCCCGAGGAAGACAAAGAGAATTTCAACCACTGCACCAACCAAGGAAAGCTATTGTTAGCAAGTTAGAATTAAGCAAGTTAACCGAAGCAAGATGCATTAGGCATGCTTTGGTTATACCTCTTTGATTTATACCAATCCCAAGTTTTACTTACAAGCTTTACTTTCTTTTACTTTACCAAAGTTCTTTACTTTATTTAATATATAGCATAAAGAGTATAAAACTTGGCCTATCTAGTTAGACTTAGATGTCATTCTATGGCATGAGATGGATATTAGCATCCCACCTTAGTGAACACTCTTAACTTAGTGTTTAGAGCTAAACCAAAAACTTGATCACTCTAGATGGGAATACTTGGTGAAAATGGTTATGAAAACCTTGGAATGATGAGTCATTATATTGAGATGTTTTGACTTGTGTTGAGAAATAAAAATGGTTTATGAGGATGAAAATGTTGAGGCATGAGCCTTAGCCCTTTATAAAAACTGATGGTTGGGTTCGGATGCGATACCATTCCAATTTTACCGTACAACCACAATACCTAAATTGGGCAAGGCTTAGCCGGAAGTTTATACGCATTAGTATGAGTTCCCTCACCGGAGAGGTTTGAGCTGAGGCTACCTCTCAATGTTGTCCACCTATGCAGTGCCCAGGATGGCAGATGGCCATGGCTAGGAGGCCAAGCTCATAAGAGAGGTGCTTATACTAGAGTGTGTAAAGGAAAGATTATGATTGATTATCTGCATACTAAGTATGATGATTCGGGGTTATCCCTGATGGATGTATCAAATGTTGTGGTGAAAGTGTACCACCTCTGCAGAGTGTCAAACTATTCGAATAGCTGCGTCCGTGGTTATGGACAGTTGGAGTGGCCATACTGTTCTATTGTCACATGTTTTTTCAAAATGACTTATGAAATGAATTGTGACATGACTTGACCACAACAGAGTTTTGACTATGAAAACTAAGTTCCCACTTAGGTGATTTTAGAACGTTATTTTATCTTTCTTTGTTTCTGAACTCAGGTTAGGTTTCAAATTAAACTTTACAAATAAACATAGAGTTAGCATTCCTACTAGAACTACCTTACTGGTTAGTGATAGTTTGGGAGTACTTAAAGAGTACTCATGGCTTTGTCCCTGGCTATTCCCGTGGCCATACTATGAGGAGGACAATCTGGAAGAAGGACAGCAGGACGGCTATGACAACTAGGATCATCTCCCATCGACAGCATTGCCTGTGACACTAAAGATGGAGGCCACCGCTATGCTTATTATTCCGCTACTTGTTTGTATTAAGACTGGATCATGAGATCCTCTATTTGTGTAAGACCTTATTATGGTTTGTAATGGATGATGTACTATGATATCCCATCTGTTATGTCTCCCTAAAATGGTAATCCTTCGATTGCGATGTATGGCATAAGAGGCATCTGGGATTAAAAATCCGGGTGTTGACAAGTTGGTATCAGAGCCATCCTGACCATAGGATACCCTAGTTAGAATGGACGTCCGAATAAAAACTTAGTTTCAAAACCAACGTGAGTATTTATGAAAACCTATTCCCACTCTTACCCTTGAGATTCTTTCAAAAAAAATCATGTTCCTCAAAAATTCTTACCTTACTACATAAAATTTGACACAGTTCATCACTTCACTAACTTACTCATGCTAAATTCTTATAGATGGAAGTTCAGTACTGCAAATTCTACCAGTTGGGCAATGGAGGCCAACTGATCTTCGAGAGGGATCTTGATGCACTGTCTGAGTACCTTGAGCGCTCGCATCCGGAATTCTTCAAAGCTCAACTCAATGACCACCCAGGAGGAGATTTACAATGGCTGATAGTTGCTGATCTTCAAGGCAAGATGGAAGCACCACTTTCCGAGAAGATTCAGTTCACCGTGAGAGAGAACAACTGGCTAGATGGATTAGCCAGGGCTATGCATGAAGCTCTCGCCCGTATTTGCGGACAGAACATCAACTTGATCCAGGGAACTCGCTTTGCTCACTACGCAAGGCATGATTCTATGGGAATGCTGTTGGAGATGCCAAGTCACCCGGAGATGAGACGGCAAGTGAAGAACCTTGACTTCCTACTATACGATAGGCAGAACGAATTGGACAATGCTCGAGGGTACGCCAACCACAACCTTGCCATTGCCACCCAGAAGGCCCAGACTTTCTCACTACTCGTCAAGGATTATCAATCACTTCGTGGTTAACGCGCAAAGAAGGATCGCACCATCGACTGTCTTTGCAAGAGGGTGGCCGACCTCGAGAAGACCATCAAGGAGAAAGATTCTCAGCTTGCAGCAAAAGAAGAAGAGGGAGAAGGTGAAGACATCCAGGGGGATATTCACTCATACCTCAGCAATGATGATGACTACCTAGAGGACGATGCCATGGACTTCTACACCAACGATGATGACTCTGACTTCATCGATGATGAGTATATGCACTAGAGCACTATCGTAGGAGTAGAAGTATCGGTCCCATTGTATCTTAGCTTACAGAATGGTTCTTAAAACCATCTGTTTTCCTTTTGTTGTGGTGTGTGTGTGTGTTTGTATCGTGTGCTTTGCTTGAATGAATGAAAACTTGTTAGTTTGCAAAACCTGAGTCAAACTCAAAGTTTTAGCTTTGAAACAAAACCATGAACCTTAGAAATTTCCCTCTTATCTCATTATCTATCTCAGTCTTCAGATGACTTGTGGAAACCAAGGAGGGAGCAGCTCATCGCAGGACCCGATGCTGCAGATTCTTCAGATGCTAGTTTCGGACCACAAAGCTAGTAGGGCAGAGCGCCAAGCCAATCTAGCTACCCTGCAACAGATCGCCAAGATGGCCCACAACAATCAAGGCCATGGAAATCAGGATCATCGTGGATCCAAACTCAAAAACTTCCAGAATACTAATCCCCCAATCTTTAGCAAGTCTGAAGACCCGCTGGATGCTGATGATTGGTTACAGACCATGGAGAATAATCTAGAAGTAGCAGGAGTTGACGCAAATGAGCAAGTTCTATTTGCCACCCACTACCTGGCAGGAGATGCAAGAGCATGGTGGAAAATCACCCGCACAATAAACCACGGTCAAGTGATGACGTGGTAAGCTTTCAAGACCAAGTTTAGTTGCACCCATGTGCCGCAAGGTTTAGTCACTAGAATGAGAGATGAATTCAGAGAACCGAAGCAGGGCAAGATGACTGTAGTAGAGTACCATGATAGATTTCTGTCTCTCGCTAGGTATGCACCTAATGAGATCAACATTGAATCCAAGAAGGAGAGATTCCTAAATGTATTGCATGATGAGATGCAAGCGGTGTTAATCAACATCCGTTTTGACGATCTCGAAGAGCTAGTCAACTCTGCCATCCAGATGGGAGGAAAGATCAACCAAGCCAATGACAACCGCAAGCGCAGAATGATGCACCAGAGTGGATCCAACAGTCACCAAAAGTATCGCCCCAACCCGCCCCGCGGAACAATAGAACCCCAATGTCTCGTCCAAGTTACCCCCGACCGTAGCGGAGGAAATGTGAAGTCCGGAGGGAACAACAACAACAACAATCCCGGCAACTCCAACAACTTCAACCGTGCACCGCCCAAGTCCAACAACAACAACAACAACAATACTGCCCCCAAGGACTAGAAGCAATGTTGTGCCTGTTGCAGCCAAAGAAAAGTCTCAGATTACTTGTTTTGAGTGTGGAGTAAAGGGTCACTACTCCAATGAGTGCCCCAAGAAGATTGCCGGCACTGCCAATGTGAATGCCCCAGCTCAACAGCAACGCCGTGTTCAGCCCGGAAGAAGATTCACCCTAGGGAACCCTCACAACCGCAACGGCCTTCTCTTCCGCATGAACGCCCAAGAAGCCCAAGAAGCGCTAGATGTTGTGCTGGGTATGTTTTCTATTAACTCAGTATTAGCAAGAGTGTTGTTTGATTCTGGAACATCGCACTCGTTTGTTATAGAAGAATTTTCATGCACTAGTAAGATTCACCCAACCAACTTGAAGCATGTTATGATAGTTCAAATACCTGGTTCAACCACAAAAGCTAGAAAAATTTGCAAGGTCGTGCCAATCAGAATACATGGGATAGATTTTATGCCAATCTAATAGTACTTGGAACCAAAGGTTTGGAAGTAGTACTAGGAATGGATTGGATGTCGAAGCATAAAGGATTGATAGACTGTGCCAAGAAATCCATCACCATGAATGTTGGCAAAAGGTTTGATTCAACCAAGCGCATCACCATGGAGATCGCCTGTGTTGTTTGTCGACAAGAAAGATGGAGGCAACCATTTGTGCACAGATTACCGGAAGTTGAATGATGTCACCATCAAGAACAAGTACCCATTGCCAAAGATTGAGGATCTGTTTGATCAGTTGACTAGTGCCAGAGTGTTCTCTAAGATTGATCTTAGGACTAGTTATCACCAACTTAAGATTCGTGCAACAAATATTCCAAAGACCGCCTTTACCACCAGATATGGAGTGTATGAGTATATGGTCATGTCTTTTGGATTAACCAATGCCCCTGCTTATTTCATGAATCTCATGAATAAGATCTTTATGAACTTTCTGGATAAGTTTGTCATTGTGTTTATCGACGATATTCTTATCTACTCCAAGTCATAAGAAGACCATGAGCAACATCTGAGAATCATCCTTGAAACCCTTAGAGAGCATTAGTTGTATGCCAAGTTCAGCAAATGTGAATTTTTGTTGAAGGAAGTAGGATTCCTCGGAAATATTGTGTCGGTAGGAGGAGTCGCTGTTGATCCCGCCAAGATCAAAGATGTTGAAAAATGGGAAGCCCCAACTACTCAAACCGAAGTCCGTGCATTTCTCGGATTAGAGGGATATTACTGCAAGTTTGTAGAAGGATTTTCGAGCATCGCAAGACCAATGACCCAATTGTTGAAGAAGGACAAGAAGTTCGAATGGACTGACAAATGTGAAGTAAGTTTCCAAGAGCTCAAGAAGAGATTGATTTCAGCCCCAATATTGATTATGCCAGATATCAAAAGCCGTTTGATGTGTATTGTGATGCATCCAAGATTGGTCTCGGATGTGTGTTGATGCAAGAAGGTAAAGTCATTGCATATCTGTCTCGACAACTAAAGCAACATGAGCAAAACTACCCCACCCATGATCTTGAATTAGCAGTTGTAGTTTTAGCTTAGAAGACATGACGTCATTATCTTATGGGTAATCTCTGTGAGATTTACTCAGATCACAAGAGCTTGAAGTATATTTTCACTCAGAAGGAGCTGAATATGAGGCAAAGATATGGATAGAGTTAATCAAGGATTATGACCTTGACATTCACTATCACCTCGGCAAAGCCAATGTGGTAGCGGATGCTCTTAGCAGATTGTCGTGTAGGTTAAACACCATGATCAAGGAGAAGCAACCAAGTTTGCATGAGGAGTTGGAGCAGTTTAGAACTGAGCGAGTTAGCAAAGGATTTTTTAGATAGCATTGAAATTCAACCCACTTTGATTAGTCAGATCAAGGAAGCCCAGAAGGGAAATGCAAGTATCGACAGAATCAAATGTCGTATTGGTACAGGAAAGGTACCTAGATTCACCGAAGATGAAGAAGGAGTTCTGTGGTACAAATGCCGTATCTGTGTGCCAGCAGATTCGGAACTGAAGCAGGTTATCATGCAACAAGCTCATGATACTCTTTATTCTATCCACTCCGGAGGAACAAAGATGTATCAGGATTTGAAGAAGCAATTTTGGTGGCACAAGATGAAGAGAGAAATCGGAAACTACATCACCAAGTGTGATATCTGTTAGAGAGTCAAAGCGGAACATCAGAGACCCGCAGGACTGTTGCAACCATTGCAGATTCCGTAATAGAAATGGGATTTTGTCAGAATGGACTTTATCACCGGTTTGCCTACTTCTAGTAGGGGAAATGACTCAATCTGGGTCATCGTTGATAGATTATCCAAGCTAGTCCACTTTATACTTCTCAAGACAACCTACCAGAGTTCTAAGCTAGCAGAGCTGTACATTGCTAAAATTGTCAGTTTGCATGGAACCCCCAAGACCATAGTGTCGGATCGAGGAACCCAATTCACCTCGAGATTTTGGCAGAAAGTCCAAGAAGGATTAGGAACCAAGTTGAATTTCAGCATAGCTTATCACCCACAGACCGACGAACAAACTGAAAGAGTCAACCTAATCCTAGAAGATATGTTGAGAGCTTGTGTGCTAGAGTACGGATCAAAATGGGAAGATTGTCTGCCTTTCGCAGAATTCTCATACAACAATAGTTATCAAGCCAGTTTGCAAATGGCCCCATTTGAGTTCTTATATGGAAGAAAGTGTCGTACCCCTTTGAATTGGTCGCAAGTAGGAGAGAGTCAGATTTTTGGACCCGACATCCTATGAGAAGTCGAAGAGAAGGTTCACAAAGTCCGTGAGCACCTCAAGACCGCCCAATCTAGACAGAAGAGTTATGCCGACAAGAGACGTAGAGACCTGACTTTCAATGTCAGAGATTTTGTGTATCTCAAAGTTTCGCCATTGAAGGGAACGCAACGTTTTAGTCTGAAAGGAAAGTTAGCTCCCAGATATATTGGACCCTTCAAGATTCTGAATCATTGAGGAGAAGTATCGTATCAACTAGAACCGCCCGAGGAGATGTCAGCCATCCGTGATGTGTTCCACAACTCGTTACTTCAAAAATGCTTAGAAGTGCCAGAGAAGACCGAAGTTTTCAAGATTATCGATCACCGAGCCGATGATATCAACAAGGATCTAACGTATCGTGAAGTGCCCATTCGTATCTTGGAAGAAGCTTACAGAACCACCAGGACCCGGAGTATCAAATTTCTCAAGATCCAATGGAGCAATCATACTGAAGAGGAAGCCACTTGGGAGAGAGAAGATTACATTAGGACTGAGTTTCCAGATCTCTTTAGTTCCTAGTTTTCTTTCTTAAATCTCGGGACGAGATTTTGTTTAAGGGGGGAAGGTTTGTAACATCCCAAAACTTTAGTCAAGGTTATCAAGATCCCAATCACCAAATTTAGGGTTAACAAAAACTTTTTATCATTAAAATAATTAAGAATGCATATGTGTGTTGCATTAATATAGAATTGTTTTGAATTGCCATGTTTGTTTGTTCTAACGGTTGTAAATTATTCAAAGATGAATTCCACATCATCTAGATCATTCCAAAACCAAATACAAAGGAAAAGAAATCAAATGGAATTAATAAATGCAAATGGTCACTTTTGCCATTTTAATCCACTAGGCCACTGTAGGTGTTCCTAGAAGTCAATTATTAACAGAGATAATTCTAACTATTTTCACCCCTTGCTAGTACAAGTAAAGATCTACCAAGGCCCACTTTGAATTCTTACAAAAACTTTCAAACACTAATTTTAAATGGCATTTGAAAATGGAACCAAGTGTATGTGCATAGATCCCACTTTTTCAAAAACCACTCAAATGAGTTCAATTTGACAATCCCCAGCAACCACAGATGCTTAAGCATATGACTAACACACCCACCAAAAATCTATTCAAAATTCAAAAAAAACTTTCTTGCGGCCATTTTGTCGAACACTTGGTATGCAAAAATCTTTTCGCCTAACTAATACTGTTGCAAATTAAGTTCTTGTCCCCCATTTAAACCTCTCATCTCTCCTCTGTCCCCTCTTAGCCTAACTAAGCACCAGACAACACCCCTCCTACCCCGTAGCGCCAATACCGCGTCGCCCGAGTATGGTCGTCGCTGGCCAAACATGGGCAACGCGCCAGAGACCAAGCCGTGCCAATCTAGCATGTCCCCTAGCTCCGCCGCACCCTATCGCGATCCCCCGTCCACCCTACGGAGGCAGCCGAGCCCTGGACCACAGACGAGCAGCCGCGCACCGAGCCTCTGTGCCATGCACGGAGCACGCCAGAGCACCATCCTCGATAGGCCAGCCCAAGCCGCGCCTTGCCCTCAGCTTGCACGTGCCGCTCCGCGATAACCCCAGCATGCTCCAGGACATGCCCATTTCCCGCCGTGCGACCAGCAGCCACCGCACGCCGCGTCGAGCACCGCCTCTGCCGCGTAGAGCGTTAGCCTTTCCTGACCAAAAGCCACCGCCCCTAGCTGCGTCGTTGCGCCGTAGATGACCGCCAGGAGGCAGCCCTGTTGGGAATATGCCCTAGAGGCAATCATGAATGATGATATTCCTGTGTATTCATAAGGTTATGTTCCATGTATGAACTACTAATATGTATCATCGAATATGTGATTTGATTGTGGAACTACATATTCATGTTGTTCATACTAATTGTCCTTGGTCATTGAGGTTGTGCCGGACACACAACTTAGACCAATGTGAAAGTCGGCAGATGACTAGGTTCCACTTGTCATGGGCATGGAGATGCTATTCTGACTTACACGGATTCGGCTAAAGAGTTTAGCGAGTCGGACTGACCCATATTGAGATGCAACGAACAAGTCGTCATTTGCATGTCTCAATCAATGTATTCCTTAGACCTGAGGTTATTGCACAATCCGAGTTGAGGATCTCCAACTTAGGTTCTGTCAAACCTTGTTCCGTCATTGGGCAGTTATAAAGGCGGAGTTCGGGTCGACTGAGAATCAAGCTGCGTGATGTGAATAACCAAGACGGGATTTTGCCCCTCCATCGGGAGAGATATTCTCTGGGCCCTCTCGGAAGATATGATTCGGAAAGCATGGCCATGCGCGTCACGGTTAAGTGTTAACCGAGGCAGCCGACTAAGAGTTAGTCGGATGAATCACTTATCTCGGATCGAGAAAGAGAGTCGGACTATTTAAGGGATGACGATCATTCGCCTATAGTCCGACAGGTATATCATGAGGCAAAAGGGACTCAGACGAAAGTCGCATTGGAAGGTATGTCGTCATGACTTATTGGTACTTAGGAGTTGGCACGTTCTGCTAGGAGCCGCTACCAACTGATCGATCACGAGTGAGACTCGGAATCGTGTCTGGGTGACCATGAGCCTGCCAGGTCACACACTTAAGAGCGGGAGCAAGTTTGGGTTAGACCCAAACAGGAAACCTATTTGGGTTGGACCCAAATAGAGACATGGACTTAGTGAGCAAGTGAGACTTATAGTGGCTAATATAGGCCTTTTTAGTGAATGGGCCACAAGTGAGTGGAGCCCACTTTCACTCCCTATATAAGCTGGGGCGCAGGTTCTTAGAGCACAAGGTTAGGTCACTCCATGTGTTGGAAACCCTAGCCCTAGTCCGTCCTGTCGCCGCCGTACCGGACCTAGCAGTCCATCGCCAGCGCTCCTCCTTGTACGTGTGGATACCGGCGGAGGTGATGTACGTTCAACACTTTGACGATCGTGAAGAAAGAACGGATCGTGGATCGTGGAACCGGAACGGATCGCGAGGACTGCACTGCATCAAGCGACGTGCTTCATCAATTCCGCAACTGCACGTCTAGTGGTAATCCTCGTGGCCTTCTACCTGAGCTGGATCTTGGGATCACCGCGTAGGGAAAAGTTTTGTTTATCTCTACGTGGACCAACAGTGGTATCAGAGCGTTAGCTTCCGGTTTTAGGCTCGAGATAACGCATATGTGATATGCGGTTGGCGTTAGATTGGATCTAATTGCAGTTTTGGTGGTCGATCTATGAGATAGATCGGTTTTGTACAAAGTTGATTGGATCAACTATACTCGGGGGAATGGATGATCTGGTTTTCGTGATCTAACTGCTAAGGTCGTGGAACGACATACCCCTACTGGTCGGTTTCCGCCATCGGGGTAGACTGTGACACGTAAACCCGGATGCGGTGATCGAAGATCAAAGGGTTTGATCGAATCGGAGTCCGGATCGGATTTGGGTAAAATTGTTGTATCCGATGATGAAATCCATGTGTTTTTGTAAAAATCGTTGGGCGCAGCCCGCACCCGCGAGGGGCGCTGCCCCTTCAATCCCCGCTCGCTATCCGGCTAGCGGGCCCGCCGGCTCCGCCCTATCATAGCGCCTTAGATATCGTTGCGAGTTTCAAAATACCGGTAGATATCATATCTATGCATAACTTGTTTTTGCAGGATGATATTGTGAATGGTATGGCTTATGGGCATGTAATATGTGTAATCCATACGTGATCTGCGTATCACGGATTTTGTCAGCCGGCTGGAGCCTAGGTGCTGTCCACTTATTGTATAACAGCCTGCGTGTCGGATTCTCTGTGTATTTTGCATTACAAGCTAGTGTCGCTGTTTGGAGAATCCGGAAGGCATGCAACTCGGTGTACAAATCGGCTACATGGTGTAAGACATCACGTGATAAGAGTTGACACGAGTCGGATTACAGGCTTTATGGAGATGGAGATCGCCATGAAGAGAGCCATACCATTTCACATTATAATTGCTTTTATTTTGTGTTATTGTTATGTCTCTGTTTTACCTCTATTGGATAGTTGGTAGAAAGTAATCCCTCAAAGAAGGTCCAGTCGGTTTCCCCGCCAAGTGCTCCACCATCACAAGTCGGACATTTTTGGTAGTGGGCTCATAAAATTGAGGTGCTATCAATTCTTTCCGACTAGGTGGGTTCGAGTCGGACTCTTACAGCGGAAGCACATGGTAATCTAGACAAGTCTATCACAACGGTTGTGGGACTTGGGGAAAAGTCAGATGGAAGCCGGGGCATGTGATGCCACCCATCCAACAGGAGTCATATGAGATACGATTGACAAGGAGTTGTCTACCTAGATCACTTGACGGCTAGCGGTGATGCTAAATCTCACTAGTCGACTTTCTTATTTAGGGTCCTGAATCACTAAGTAACCATCAGAGGGGTGTTGGTTCTAGTGGGAGCATAAATATTAAAGAGTTTAATATGCTTGCTCTTTTATGGATACATGTCTTAAGTGTTTTGCATATTTTCTGTTGTAGAGCAATGGCACCTAGCAGTCTTCCTTAGATTTCTGATTTTGCTTTGAGAACCATCTTAGAGAAAGATAACCTAAATGGAACTAATTTCACCAACTGGTCTCGTAATCTGAGAATTGTTCTCAAACAAGAAAAAAGGGATCGTGTCCTAGACAACCCACTTCCAGCTGAGCCAGATGAGAATGCGACTGTCGCAGCCACCAATGCCTACCATCGGATTTGTGATGAATCCACGGAGATTAGCTGTCTTATGCTTACTCACATGGAACCGGACTTGCAGCAGTAGTTCGAGAATGTTGAGGCCTACGATATGATCGAAAGCCTCAAAAGTATGTTCCAGGCTCAGGCAAAGACTGAGAGGTATCAAGTCTCTCAGGCTTTGTTGAGCTGCAAGCTTAAGGATGGCGATCCACTGAGTCCGCATGTGATCAAGATGGTTGGTTACGTGCAGTCTCTAGAAAGGCTTGGATACCCCATTAGCGAAGAGTTCGCTACGGACATAATTTTGAACTCTCTTCCTAGTGCGTATGGCCAGTTCATATCGAACTACCACATGCATGGTATGGATAAGAAGCTCACCGAATTACATGGGATGCTCAAGCAGGCTGAGGCGGATCTCAAGAAAGGTGCCAGTCAAGTTTTGATGGTACAAAACAAGGCTAAGTTCAAGAAGAGTTCTTGGACTAAGAAGAAGAAGGCAAAGTCAGGAGGTAAGGCGGAGGACCTAGTCCAAAGCGCTTCCTCAACGACTAAGCCATCTCCTGCAGCCGGATCCACTTGCTTCTACTGCAAGTCGGATGGCGACTGGAAGAGGAATTACAGCAAGTACTTGGCTGATAAAGCCAAGAGCGGAGGTGTGACTTCCGGCTCAGGTACGCTTGTTTGCAATGTTATAGACATTTATCTTGCTGATGCACCTGGTAGTTCTTGGGTATATGATACCGGATCAGTCATTCACATCTACAACTCGTTGCAGGGACTGGTAAGAACTAGGAGCGTGGCAAGAGGCGAGGTTGACATTAGAGTCAGAAACAAAGCGAGAGTCGCTGCGTTGGAAGTCGGCACAATGCAACTTCATTTACCTTCTGGATTCATAATGGAGCTAAATAATTGTTATTATGTTCCAGTGCTTAGTCGAAACATCATTTCTGCCTCATGTTTGATGAGACAGGGCTATGAGTCGAATATTAAGAATAATGGTTGTTCTTTATATTTGAATGATATGTTTCATGGCTTTGCGCCCGTCCGGGATGGGTTATTTATTTTGAATCTTGAGAGTGAATCTGTCTATAACATAAATATGAAAAGGTTGAAACCAAATGATCTAAATATGACTTACTTTTGGCATTGTCGTCTTGGTCATATAAGTTGGAAACGCATGAAGAAGCTCCATGATGATGGACTCCTAACTTCGTTCGACTTGGAGTCGTTCGAGACATGCGAATCCTGCCTTCTCGGCAAGATGACCAAGACACCTTTTGCAAAGAGTTGTGAAAGGGCGTCTGACTTATTGGGACTAGTACATATTGATGTATGTGGCCCAATGAGCACGACAACCAGAGGTGGTTATGAGTACTTCATTACCTTCACTGATGATTTGAGTAGGTATGGATATATCTACTTGATGAAACATAAGTCAGAAGCCTTTGAAAAGTTCAAGGAATTCCAGAATGAGGTACAAAATCAACTTGGCAAGAAAATAAAGTTTCTTCGGTCGGACCGAGGAGGCGAGTACATGAGCCATGAGTTTGATGACCATCTAAAGAGTTGTGGAATAGTTCCCCAGCTCACTCCTCCAGTAACGCCGCAGAGAAATGGTGTGTCGGAAAGGAGGAATCGGACATTGTTGGACATGGTACGGTCAATGATGAGTCGGACAGATCTGCCTTTATCATTTTGGGGTTATTGTCTAGAAACTGCAGCGTTCACACTAAACAGAGTACCATCAAAGTCGGTAGAGAAGACACCACATGAGATGTGGACTCGCAAGAAGCCGAGTTTGTCTTTTCTTAAGATTTGGGGTTGTGAAGCTTTTGTCAAGCGACTTCAGTCGGACAAGCTTACAGCTATGTCGGATAAGTGTATTTTCGTGGGGTATCCGAGGGAAACCTTGGGTTACTACTTCTACAACCGAGAAGAGGAAAAAGTGTTTGTCGCTCGAAACGGTATCTTCCTTGAGAAAGAGTTTCTCAGTCGGGGAGTCAGTGGGAGTACGGTGCATCTCGAAGAAATTCGAGAAATACCGGCTAGCAGCGAGTCGGCAAAAGCCTTAGAGGTTGAGCCGGACATGGTACCTGAGCCGGAAATTGCACCGACACTGCGAAGATCGGCCAGATTGCGAAGTGTTCGTAATGTGATGTTGTTGGACAGTGATGAGCCGGCAACTTATTCGGAAGCGGTGGTGGGTTCTGATTCCAAGTCATGGCTTGGAGCAATGAGATCCGAGTTAAAGTCCATGGATGAAAATCAAGTTTGGAACTTGGTTGATCTGCCAGACGGTGCAAGACCCGTTGAGTGCAAATGGGTCTTTAAGAAGAAAACTGATATGGATGGAAATGTTTCTATCTATAAAGCACGGCTTGTCGCGAAGGGGTTCCGACAAGTTCAAGAAGTTGACTACGATGAGACTTTCTCTCCTGTGGCGATGCTTAAATCAGTTCGGATCATGTTAGCTATAGCAGCCTATTTCGACTATGAGATATGGCAGATGGATGTGAAAACGTCTTTCCTTAATGGAAATTTAACTGAGGATGTGTATATGATACAGCCTGAGGGTTTTGTCGATCCGACTAATGCTGACAAGGTATGCAAACTTCGGAAATCCATTTATGGGTTGAAGCAAGCATCTCGGAGTTGGAACATTCGCTTTGATGAGCTAGTCAAATCGTTTGGTTTCATCAAGAGTGATCATGATTCTTGTTTATACAAGAAGTTTAGTGGGAGCAAAGTGAACTTTCTGATCTTATATGTGGATGACACATTACTGATTGGAAATGATGTCCAGATGTTGCAAGAGACCAAGGAATCATTGGAAAAGAGTTTTTTGATGAAAGACTTGGGTGAGGCGACTTACATACTAGGAATCTGGATCTATAGAGATAGATCAAGGCGGCTCATTGGATTGAGTCAGAGTACATATTTGGACAAAGTGTTGAAGAAGTTCAACATGGAATCGTCTAAGAAGGGGTTCTTACCGATGTCCCATGGCGTAAAACTTAGCAAGACTCAGTGTCCTTCGACAACTAATGAGCGAAGTCGGATGAGTGCGATTCCGTATGCTTTTGCAATCGGATCCATCATGTACGCTATGATTTCTACTAGGACGGATGTTTCCTATGCTCTAAGTGTTGTGAGAAGATCCCAAGCTGACCCTAGAGAGATCCACTTGGCAGTGGCTAAAAATATCCTCAAGTACTTGAGAAGGACTAAGGATATGTTCCTGGTTTATGGAGGTGAGGATGAACTCAGTGTAAAGGGTTACACGGATGCGAGTTATCTCACTGACTCGGATGATTCTCGTTCACAATCCGGATATGTGTTTGTGATAAACAGAGGGGCTGTGAGCTGGAAAAGTTCCAAGCAAGAAGCGGTGTCTGCGTCTACGACAGAGGCTGAGTATATTGCTGCCTCGGAGGCGGCAAAAGAAGCCGTTTGGATGAGGAATTTCCTCATGGATCTTGGTGTGGTCCAGGGCTCGTCCAATCCGTTAGACGTGTATTATGAAAACAATGGTGCTATTGCACAAGCCAAGGAACCTAGACAACACCAGAAGAACAAACATATACTAATGCGGTACCACCTTATTCGCCAGTTCGTGGATCAAGGTGATATCAAGTTATGCAAGGTACACACGGATGCAAACATTGCGGATCCGTTGACAAATCCACTTCCACACATGCCTGGACATGTGATGTCGGAAGATTGACTCTACTGCAAGTGGGAGACTGTTGGGAATATGCCCTAGAGGCAATCATGAATGATGATATTCCTGTGTATTCATAAGGTTATGGTCCATGTATGAACTGCTGATATGTATCATCGAATATGTGATTTGATTGTGGAACTACATATTCATGTTGTTCATACTAATTGTCCTTGGTCATTGAGGTTGTGCCGGACACACAACTTAGACCAATGTGAAAGTCGGCAGATGACTAGGTTCCACTTGTCATGGGCATGGAGATGCTATTCCGACTTACACGGATTTGGCTAAAGAGTTTAGCGAGTCGGACTGACCCATATTGAGATGCAACGAACAAGTCGTCATTTGCATGTCTCAATCAATGTAATCCTTAGACCTGAGGTTATTGCACAATCCGAGTTGAGGATCTCCGACTTAGGTTCTGTCAAACGCTGTTCTGTCATTGGGCAGTTATAAAGGCAAAGTTCGGGTCGACTGAGAATCAAGCTGCGCGATGTGAATAACCAAGACGTGATTTTTCCCCTCCATCTGGAGAGATATTCTCTGGGCCCTCTCGGAAGATATGATTCAGAAAGCATGGCCATGCGCGTCACGGTTAAGTGTTAACCGAGGCAGCCAACTAAGAGTTAGTCGGATGAATCACTTATCTCGGATCGAGAAAGAGAGTCGGACTATTTAAGGGATGATGATCATTCGCCTATAGTCCGACAAGGTATATCGTGAGGCAAAAGAAAGTCCCATTGGAAGGTATGTCGTCATGACTTATTGGTACTTAGGAGTTGGCACATTCTGCTAGGAGCCGCTACCAACTGATCGATCACGAGTGAGACTCGGAATCGTGTCTGGGTGACCATGAGCCTGTCAGGTCACACACTTAAGAGCGGGAGCAAGTTTGGGTTAGACCCAAACAGGAAACCTATTTGGGTTGGACCCAAATAGAGACATGGACTTAGTCAGCAAGTGAGACTTGCAGTGGCTAATATAGGCCTTTTTAGTGAATGGGCCACAAGTGAGTGGAGCCCACTTTCACTCCCTATATAAGCTGGGGCGCAGGTTCTTAGAGCACAAGGTTAGGTCACTCCATGTGCTGGAAACCCTAGCCCCAGTCCGTCCTGTCGCCGCCGTACCGGACCTAGTAGTCCATCGCCGGCGCTCCTCCTTGTACGTGTGGATACTGGCGGAGGTGTTGTACGTTCAGCACTTCGACAATCGTGAAGAAAGACGGATCGTGGATCGTGGAACTGGAATGGATCGCGAGGACTGCACTGCATCAAGCGATGTGCTTCATCAATTCCGCAACTGCGCGTCTAGTGGTAATCCTCGTGGCCTTCTACCTGAGCTAGATCTTGGGATCACCGCGTAGGGAAAAGTTTTGTTTATCTCTACATGGACCAACAAGCCCATCGTCTACCTACCTCGCCCATGCCTTTAGCACCCTGTACCACAGTCACCGACGAGCTCACCATCGCCCTCACGGTCCCCTCGTCGACCCTATATAAGGAGCCCTCCCCAAGCCTCCATTGCCACACTACCTCACTCCCCTCTCTCTCATAACCACCTCACACCATCCTCGGAGCCACTCGAGCCACCGTTCGCCAGAATTTCCACCGGAGCTGCCGCAGTAGAGGAGGAAGGGGGCAGTCGATTGCGACCACCCCAGGAGCCGCCGCAACCTTGCCTGAGTCCGCCGTCGTCTCCTCGTTCGATTGCCCCCATCGCCAAGTTAGTTGGAGCCCTGGTAAGCCCCCAATCGACCCCCACGAAGCCGCTAGGGTTCAGTCTCACCGGTGACCAGTCCGTCATCGATGATGAGACAGAGTCGTTGATCTAGGTTCTAATCGCACAGTCCACATCGCCCCGTACCGCTTCACGTTTAGTTGTGCCGCTGACATGTGGGATCCCCTTTTCAGTTGCCAGCTGCACCGCGGAGTGTCACTTGGCTGGCCCATTTAGTTTCCCACGCTGGCCTAGAATTCAAATAAAGATTTTTCTATTTAGACTTAAACTCAATTCTGTCCACTAGTTTAAAAATCAACTCATAGAGTTCTGCTTAACCAAATGACATGATTCCAATTTTTCCAGAAAGATAATTTAAATCTCTATCCAAGCCCATTGGATTTAAATCAATTAGAGTTATAGATCACATAGAGCAAAAATAACAAGACAGAGACTTTTCTACATTCAAACATTTTTCAAAAATCAACCATAATAGCTTTTGAGTTGATTCCAACTCTCAAAAATCACACTTGATAATATATATGTGAATATTTAATAATATATAGGTATGCATGCAGTGACTTTGGACTAGTACCAAAATAATTCTATATAGGCATTCCTAGTCACTTTAAATCATTTAAAATGATAAACTTAAACTTATTGGAATATAATCAAACATTTAAATCACATTCCCATGTATTATAATATGTGGTGATGACATGTGTCCACATGATCCATATTTTAATTGGAGAATATTAAATCTTAGTTAATTTCAATGAGTAGAAATTACTTTTCTCACATAAAATAAATGAAACTAGTTCATTAAATCTTGTGATGGTTGTGATGATGCTAGATCATCAAGTGTATGCCTTAGTGTACTAAATAGACTAGTTAAATATTGTTTGGTGATTGTGTATTCCGTATGTATTTATAGACGATAGTACCGACCAAGTCTATGAAGAGGAGGAGTTCTACCCCGAGGAAGACGATGAGAATTTCAACCACTGCACCAACCAAGGCAAGCTATTATTAGCAAGCTAGAATTAAGCAAGTTAACCCAAGCAAGATGCATTAGGCATGCTTTAGTTATACCTCTTTGATTTATACCAATCCCAAGTTTTACTTACAAGCTTTACTTTCTTTTACTTTACAAAAGTTCTTTACTTTATTTAATAGATAACATAAAGAGTATAAAACTTGGCCTATCTAGTTAGACTTAGATGTCATTCTATGGCATGAGATGCATATTAGCATCCCACCTTAGTGAACACTCTTAACTTAGTGTTTAGAGCTAAACCAAAAACTGGATAACTCTAGATGGGAATACTTGGTGAAAATGATTATGAAAACCTTAGAATGATGAGTCATTCTATTGAGATGTTTTGACATGTGTTGAGAAACACAAATGGTTTATAAGAAAATGTTGAGGCATGAGCCTTAGCCCTTTATAAAAACTGATGGTTGGGTTCGGATGCGATACCATTCAAATTTTACCATACAACCACAATACCTGAATTGGGTAAGTCTTAGCCGGATGTTTATATGCATTAGTATGAGTTCCCTCACAGGAGAGGTTTGAGCTGAGGCTACCTCTCAATGTTGTCCACCTATGCAGTGCCCAGGATGGCAGATAGCCATGGCTGGGAGGCCAAGCTCATAGGAGAGGTGCTTATACTAGAGTGTGCAAAGGAAAGGTTAGGATTGATTATCCGCATACTAAGTATGATGATTCAGGGTTATCCCTGATGGATGTATCGAATGTTGTGGTGAAAGTGTACCACCTCTGCAGAGTGTCAAACTATTAGAATAGCCGCGTCCGCGGTTATGGATAGTTGGAGTGGCCATACTGTTCTGTTGGCATATGTTTTTTCAAAATGACTTATGAAATGAATTGTGACACGATTTGACCACAACAGAGTTGTGACTATGAAAACTAAGTTCCCACTTAGGTGATTTTAGAACGTTATTTTATCTTTCTTTCTTTCTGAACTCAACTTAGGTTTCAAATTAAACTTTACAAATAAACTTAGAGTTAGCATTCCTACTAGAACTACCTTACTTGTTAGTGATAGTTTGATAGTATTGAAAGAGTACTCATGGCTTTATCCCTGGCTATTCCCATTGCCAGACTATGAGGAGGACAATCCGGAAGAAGGACATCAGGACGGCTACGACAACTAGGATCATCTCCCAACGTCAGCATTGCCTGTGACACTGAAGATGGAGCCCACTGCTACGGTTTTTATTCCGCTACTTGTTTGTATTAAGACTAGATCATGCGATCCTCTATCTGTGTAAGACCTTATTATGGTTTGTAATGGATGATGTACTGTGATATCCAATCTGTTATGTCTCGCAAAAATGGTAATCCTGGGATTGCGATGTATGGCACAACATGCATCTGGGATTAAAAATCCAGGTGTTGACAGCCAGGTACTTGGGGCAATTGTGCTTCTAGTGCCCATCTCCCTTGCAGTAAAACACTCAGTATCAGGCTGAGGGCTAGCCTTGGGCTTCTTAGGCGCGACAGGTTTCTTGCCGCCCTTCTTCAAGTTTCCCTTGTTCTTAGGCTTGCCCTGCTTCTTGAAATTGGTGGTCTTATTGACCATCAACACTTGGTGCTCTTTCTTAATCTCCACTTCAGCAGTTTTCAGCATCGAGAAGAGTTCAGGCAATGTCTTATTCATGCAATGCATATTGTAGTTCATCACAAAATTGTTTTAACTAGGTGGCAGTGATTGGAGGACATGATGAATCCCCAACGCATTGGGAATCATTATTCCCAAATATTGATGTTTGTTCACGTGCCCAGACATTTTGAGCACGTGCTCGCTAACGGAGCTACCCTCTTCCATCTTACAGTTGAAGAACTTCTCGGAAGCTTCATAGCTTTCCATGGCCGCATGAGTTTCAAATATCATTTTGATCTCATTGACAATATCGAAAGGGTCACGATTCTCAAAGTGCATCTGAAGGTTCGATTCTAAACCGTACAGGATGGCACACTGAGCTGTGGAGTAGTGATTCTTCCGAGTGAGGTAAAAAAATTAACCTCATCGGTAGCATACTTTGCAGGTGGGTCACCTAGCAGTGCATCGAGCACATAGGTCAAATGACCAGCACCGAGGACAATACTCATGCTACAGAACTAGTCTGTGAAGTTGGTTCCATTGTTTTTCAGCTTTTCTTTCTCTAGGAATGCATTAGAGTTGATGGAAGGGGTCGCCATGATCTACAAAATATTTGCAAAGAGTTTATACTAAGTTTATGATAAATTGAGTTCAAATTTAATTCTTAAATTAACTAGGTGAACTCCAACTCAAAACAACATCCCTCATGTTGCCTTAGTGATTACATGAACCAAATTCACTACACCAATCTTCACGAGAGAAGATGTAGTTTCAAAGGCGAACAATCAACATGTTCATCATATCATTCATATGACTCATTGATACGTCCATTTTGCATCACTGTTTTATATCATAATTTACTATTATTCATTGATATATTTCATATTAAGAGATGATACTTATGTTATTTCATCTATTTTTGCATGGTTGATGACTTTTGGAGGATGGACCATGGAAGTCAGGATTCTGATGGAAAAGGCACTGTTTGGAGGCAAAATTCGCGAAGATCAGAAAATCCCGGAAAATATATAGAAAATCCTATTTTTCCAGAAGACGAAGGAAGCCAGAAGGGGAAGTGGAGATGGGCCACAGGGGGCCCACACCACCCCCTGGCTGCGCCACCAGGTGGTGTGGCTACACTAGCCCACCTCTAGCATGGCCCTTTGGCGTATATAATCCCCTCGAAATCCTAAGTCTCGGGGAGCGACCACAGAAAGATTCCGCCACCTCTGCGGGGCAGAAAACTGCAGAGAGAGAAAGAGCTCTCCAGTAGGCAGAAATCTGTCGAGGAAATTCCTTCTCGGAGAGGGGAGATCATTGCCATCAACACCATCATCAAGCTGGACTTCATAGGGATCATCATCATCATATCCATCATCATCTCCACCAGCACCATCATCACCACTCCATACCGCTGTAACAATTTGGTTGAATCTTGCACAGTTCTTAGGGGAAACTTTCTCGGTATTGATTACTTGTTGTAGTTGATGCTATTAAGTGGAACAATTGAATTATCGTTCATGTTCAGATTGATACTTATCATTATTTCATCTCTGATCTTGATCCATATGATGTCTCGTGAGTAGTTCATTTAGTTCTTGAGGACATGGGAGAAGTCATGTTGTTAGTGGTGGAATTGTGTTGAGAAAGATTCAATAGTTTGATATTTAAGTTGTGGTGTTATTCTTATAGTGGTGTCATGTGAACGACGACTACATGATACTTCACCTTTATGGGCCTAGGGGAATGCATTGTGTATTTGGCTACAAATCGTAGGGGCTGGCGGAGTGACAGAAACCTGAACCCCCGTTAGGAAACCTTTGCACAAGGGAGTGTAGGATCTCAAAGTTTAAGGCTGTGGTTAGGTCTTTATTTTAATTACTTTCTTATAGTTGCGGATTCTTGCAAGGCGTATAATCACAAGTATGTATTAGTCCTAGGAAGGTCAGTACATTAGCACAAGTTCCCACACAACACTTATCCAACTAGAGAAAATTAATCAACTATATGAAGCGAAAGCACTTGATGATATTCCCATGTGTCCTCGATAATGTTTGGTTATCTTAAGTAATAGAAATGGCTTGCCCTTTGATAAAGAAAGGATTGGGCCACTTGCTGCAATTATTATCAATGTCTTTCATTTACTCGCACTTTATTTATCTGCATTATCAAAAACCCTTAAAAATCCTTTTGCTAAGTATTTATAGAGAATTCCTGATCCAAGCCACTCGTGAACACCTTCTGCTCCTCGTTGGGTTCGACGCTCTTACTTATCGAAAATACGGCGATACACCCCCTATACTTGTGGGTCATGAAGACTATTTTCTGGCGCTGTTGCAGGGAAGTGAAGTGCTATTGAAGAGTGGAACTGGCAAAAGAAACTTCTACTATGAGTATTGTTTATTTTTGTTAGTTACTTTATCTCAATCTTAATCTTATATTTACTAATTGGAGGCATCGTAGGAAGCACCACGTTAATCCTAGAAAACTGTTAAAAAGTAACCTTTGGATCTATATTTGCGGTTAAGATCAAGCAATGTAATGAAGAGTCCTGTGCCAATACGTTCTACTCTTACGGGTTACAAGCAGCTTTCAAGTCGTATATCTTCCCAGGTTAAAAAAGATCGTACATCTTTGTACATCTTCCTAGCCCAAAAAGTCAGCTAACAAAAAAAGTGAGAAATAAAGATAGATGTAAAATCCTGAAGCATACATAATTATACTATCATCCTATGTCAAGCGACAACGTGTAATTCTTCCGATGCTTCACAACATGTACGACGTTTGAGCATACATGCATAACGACAGACGTTGTTTCTAGAAGTATCAGATTGCACATGAAAATCAGTATATTCTACGGTTTTACCGTCCATGGATTCAGAAATCTTCTAATTGCCATCTTCCATGATCATTGGCAGAGGGAGGACCTGAAAGTCCACGCGAGTCTACATGTACCAGGCGCCAACTCTCAACACACGGAATCCTACATAAAACGTCATCATCCTCTTCGTCCTCTGCGATTCCTGCGGCAACTCTAGACGGCAACAACAATGATTCCTGCGCCGTGATGCCGGACCTTCAGGCTGAGCCGCAGCAAGGCTGGCGGTCTACTGTCGAGTACGATCCGGTGAGTACATGCAGTAGATCGCATGGGAAGTACCTGCATCCCATGTTACTGGAAGATCATGTGTGCATTCATGTTGAGTCCTAATGTCCTATCACCAATGTCTTTATCAATTTGCTAGGTCCCTTTCTCTTCCCATTAACATAGCTAAGCTACTACAAGTTCAGTTTTAAAAATAAGCATATATACATCTATCTCACGTATGTCTCTTTCCAATCTCATAGGGTAGAATTTTCTGTGCCAGCCTTGATTAGATGCACATTGATATGTATCATATACTCCCTCTGTTTCAAAATATAAGATGTTTTAGTTGTTGTGAAACAGAGAGTGAACCTACACACTAAAAAGAGTGTAGATACATTTATTTCATAAAAACTAAAACATCTTATATTTTGAAACGAAAGGTAGTATATGCATATTAGTTACTCATGCATTGCTGGTTTTCTTATTTTATATCACGTATTTAAAATTTTAAAATTACTACTGGGGTTATAATATTGAGTTTCCTTACAATCGGTCAGCTACAGCTCACGCTTGGTATATGTTATTTCCTGGTGGCGACATAGTCCCATTCTTTTTCCTGAAAGGAGAAAATCATCTACTCCTATCTAGAGATAATTTACACAGTTAGGGTATGTAAGTTTCATGAATTTTTACCATACTTAGCCTAATGCAATTTAGTTCAAGGTTATGCAATGCACATTTTCTTTTTATTATATCTTTCATATATATTATTCTTTTATGTGTATTAGATTATTCATCGGAGCCATATCAAATTGAAAATATCTGAAATCCATTTCCATTATGGAAATAGGAATCAATGATCTATTGAATTATTTTTTGTTTCTATGCCAAGCTATAAGTTGAAGATAAATGTGTTTTCCAAATGTAAATATTGATAAGAACCTGGAGTGTATGTGTCTCCTCCAATAAACTTACCCCCTCTCTCCTGAGATAAGTGACTTGAATTTAAATAGTTTCACATGTATCAACTAAAACACGTCTAAATGCACCCAATTCTAGAACAATCAAAATCACTTATTTCATGACGGAGGGAGTATATATTTTTGCTGAAGATTGTAGTTAATGTGTTTATCCTCATGTATGGAACACATAATGCTCTGAGTGGTCTCCACTCTAGCATTAAGTTTTACTTGACTTGGTTTTTCCCGCATATATTCTCACGTATTGGTTTCTCAATATAATATACTTGTATAGCTTGCCACATAAACTTGAACAATCTGAACCAATATTTGGAAAGCTTCCTATCAAAATTAATCGTGTGACCTCCATCGTCACCAATAATGTGCTCCTATTGGATTTCTTTGTCGTCTATCTTTGGAAAAAACAGATATATATACATTAGCATATGTGCTAAAATAAAAATATATATTCACATGACCCATAGGTATTAGCATATGTGCTATAATAAAGGTATATTAACATGATACAAGTTACATATATCTTTGGTACATCTAAGGTTTCCTATCATGTAAGTTATAAGGTTCATGATATACTGGATTTTACAATAATTACATAAATTAAGAAACGAGTATCCTATGCAGATGCACGAGTTGATGACTAGTATGGATAATTCACTTAGTTTATTATTTTGTAATGCTACTACCACTGCTAAGGTAGTAGATGAACCTACACCTGCTGAAAATGATACTTTTAAGATATCTACAAGAATTCTTGATCGTGTTATGGATAACTACTATTTTGGAGATGGAACTGTCTATCCCGGTGATCATTTGCTCTTTATACACGAATTATGCGGGTTGTTCAAGTGTGCAGGTATTACAACAGATCAAGTCAAGAAGAAGTTATTCTCATTATCACTGAAAGGAAGAGCTGAGGAATTATACAAGCTGCTGAAGAATGGCCAATCTCTTGAATGGGCGGAAGTTGTACCTCTCTTTTATTCAAAATTTTATCCTCCTAGTGAGATTTATAAAGATCGGAATCAAATATACAACTTTTGGCCTCGTGATGGAAAGAGTACAGCTCAAGCTTGGGGAGATTGAAGTTACTAATTCTCAAATGTCCTATTCATGAGCTCCCTAACAATATTATTATCAATCACTTTTATGCAAGGCTTTCTCTTCATGATAAGGATTTATTGGATGCTTCTTGTGCTGGATCATTTACACGCATGGAAGAAGAAGCTAAATGGGATCTTCTAGACCTTATTCAAGACAATTCTGAAGCATGGGAGAATGATAAAGGAAGAAAGTCAGGTATAAATTATGATTATGAATGCATTAAATCTTTTATGAGAACTGATGACTTTCATAATATTAGTAATGCTTATGGTCTTGATTCTCAAAGTATTGCAAATTATTTTAAGGCTTTTGCTTTTATTGAAATTCCTAAAAATAAATGGAATAAGTATCTGCAAGAGCCATATAAAGATATTGTTAATTGTGTTCCTGCAAGAGATACTAAAGTTTATGTTGCTAATCATATTTTACCTGAACCTTACATTGAGAAAATGCCTTTCCCAGTTAAGATAAAGCAACATTCTATGACATCTAGTATGGTTAACGAAAGTAAAAATAAAGTTGTAGTGCCCAATGAACAAGTAGATGATGAACCTATAGTAGAAAATATGAAAGACTTTTTCACTAAAAATGTAGAAGATGGGCACATTATCCTTTCTAAGGATACTTCTAAAATTGTTTCACATCCTAATGGAACAAGGAAAGCTAGTGTCCCTGTATTTTCTGTCAGAATAAGTGATGATTGCTACAATGGTTCATGTGATAGTTATATCGTTCAATTTATGCACGATACGGAAAGTTACTATGAGAGAGGGAAAATTGTTCTTATGCATCTCAATAATATTAAGTTTCCTCGCTTTATGCTGAAAGTCTTTATGTTGTACTTGTTTTTCCTTCCTATGCTAGTAGCCTCTTGATATGGGGTGGCCCGATCTTCTCAGTAAGCTCATGTCGATGATATGGTGGATGATAGATAACTAGTGCGTAGCTATGATCTCTCCCGCTCCATCCCTGATGCCAATGCAACAGATCCCGAACCTTGTAGGATATTCACAACACCACACTCTTGCACACGCAGCCGTGACCATGAACGGTAGTATGCAGTCTACTAATTCCCAATGAAACAACAGACCACACTCAATTATAGTTGTAAATTCGAACACAGAGTAATTCTAGAGGTTCTATGGAAGAAACAACTCTAATATATTTTAACATCGTCTAACCCTAAAAACCATGATTTCCATGCCTATATAAAGGCTGCTGGACGTCCAACATAGAGTTGGGGTCAAAACCAAACATATCTCTAACTTTCCTAACTTAAAAATCACTCTATTTGTAAACTGACAGAAAACGTCTGTCGAATTGTTTTGATTGCCGTGCACATCTCGTAATGAACCAGGAGACGTGTTGGTACCTGTTGGAAAGATCTCGGAATTATCTTTCCAATAAGTACTTATTTGCTTAATTCGGAGTTGGTATGTGGAAACCATGTCCGTTTCAATTTTAGAACTTCTGTCTGTCCGAATTGAACCTTCCTTCTTGGTCGCCTTCTAACTCTTGATCGCCTTCGTTTTGATGATCTTCTCTTGTGCCTTCCTCCTGCTCCTCCCTCGTGCATCCTCGTGCGATCATCATGTCGGGCTCCATATGCTTCAGCTCCTCGCTCCGTGCTACGCCTTCTTCTCCCATGTACCTGATCATACAACAGCACAAAGACTTAGCAAATATAAAGTTCTTATAAATAAAAGCATCATGGTAAACTAGGAATGAATTCACCTGATAGTCATTATTGATTTGACTCAATATTTCCTTCCAGTTAAAGCAGTCAGAATCATCATAATCATTGTATATATCCTCATCATCCCCCCTTTCTTCATGAAAAGCCGTCCACGACTTTAGGTAAGCTAAAAGTGGGAGAAACAAAAAGAACAACATGTACGCAAAGTATATGTATATATAACATGTTGTATTATTGTTGCTCACATGAAAAGTATGTCCAGTATAAATCAAGCAACTTAAATTGCAGGTATAAGTGAAGTACAAAGAATCATGGTCATGGTGAAAAACAACTAAAAAGATAGTCTTGTTCTTCAATATTAAATTCAGTTTTCTCAAAGAAGATCGATGATCAAATTTGTGGACAAGATCAAACCAATTCAGTATGTGTGAAAACCAAATTGATTCATGCCATGCTTCAACTGTGCTACTCTGATTATTATGAACATGATCATGTTCACCCGTATGTAAGATGAAACTCAATTTGCAAATATCAGTGAAGTCTAAAGTAGTAACATAACTAGACAAAGACTTTTGGGACAAACACAATGAATATGAAAACTTGGGTTCTATTCTAGCAAGATTAGAACAATCCAACATAGGTAAAATTACTCGTGTTGGTTGCAATACATCAACTAGAGGAGAATGTATTTCCATAATATCTCGAACATGAACTATTGTCCCGTAGCAAACATTTTGTGACACATTGCATATATGGCTGAAAACATCTTGTTTCAGTTCAACGATTCTAGCACAAGTAATGCATATGTGATCCACAAGAAAATCTTCATCCATGCTATATTCACCAATTAGATTAAAAGTGAAACAAGGAGAATATGTGCTAGAATTCAGAAATGAAATTACAGAACTCTTATCCATAGCTCAACTCATACTCATATGTTCATTTAGCATGATGGAAAACAAAATATCAGCAGGTGGTATTCGAGCAAGTATTTCTTTATGTGTAATCAGTACCACATGATCAAAATTGGAATTTGGTAAACTATCACATGGTGCTGAAATAGTAGTGTAAGGCAAATCGCAAGGAGGCTTCAATAAAGGAATAGACTCACAATATGGAGAATATTATTTTGCGGCCCGAAAGTTGGGTTGCCCAAGCAACGCGGTACCCAGTTGCTTACAATCAGCTGCATTGCCGAAAGTTGGCGTGCCAAATACTCAGAGGGTCTTTTTTGGCACGAATTCAACTTTACGTTTCAATACAGAATATCAGGCAACGGCCATCAAGTTGGGCCCCCCTGTCAGCTTTTGCTGTTATGTCGCTGCCGTCGTGGCTGCCATATAGGCTCCCATGTAGGTTTGTAGCGTTGGCGCATGCATCCTTTACGTGTCCTCTTCTTCCTCCAAGGCGGCAATCTGTGGTCGCGGCCATGGCACGGAGCTAGGACTTGGACGAACCTGCTCGGCCTGGCTCTCCTACCCATCCCGAATCAGAGCTCGCCCTCACCATGGACGCACCCATGGCACGGCGCGGGGATGGGAATTCATTCCCGGGTGAGATCTGTCACCATGCCGACCATGCTCGGTCCTGTTGGCCTCCTCTAGAATACGAGCTCGCCATCGTCGTGGTCACACACACACCAGCCACAGCGCCTTCCCAAAGCCACACCACCCAGTTCGGCACAACGCCAACAAGGTGAAAATGGATCAAGTTTTCTTCTTGTGATTGTAGAAAAACATGTATGTACCGTGGCCGTAGCATACTCTAACAATGTACACATATGTTGTTTACTAGATTTTCATTTGAAAGTAGTAGCTCCGTGATGATGAAACATAGAGAAACTAAATGGAATGACGATGACGACCATGTTCTGTACTTTGCATTGCATCAACAAGTGCTCGCTGATGAAGCAGTTACCAAGAAAGTGGAGTTCATCAGCCATTGCCAAAAAATATGTGAACAAATCAATGAGTGATTCAACGCAAATACGCGTAGAAAAGCTAGATCCATGTCATCAATCATCAATAGGTGGCACATTCTAGTGATGCGTTCAAATGCGTACACCATGTATCATTTACTTGAAGTTGTTGTTATCCTGAGAAAAAATGCCTAGTATGCACATTACCTTTGTATGTTCTATGCTGCAATTCTATTGTTATCGACGTGGAAAGAAAAGCTGGGCTTCACTGAATATTACACAGTTAGGCCTAACTTAGTCTTTACACAAATAAGCGTAACTAATGATAAAGACAAAGAAAAATGGTTCATCAGATCCGCCAGTATGAGCACTTGGTCCCTGGAGCTGGTGGTATCTTCGGAACAAACCAGAATGCTGTGTTTGGCCGTCTGTCATTCTCCATCAAATCGTATGACCCCACTGATGAGCCAACCGCACACCTCAAAGTTCGCTTTTCCCATCTAGATAACCCCACACTGTCACCTTGAGCACTAGATGGTTCCAACAAACACCACAATTTCATAGAGACATCCAACTCCAAATATAAGTCATAACAAGTATTTGTAATCTCTAGACTAAGTGCCACCATGGTGTGCACGTTGTCACTTTCACACACATGGGGAGAACAGAGATCTATTAAAGAACTTGAGTAGCAAAGTATATCTACTTGATTACAAAGCTCATGATCACAATATGATCATGCATAGAGTGAGAGATGAACACATAGCTACTGGTAGAACCCTTAGCCTCGAGAGAGAACTACTCCCTCCTCATCATGAGAATCAGCAACGGTGATGGAGATGGTGGTGGCGATCGTTGGAGATGGCTCCGAGGGCACTTCCTTGTCCCGGCAGGGTGCCATAACAGAGACTTTCTGTCATCCGAATCTCCCCTTTGGTGGCGGCGGCGCTGCAGAACTTTTGGTGGCTGGAGGCTGGACTATTTTGGGTTTCTGCATCGGAGGCTTCTTATAGGCGAAAGGGCAAGGTCGGTGGAGGCCGGAGGGGCCCACACCACCCCTGAGCGCGGCCTGGCATGGCCTGCGCCACCAGGTGGTGTGGCCATCCCCTTGCCCCTCTCCGTCTCGTCTTCTGGCTCCATGAGTCTTCTGGTAAAATATCGACTTTGGCTTTTGTCCCATCCAATTCCGAGAATATTCATTTTCCGACTTTTCTGGAACGAAAAACAGCAGAAAACAGGCAACTGGCACTGTGGCATCTTGTTAATTGGTTAGTCCCAGAAAATGCATAAAAGTATCTCCAAATGTAGACAAAACATAAGAAAGTAGATACTAAACATGCATGGAACATAAAAAATTATGGATACGTTAGCAACGTATCACAGGGTTACTGTTGTGTTACCGATTTATCAGTAAATATCCTCAAGCTCTAGGTTAAGCTTATGTCAGGCTAAGGTCTATGATTTGTTTAATCCTGATCCCGGGGGTGTTACAGTCTTTGGTATCAGAGCAGTGCCGACCGTAGGAAAACCTTGCTATTGGTCGATGTTGAGTCTAGTGCTTGTGAAAACTATTTCAAAGATGAAAAGTATTTGCAAAAACACTAGTATGCTCCTTTTTCTTCTCATATGGTATCGCTCTAACTCTAGGTCATCTTGTCTTGTGTTGATTTGGAAAAGTTTTGAGATATCTTCTAGTCTTTCAAAACTTAGGTGCCCATTTGGGCATGTCATTTCTCAGCCAGTTGGCCTAGTGTAGAGTTCTCTAGAGTTGTGTGTGCTATGAATTCCTTGTTTCCCCTTGCTCTATTTCAATTGAGAGAGTCCTTTCCATCATGATCTCTCTATCTTTTGGGCCCACAATATTATATTGAAGGATCCACAATGTTCTGTTCTAGGCTTCGAGGTTTCCTTTTTCCTCGTATGCCACCTTTTTATGAGTTTGGGTACTTCAGAAGTTGTTTATTATCCTAGAAGTTACCTCCTGATTGCTACCTTCCAGTGTAAGTTGTGTCACTCAAGTATTAGTTACTTCTTTCTCGGGTTTTAACCCTTGGGCTTGAACCGAAGATCCCAGATTGTGTTGGATTCTGGTATCGTGAATCTTGTACATGAAGTTGATCTTTAACACAAGATCCATTCCTTTATCCCCTATCGTTAATGTTCAAATATTACCTCAGGATGGCTGGTACTAGCATTCTAGCTTTCAAGCTTGTGGTTATTATCGTGATTGAATTTCGACAATAAAGGACTTCCCCTACCACTAGTTATGGCATATGTTATTTAATGGAACCAAATAGATCATGACAAGAGTACTCCTCGTGGGTCTCTCATCTATATCCGTGACTCTACCACACCCTCCCTTCTTCGCATTGGTTTTTGGAAGAATGATAAACTACGCATCTACAACTTGGGATTCTATCCTAAGCATGTTCCTTTTCACCTTGTTGTTTCCGACCTTTGTCTATCAGTTGGTAGCCAAGTGGTAGTGTGCATTGGTGTATTCCGATGCAAGATACTCTTGTGGTCCATCATGACAAACCATTTCAGGATGTCAGGAGAAACAAATTCCAGTACCTTGTCATATCTAGGACCAGCTCAAAGTGTTGTAATCCGCAGATTAAAATGTATCTGTTCTACCTTAGAGTATCACACCCTTCTATACTAAGAGGTCGTGCTGAGTTTCATGACCGCTTAATGAAGTGATGCTCTTACATATCATTACTCACCCTTCCTCCGAGCTTTCGTGCCCGAGAATGATGCGTGTGTACTAATGTGGCCATCTAAGATTCTTAGCAATCATTATTGCTTTGGATCTTAACAAGGACATTTAAGTAATTCTTAGCGTGATGGTTAACCTATCACTAAGCAAAGATTGACTTTGCTACCACGTCCGCTACTTTGGTACACTCTCTTCGCTCAAAGAGTTAGGCTTGTACCAAAGCTCTGAGACTATGTCTTCTTGCATTACCAAGCAAGTTTCCTCTCGAACTAAGTGACATATCGGTGGTTCGTGATATTCGAGATGTCTACTAGAAGTATTGCCATGTTGCCACATGACTGTGTTGTCAAGTTCTTGAGCAAGCAAGTTCTCTCAACTTCTTCTTTGTCCAAGGATCTGTACTAGATACCCGTGAACTAGTTGGTTGAGCTTAAACAACAACTTGGAGAGTTGTAAAGACAATAGTTCTATCGAATTATGTTCCTTCTGTAAAGGGATGTCTAGTTTTGTTCGTGCTAAAGAAAGATAGTATTTCCTTCATGGAAATGTTATCTTCCCCCGCCTTTGATTTGATTTGGGTTATTGTTAAATCAAACTTAGTTCCAAGGACTATCGTGATGATGTTACTACTCGTGGTGTTTCACTTGAGTACATCCTCATGTCCTCTGGTCTGACCAATACTCTACCTCGTTCATACAACATATGAGTCCATCTTCCTGGAGTATCTCAATAAGTTTGTTGTTGAGCCCATCGACAATATCCTTATCTTCTCCA
This sequence comes from Avena eriantha, assembly GCA_910589775.1. NCBI lineage: Eukaryota > Viridiplantae > Streptophyta > Magnoliopsida > Poales > Poaceae > Avena > Avena eriantha. Next base: position 283,743,928 of record OU342741.1, read on the forward strand.
TGCTAGAATAGAATTATATGGAACCTTTGGCAATAATGTTGGAAAACTTTCTGAGAACCGTATTCGGGTCAACTCAAAGTATGTGTTCTGGAAGTTAGAAGTAACCTTCTCCAATTCACATGCAATTGCCGAAAGATGTCACTGTGGATTTGAGTAGAGTTATCCCTGTTCCTTAATGACATAGGTGTATTTCGTTTCAAGTACTTGATGTATTGATAGTTGTCCTCCGACAAGTTGTTAATACATGGGTCTAGCAATATAGCTCAGTCTTTTGGAGCTTGACACCGTAGTCCATGTCTTGAGAATCTAGAGAATTTATCCTTGTGGTAAATGTTGCAAGCTTTCTATTCAGACATGCTGAGTCTGAAGTATCTTTTCACTTAACCAAATCTGAATCTCAAGCAAATATGATGGTTGGTGTTTCTCAAGGAATTTACACACGTCTCTTTGAAAATCCGGCAAGATTGATGTAATGGTTGACACAATTAGCCGGAAAGCCTATTGTCACATTCTCTTGAACCAGCAATAACAACCACTCTTCATGAGGCATATTCTATGATTTAATTATAGGAGTTGTGCTTATGGTTTCCTTTGTATCCGAAGTCCGACCTTTACTTGATGTTTTCTTCCTCAAACATCAAGGAAATTTTTTAAGTAGTGTTGCTAAATGTTTCCCGGTCGATCCTCTAGACCCTTTTATGTTGGCAAGCTTCTTGTTTGGCCAATTAATTAACGTTTGAGAATGAAGTTTCTTTTTCCTCGTGTCATCAGGAATCTTCTTACCTATTCATTAGGTGGTGTACAGTGATATCACGATCTTCCCCAAAGATGTTGATAATCCTGGATGAATAAAGAGTTTCCTTCGTTTCTCGACCATGTTCATAGAGTGACTATGATTTTGGTAATCAGAAGTTTCTCTTGTTACATGCTCTTTGTGACTCTTATGAGTCCTCGCCACAAAACACCTTTCTGTCTTGGCCTTCTATTGAACGAAGAGTGATCCTTCTGTATCAAAAATAGATCAACAACTTGGTTATCCATATCTATGTATCCCTAGAAGCTCTACTTAAGCCATCTAGTAGAGTTTCGTATCTCGAAGTTCGTGGTCATGTTCTTTCTGTTGAAAGCTTTTCTTTTCAGAAGCTTAAGCTCTTCTAAAACTCCATGGTCTCAAAACCTTATGAAGACCAGCTATCTAATACCTTGAAACCATCTCCTCTTGTTTCCTCTGTTACCTTGACGTGTTTCATGTCGTCATCTCAAAGTTGTTTCGAAACACTCCTTCATGAGTTGACCATGAGATGCTCGGTGTGTTGTTTACTGTGTTTCCCTCTTATCCTTAGAGTGACCCTGTTTCTCTCTCTCTCTCTCTCTCTCTCTCTCTCTCTCTCTCTCTCTCTCTCTCTCTCTTCCTACCTTTGGAATCTCGGGTCGAGATTCTTGTAAGGGGGATAGAGCTGTAACACCCCAGTTTTAGTTAATCATATTTAGGGCTGTTTGTGCATTCATGAGCATCATCTTTTAAAAAGTGCATGCAACATAAATAAAGCAAAAACCTAAAAACCCTAATTCTTCCCTCTCTTTAAAAACCTTTCAAATGGTTTTGATAATTTTGAAAACTACCAAAAATGTTGAGCCCAAATGGATATAAGGGCCCTGTTGTATTTTTATATTTTTACAAATCCTCTTGTATTTTTGAAATACGCAAAACCAGTTTTGAAATGAAAATACAAAGGGAAAATGAAAACAGAAAAAGGTTTTGCTAAAAAAAATATAAGCCAGAGCCTCCAGGTCGCGCAGCCCAGCCAGCCCATCTCCCCTTCTTCCTCTCTGCCACCCACACGCGTCTGAAGCCTGCCCAGGTGCGGCCTAGCTAGCCCACCCGGGGCCCATAATGCTTCGACCCTTCTCTTCCCTTCATCTTCATTGTTGACGACGGGCAAGCTGCTCGATGTCGCTGCCGCTCGTTTGCGTCGTGATGCCCGCTCACGCTGTGATCCTCGCTACTGACATTCTCCACGCCTATAAGTACCCCGTCTGCCACAGAAGAACCTTAGTTTCTCCTCCCTCCTCTTTTTTCCTCCTCGCCGGAACCCTAGCTCTCTAGAGCTTCAGGGCACCTTCGACTCCGACCGTCCCCCGGCCATCTGAGGATGCCGTTGAGATCCCCTTGCTGGCCTTGTTCCTTTGCCCTAGTCATCGCAAGAGGAGGAGCTCCCAGGCGCCCCAATCGGACCCTCGACCTCGACTCCGGCAATCGCTGCTCGTCGTCGATTCCGGCAACCTTGCTCCTCACCGACCCCTCAACCGTCTTCATGGTGAGCTCACGGTTCGGAAGGACCTTTCCACCCTCTCCCTCTCGCTCTGGTTAGAGCTCGCGCCATGCGCTACCGTCTGCCGCCACCAGTCAAGCTCGCCGCCGTCAATCCAGTGACCTTTAGGTAGCGACTCCGCCCCTATTAGGTTTGCCAAGCTCCCCCGATTCGAGCTAGCCAAACCACAGCCGCACGCGCGCCCTCTATCGCTGTCGCCGGTGACCACCCGACGGTGGCCACCGCGATGACGTCACCATGACGTCACGCTGATGTGGCCCGTGGGCCCATTGACCACTGACCGCCATAGTGGCATTCGATGTGGCCTCAGGCTCATCTGTTAGTTGCAGTGGCTAGGGCCAGCCCCTATGTAAAATGTTTTAATCAGTTTTGTTTTAAATTCAATAATTGGTTTAATAATTTTAGAAATTGAATAAATCTTATAATTTAATAACTAATTATTTATAACACAGAAAAATGTGTATAATATATCAAAATGTTTAGAAAAATGAGATCTACACAATAGATTCATCAAAATGCATTGTTCAACAACATCAACTGCAAGTTTAACTAGAGACCTAAATGAATACCCGTAGGTGATTCCGGGGTCTCTCCTGTATTAGGGTTTGCACCCCTTGGATCTCGCTTAAATTGTCAAGCATGCTTTAGGGTTTCATTCAAGTGCTAATGAACTTGTCATATCATCATCCTTGCTTGAGAATTGCATCGATGCCATGTGTTGATTGTTGTTTCCCTTTCTTTCCGGTGTTTTCTTCTTCCCGGTAGAATACGATATCGAGATCGAGATTGAAGACCGAGATCAACACAATCGAAGATCGATGAACAATACTTGATCAACTATAATCAATTCAAGTACAAAGCTTACGAAGATCTGCTTTTTGAGTTATCAATAGGCAAAGGCAAGCATAGCCCCACCATTATACAATCCTATGATTTCAAAAGTATTTCATTCTTGCCATGATGCATACGATTGTACTATGGTATTTTATCGATAGATAGAGTATTATATCTGTTGCATAACTCCCTTTGAGCTTATATTACCTGATCCACTGCTCCTAGCATAACTAGGTTTGGCTTGTGTGCACTGCTAGAGCTTTTATATGTGTTTTGCTTAGCCATGCTTAGCTGTCAGTGCTGGTTCATCCAGAAGATGTCTTAGATGCAGGGAATATAGTATGACAGGAGAACAAGGTATACTGATGAGGTAAGATCAATGGTAAAGGTTGAACATGCTATGTCTTGTATGAGAGGCCACGGTGGGATGTGCTTTTTATAGTCCCATGCTCGCCACCACTAGGACCCGAGCTCTTGCCTTTGGACCAAGACAAGCGTATAGCCACACGGGGCCTAGAAAACCTCACGAGTAACTAACTTGCCTAGTAGATTCCATGAGTCACATAGCTCGGGCGTTCCATTCGACATATGCATAGAAAACGTTTTGAAAGATTTGGCGGGTGAAGGTGCATCATAACAGGTAGGTAAGCGTGGATAGGGTTGCTTGGGGTAGATAGCGCCCCTAATAAACCAACATCAACTCACATCTCTAGGGACCGGCTTTGGGATTTGACCCGTTATGGCGGAACCCTCCTTAGGGCATGACTCATGGTCTCGGCGAAAGCAAGGTAAAGGTCGTGGCCAACCACCCTCTGCCGGCCTTCCAAGGAAGAGGGCTATTACTAGTGGCATTAAGAGTTGGTTGGTACGTGTGGGTAAAGTCTTACACCCCTTCAGGGTTAAATCTTTTCGAAAAGCCATGTTCATGGTTATGAACGCTTGGTGACCGAATTCTAAGATCATAGAGAATGACAACCTAATCGTAAAACTTGGTAGTTAAACGTGTGTTTAAGGATGCTTCCTCTTGGGTACGAGAGGGTGATCCTAGTTGTGAGATGAGGATTACTTTGGTGGATATCAAAAGATGATGATCAATTCTTTGTATATGTCGCTCTCTTATCCCCTTTTAAAATATTCTGATTAGACAAGATTCTTCTCTTCCTTATTTTATAAACAAAGATGACTTTACGCAAAATAACCCCACTAGCCATAGGTCTTGCGGAGTACACCTTGTACTCACCCTTACTTTGTTGATACTTTTGTAGTAGAGTAAGTGCTCCCTAGAAGACGTGTTCCATATGACATCGAAACAGACGAGTAGCTTGGGGTTCTCGGCCGACAGCCGAGAATCTATGGGCTGGGACGTCATCGTTATGCTCCAGGACTCTTAGGCCATTTGTTAAGTTTGCTATACTTAATAGCATAATTTGTCTTCCGTTGTTTGGTGTTTGTGGTCAGTGACCTCTACTTGTAATATTTTGGTTCTTCGCTCAGTTATGAGCTCGATGTAATAATGTTTGTGTCGCAGGGTTACTGTTGTGTTACCGATTTCTCAGTAAATATCCTCGAGCTCTAGGTTAAGCTTATGTCAGGATAAGGTCTAGGATTTGTTTAACCCTGATCCCGGGGTTGTTACATAAAGTACATAGGGTATCGATATATATGGCCATGACCTTATTGGTCGTTCGTGATGAAACCCAAGAATGTTCATACATGATAGGCCATACTGTGTATCTATTTTTTAAAGCTACGAAAAGTCATATTTATCATTTTTCCTGGCAATTAATACTTGTAAAAGTATGCGGTCAAATTTGTCGATATGCAAATACTAATCAATAATGGCATTTTTAAAACTATTGTTGCTCCATGATATATTGACTGCTTGGGTTCAGAAGAAATTTGCAAGTTTTCAAGAGTAATAGTCTATCATGCTCACATGTATTCAAGTTTGACCTAATTTCATTTTATTGACATAAAGTAATTTAAGTGCATGGAGTTTTAGCTTGCATGCTTGAAAAATCTTAAAACTTGGCATGGTACACTTCATGAGAATATTGCAATGGTGGCATTTTTTTCGAAATAGGGTAGGCCCGAAGGAGCAAGATATTTCAAATAACACAGTTAGTGGAAAGTAAAGGTTACATATGGAATATCACAAAATGTAAATTACACCAAAGTCTATACAACTAGCACAAATTTGACTAATATTTACTTCAAAAGCAGTCGGGTCCAGCTCCTGTTGAACCAAGCAGCTGAGCCATACTCTTCCTACTACTGTTTGCTTCACACATAAAAGACGGTGGCTCGTGCCCGCTTATCATGGACAAAGGGACGAGATTACTCGGAGTGAGTAGAGGAGCACACCTAAGGATCTGGTTTCTACACCCAACGGAGGCGTAGGTCGTCTGATGAAAGGTAGCGAAATTCAGAATGAATATACTACGGAGTACACTGCCTCCGCGGTCATATCCCACTAGGTGCACACGTTGTCAACAGTTGTACTGAAGTCACTAATGTATGTGGTTAACATCAGGAGAAGGTCCGAAGAGGTCAACTTGCCCCCTACCGAGTCGCTTCCCCTAGTCACACCTTCACTCGTCGTAGGTTCCTCACACTCGATCTCGAACTCGAGCATGTCCTGATCGTAATCAAGGGCCAGCTTAGGATCGATAGGCTCGAGAGGACCTATGACCGTGTCGTCCGCCACGATGAGGTTGACTTGGTGCCCTCTCGAGTTGTCTGCCCTGGTCACATGCTCGCTGGCGTAGTTTCCTGATGGAAGGATTGTCCGCTGTCTCGCATGGACTTAACTTGTCTATGGTTGAAGTCCATCCAGAGCGCCCCCTCGGATGTAGCTCCGTCGTGGTCGAAGTGGAGACACACCGGCGCTTTGTTGTAGAGATCCACTTTCCTTCAGCTTTCATGTTGACGCCTCCGTGATGTAGCCAATGCAGGATCGGTAGCCTCGTGGGGGCGCAAAATCGCGTCGTCAGCCTACAGGACCTACACGGCCAACACACGTTTACCGAGGGCAACTTGGTGCCCTATGGAGGCGCCTCCAATGGCGAAACGTTCCTGGTGGGCCTGACCTCGAGCCAAAGCAGGCCTCCGAGGACTGTGAAGCCAATCCACCGGGATTCCTTCAAATATTTGTAAGGGGAACATGCCTTTCATGGACTAATGAAATTTCGCCGGAGAGTAGCACGAAGGAGAAGTTTAACTTCTTTTCACATAGGAGAAGTACTAGTACTACTACTGGTACTACTCAGTTACTCCCTCGGTTACAATGAATAAATAAGGGGACCTCGTTTCTGGTGTTTTCTCTTTGACCAAGCATTTCTCCTAGTACTGCTATAAAAAGAACAACAACATGCAAAGCGACCGCTCGGTGACGCGTCAGTTTTTAGGCAGTCGGTGGTGCTGTGGGGCATTAATACTCGAAAGAGAAATTTCATTTCGGTACTTGTAGTAGTTGTACTTTCTCCAGGCCGCAGTCTTCGGATACTCTCGAAACAGAGGTGGCGAGTAGCTGGCTGCATGCATCGCGCGTCTGGTATCTTCAAAACACACTTATCCATCAAAACACACTTCTCCATCATTCTAGAATCTTTTCTTTCATTTCTCTAGAGCATGTTACAAAAAATCAAGTATTAGGTAGCTAAAATTAAAGGTTGATTTCTACATGATATGAAGTATAAGAAGCAAATATTCACCCGATACTTTATCGATATGTTGTGGCTCAAAATTATAATTATTTTTTGAGGTTTACCTATTACAATTTTATATAGCGATGGTATGTCATGCTTTTATTATCTTAGTCTCACGTGCAAGGTGCATGCAACTTACTAGTATTACTGGCATTTGACACAGATGAAAAACACGAAAAGCCGGCTCTCGTGTCCTGTTTTGGAAAATTTCAAGAGAAATAACATGCTTCAAAGTATGGCATCCCATTCAAGTTCTTACAAGGAATATCCATGCCGAAAAATTTGATCAGCTTTTGAAAAAATTCAAGCAAAATAATTTCCACAAAAATGTTAACGTTAATTTTAAAAACATTTGAAAAAACTCATTTAATAATTTGCCTTACCATGTGCAAACATTCTTGCATTTTAAGCCAAATGACCAAAGACATGCCCATATCCACATCATAGTTTTGTGCATCTAAAAGTAATCCCACCAAACCAAGGCCAAAGTCACATTATATGTTGTAACTAGGATAAATCCTAGAATAGAAAACTCATTTCTAGTGGAGTAACATATAGGTGAAATTTTTCTTCACGATAGGTGTAGACCCGCTGATGTCATTCCCATATCTAGCTAGTACTAGATGCTGATGCATCTTGGTATGTTAAACAATGTTGGCTCTAGGAGTTTCCAACTTGTACAAACATAACATTATTTTTCAAGTTTCATCCTCTTAAACGAATTTAAGTCAATTCACAAAATTTTGATCTACAAGTGCGTGCTAGCTTTCTTCTAACTTTCTCAAAAACCATTATTATTTACCCAAGCAGTCACTCTATCTAAAACCTCCGAAGTTTTATGGACTTCAACTTCTTGCTAGGAATTTTCATGCTGGCAAATTTGTCCCTGTTTTTAAATAAATGAAAGTAATTTAGTAATTTTTTTTGGGGGAAACTAACACATGCATGTACTTGTTCCATGAAAAATTCTAAACACTAATTTTGAATTGTTTAAAAAAACATGCTTCAAAGTATGGCATCATTCAACTTCTTGCTAGGAATATACGTGCCGACAAATTTGACACCCTCTTAAAAAAATTCTTGTACCTACATCCGGGTGTAGTAGTACAGTACTAGTCATGCATGTAGCCCTAGGTCATCAAAGCAATGTGTATACCGGGTTAGAGGGAGTATAAATGGAGAGATAATTATAAACTACTCCGCACCTACTCCTACTCGGGAAACACAGCGCTTTCCTAGTTTTGTCCATGCCATTCTCTTCGCAAAGAAGGTATCTGATCATGCCCGTTGAATTTAGATAGATGGACGATATTGCCTAGAGTGAGATGAGGAGTCTAATAGTACTACTTAACTACAAGTCTCTCTCGCTCGCTCTCATCAAACCTCTTAGATCCGCTCCTCTCCCTGCTCTCTTGCTCGGTCTCAAAAGTCCCTCTTAGAGCTTCTGTAGTTAAAGAAGGTGGCTCTATGGCGCACGAGTGGCTTGAAGCTACGATTGACATGAGTACAATGGGGCAGGTCTTCAGCTATAGGCTGTGTTCTCAAATTGTTCATTGTCCAGCGTACATGGTTATTATTTCTTTCTTCAAGATGTTTTCCTTTTGTGTCACACTACTTTGATACAACTATTGTTTTGGGGAAAATGTTTTTACTTTCACGAGCAGTGATTTGGCAAGGCCGCGGCACACATTGCATGCTCAGAATGTGTCAGAAAATTGTGTGATGGCCAGTGCCCACGATGTGAGTACAGAGGTGTCTTCAAACCAACCACTTGTGTGGATCGAATGTCCTCGTGAATGAGGCTAAAGTGCAGCAACAAAGGGTGCGACATGAGTGACGGCAACTTAGAGTTCATAGAACACAGAGGGCACATAGGTTCTTGACGAAAAATAACTGTATGATATGCGGATGTCTATGTGTGTGCTGATTCCATCTGAGTATGGTTTTTAGTTTCTGATGTGGTTATGGAGTACCTATACTAGTTGTGTTATAAATAAATTGAATCATCATAGCATCCACATAGTTTCTCTCTTTTACCAAAAAGGGGAAGTACCACTAGCCTGTGCATCCACATAGTTTCTCTCTTTTAACTAGAAAGCTTGAAAATTCATAGAACTTGGGTGTTACCACCGAATTTGGTCTACTTTGTGTCAATAGGCAACCAAAGGGTGATTGGATCAGTTATTCATCTTGTTAGATGTAAACCTAAAAACAAGGAAATTGTCCAAAACAAACTTTAAGCTTGTATGCAAAAGTTAAATCAAACTCCCAACTCCTAATCCTTGAAATTGGCACTCTGAACTTGTCAATTCCGATTTTTTCTGTTTTTGGTTTGACCAGCCGCGTAAGTGAAATCCCATCTCAAACAGATCTAGGGTTCAAAATAGACCAGGATTGATAAGTTTTGACTTTGGAGTGCCAATTTCAAGGATTTGGTGTTGGGATTAGATTTACCTTTTCCCTACAAATTCAAGGTTTATTTTGGACTTTCCCCTAAATAGAACTATGGAGAGAGTACAAGCCAGGTATGACTTTGAGGAGTGACGAGCTAGCATGGCCTCACCTTCGAGCACTTCTGCTCTCACCCATTTCCCCTGGCCTCTTCCCGCTCATCTAGGACAGCGACATAGAACCCAAATTAAAACCAACCCCTCACCACCAACTAGCCCCTCCCAAAAATCCCCAATGATAGCACCATCGGAACTGGAGTGCTCCTCACAGGAGCACACCATCGATTTTGGCCCCCATGTCTTCCGTTCCTGCTGCGTCTCTACAGCCACAACCGACTTCTCCGTCATTGAGCCACCATTAGTTGATGAGGCGAGGTCGTGCACAATGACACTGAATATCTTCTTCTCGGGGACGTACGAGCTCAGGAGGATGTATGGCTCCCTCCTAGCCCCTCTAAATGAGGAGGATCTCGCGACTACGCCCTATGAAGGGGAGGTGTTGAATATCAGCCTTCCTCCCTGCAAGTTGCATAGAGCGAGCAAGGTCGTGGGAACTATGCGCAAGATTCTTGGCCATGTATGGCTGCAAAAGAATCTGCAACTCATGGCAAAGGAGTGGGACATCATCATGCCTTACGACATTCTGTATCGGCTCTGGCATGAGGCGTGTGTGTGGGTCAACGGGTTCCACTTCTACCTAACCCTCAGCGTGGACCTGTGGCTCATCGTCAACGTGTCGATGCTTTAATATAGTTGGTACCTGGCTGAATAGGAGGACGGCCACTGCATCATATGCATGCAAGCGCTCTCGAAGCACACAATGTAACACCCTCGAATCATCCCTATGCAGATTTTAGCACTTTCTGCCAAACCTGCATAGAAACGATTCAAAGATGCCCACCAGGCACTTCATGCGAGTGATAAACGAAGTAATACCATTACATAATAGTTCATGATGGGACCCACAAGAACACATATATACAACAAGGACTCAGTGAGTCAAGAATACAGATATACATTACAAAGATCCAAACCATATTGAAAATGATACAACATGTGAGTATGGATAAGATGCAAATTGGACTAAGAGTCCTGAAGAATAACCAATGGCGTCCATAACCCTACCCAGGCCAAGCCGGAAGCGTAACCTTGCTAACATCATCAAACCCATACATGTCAATTCAAAGGGGTGCTCACAAAGGGCAAAGGACAAAAGGGAGAGGTCAGTACTGAGGCCAGTACACGACGAGTCTTAGAATTCGGCGGCTCTCGCCTACTAGGTATGATGGGCTCAAGCAACAATGAAGCATACACTATATAGCCTATAGTGACTCGATACAACTTTCGGCTATTAGAGATGGATAATAGAAACCTATTCAGAACCAACCTCATACTAAAACCAAACATACCCATCCCGGAGTTTTCCCCTCGAGACCAAACTAGGAAGTCCTTCTGAGGAACTCACTCAGTTTGCAGTTTTACTTGCGCATTCCAGCACTTACTAGTCAGATATAGATAGCATTGGACATCCCAATATCACTATCTGTTGGCATCTTTAATTAACCATTCCATTGTAGTGGAGCTAATTACTAGCCATTCCATTGTAGTGGAGCTAATTACTAGACATTCCAAAGAGTCAAATTTATAACACTACTTTAGTTTGAGTTGTCTATGGTCGAGACACTGTGCTCCAACAAGTAATCCATAACCATGGACACGGCTTTTCAAAAAGATTTATCCTGCAGGGGTGCACAAATAGCAACACACGCACGATCAACCTCGGGAAAACCAAATAAAAAGCAATGAGACGTCACGACAAAGTATTCACATGATTTAAAAACGATTTCGGGGGGCCACCCCACTAAGCCACCCGCAACAAAGTCGGAAGGGCTTCAAGACGGACCTAGGGTTTGTGCCAATGGTTGTAATCGACTAGGAAACTGAAAGTGTGACTGAGCTTATCGATACCGCGAAAACATTCCACCTTCCTAAACAGTACAGGTAAACACTCCACACGTAACAGTAGTAAATAAAGCAGTAAAGCATGGCATAAGTATAAGATAGTAATAAATCCCCAAACTAGTTTGTGACCACCAAAAATAAGATGGGAAACAAGCTCAGACAAAGGGGATTCCTGGTCCCACATGTGGATAGTGCGATAGTCAAGGAATAGGTGTCAAGTACTGGGGTCTTAGGTGGACACAAGTGGGTGGGATAAAAGCCAAATCTCAACTATTACCCACCGATGCCTCTTTATTAATTAATCTACTCCCAAAATTTAATTATCAAGTTGTAAGTAGAACCATAATTATCTCCACCATTAAGCATGTGCCAACCTTCCAACGACTGTGGAACTCGACGACTCAAACAAACACCTGAGCAAGCAACTACAACTCATAAGGCCAACTAACTGTAAAAACATCAGGCAATAGGATGTAACCAAGGCAATATAGGCTGTCTGGAATATAAATGGTAGGAAACTAAAGCATCACACACGGATAGCAATAGAGAGAAGTAAAGCCATAAAGCAAAAAATAGGTAGAAGGGAGAGGATGCTCGCCTGGAAACATTGCCGAAGATACATCCAAAAAACTTGTCGAACTCACAACATCGCATCATCCTATTCAAGAAGAAGCAAAGCACTAAAAGGAACAAGCGATGCAACAATTACAACTAATGTGGAAGAACCGACATGATCGTCATATGATGCATGACACGGAAAGTTAATGATGCAAATCATATTGAAAAGATGTCGTTAACATATTACAACATTGATACAACATTAGTGAGGCATTATCAACAAAAAATAAGTATTTTCCAATTTTATTCGTCATGTTTTTCATGCATAAACCGTTCTGATTTTTCAAGTTCTACATGATGCCTGATGCAATTGCAAGTATGGAATACATAGTTGGGAAGGTATCGTGGCGCTGATCGGATTAGACATATTATTTAGGGATTTCTATTTTCGTACCGTTGGTTTGTTAGTTGTACTCAGTCTTTCCCAGCCGCTTAGCTTTTCCTCACTATTGCCCATCTCCTTGTACGAAACTCTCACACGGTCTGAAAACTCGCTGTTTGTCAGTCTTGCCATTACGTGCTGACAAGTGGGGCCACGTTCAGTCGGGTCCTGTAGTGGACCCTCGCTGTTACTTGTTGACAAGTAGGGCCGCATTCTGTCGGGTCCCATAGTGGACCCTTGCTATTACATGCTGACAAGTAGGGCCGCATTTAGTCAGCTCCCATAGTGGACACCTCTCTCCACTTATCCAGGTTGGCACCGGACCCACAGCTTACCCACATGAGCACCGGACCCACATCTTACCTAGGTTGGCGTTGCAAGATGGGACCCCGAGCCATCCCCATTCCCACACCCGTGCTGTTGCCTCCCCTTTATTCTTCTTCTCCGGTGACAGCGGCCCTTTTTCTAGCTTCATTTTCATATAGTAAAATGTAATGCATATATGAAAATTATACAAAAATTATACACCTTTAAACTCTGTGAAATCGCACTTAGGACATGATAATGTTGTGCTAATAAAATCCTGATCAATTATATTTCCATGGAGTGAAATATAATGCGTAAAATTGCGTATACGAAAATTATGAACCTTTAAACACTATGCAATGACACTTAATACGTGATAATGACGTGCTAACAAAATTTTGAGATATTATCATTTCCTCCCCCATTTTCATATAGTAGAATTTAATGCATAAAATTGCATATACGAAAATTATACACCTTTGAAAATTTTGAAATCGCACTTAATACGTGATAATGTTCTACTAAGAAAATCTTGAGAGATTGTCATTTTCCTAGAGTGGAATGTTATGCACAAACTTGCATTTGCGAAAATTATAAACATTTGAACACTTTGTAATCGCACTTAATACGTGATAATGACATCCTAACAAAATTTCGAAAGATTATCATTTTCTCCCCCATTTTCATAGAGTGGAATGTAATGCATAAACTTGCATATAAACACATTTGAACTCCTTCAAATCGCACTCAATACGTGATTATGTTGTGCTAAGAAATTTTTGAGAGATCATTTTCATAGAATGGAATTTAATGCACAAACTTGCATATATGAAAATTATACACCTTTGAACACTGTGCAATGGCACTTAATACGTGATAATGACGTGCTAACAAAATTTTAAGAGATTATTATTTTCCCCCCATTTTCATAGAGTAGAATTTAATGCACAAACTTACATATATACGAAAATTATACAGCTTTGAACTCTTTGAAATTGCACTTAATATGTGATAATGTTGTGCTAATTTTTTGAGAGATTATCATTTTCATAGGGTGGAACGTAATGCACAAATTATACACCTTTGAACACTTTCCCTTTAAATTATATTCAAATTCATTTGTTTATGGAGTTAAAGTACTGGTGGCAAACTCGTTGTTTTGCACGGATGGAGGGGTGCCCCCCGACAGATATAGGGGTTATCATGTCCGCTAGATCACAGAGGATCAACGGTTGGTGAGCACGATCCGCGTGACAACTGTCTCAACTAATCAGAGCATAGCGGCCAAGATGAGCATAGGTGAGAGAGATTGTGACTAAGAGAGGGGAAAATTGAGTAGAACTTAAGAACCAAGGGCAAAACTTAGTAGAACTTAAAAACAAGGGCAAGACTGACATAGGGATTCAAATAGAAAATAGAAAGAGATTTAAAAATGGAAAATTCGTATTTTATGCAATAAAATGGATCTTGCCATACATCAAACTATTTGTAATTCAAATATACACCAGTTTGACAATTATTGCATCATTTAGACAAACTATGTTTTGGGGAGGGATCTTTTGGAAAGAGGCTTGAGTAGAAACCATGAACCTTCATAGATAGTAGGTGATTTAGGTTAAAACTTGATCTATATACATTTCTTATGGTGGAAGGTCACATAATAAGACTCCATGGATAGATGCTACTATGTTTTGATCTTTTTGAATTTGTTGTGCATAAAATGACTCGGTTAGCTAGTTAAAACCCATTCGTTGACTCTCTATTGACCAACCACCGGAGGGTAGAACTGAGTATATTGCACACGACAATGTTAGTACTGGAGGGCAAAACTGAGTACAACCAAACAGCCAATGTTACACTCGAGGGCAAAACTGAGCACAACTAAGTCACCAAGGTTAGACACGAGGGAAAAAACATGACTCACGGTACGCGTGTGTGGTGCATGGGGCGGTAGCAGACACGTGTGGCCGTGCACAATGCAGTAGCATATATACGCGGTTACGCGGTGCACGATGGTGCAATGAAACATCATTTCCCTTCTGCTTTATAGAGGCCTCCTCACTCTCGCTCATCACTCACTCGCTCACTCAACCGTCTCCACTGTCCCATCACCTTCTGCAAACTCCGAAGAAAACCACAACCACGCTGGTGATGGAGAAGAACGATGCGGTTTCCATTGGCGCCTCCAAGGCTATCGACGAGGAGACCCTGTCGAGGCATCGAAGGAAGTCGCCATCCCCATCCAGACCATTGTCCCCTCTTATGCCGTAGCCACTGGTGAGGAGGCGCCCACCAGTCTCGGGTAGATCCCACTCGGCTAGGGTCTGCTAGGAATCTTGAAAACTCATAAAACATGTCTAGAAGCTTGGCTTATGGCATTGAGATCCATATTCTTCGGACTTTCTATACAGAAAAGAATCATCTCGTCATCACTTAGAAAACTGAGAATTTTCTTTCCTGATACTTGCAAACTCACACCGACGACATTGTTTACTACAAAAAGATGCACACATCTACCTCTCAAAAGACATTTAATTCAAGATCAATCTATCGCACTTACTTATAGCTAAAGTTTGACTTAATTTTGTTAAATTGACAAGAAGTCACAGAAGTGCGCGAACTTAGCTAGGAAGATTGAAAAATCCTAGTACTAAAAACTTGGGTATTACGTATAAGAAACCGTGCTCCAGTTTGTGTGATAATTAGGGCGGTTGCATTTTCTTTGAACCTTGGTAGGTCTCGTAGGAGCGAGGTGGTTGAGAGTTAACACAGTCGGTGTAATTAAAAGTTACATCAAGGACCTCATAAAGAATGAAAATTGCATCCAAGTCCATGCATTTAGCAGAAGGACCCTAAAACTGAGCAATGAAGTGTGTATTTTGAGGTTTGCACATACTAGCATCCATTGTGTTAAAGACTATCAGTAGAATCTTTCTCGATGCTAAGAATGGAAAAGAAGATCCAATAGTTAGCAATCTTTGGATTTGCCAGTCTTGACCCAATAGTCAATGTTCAAATTTAATCCGTACACTATATGAAGTGGTATGATATTGTAAGAGATAAGACAAGATAAAGATAAGACAAGAAGTACTGCAAATGACCAATCTAATGGTTGGTCTTGTAGGAGCGAGGTGCTTGAGAGTTAACACGGTCGGTGGAAGTACAAGTTACATCAAGGACCTCATAAAAATGAAAATTGCATCCAAAGTCCATGCATTTAGCATAAGGACCCTGAAACTTAGAACTGAAGTGTGAGTTTTGAGGTTTGCGCACACTAGCGTTCCATGATGCTAAAGACTACCTGTAGAATATTTCAAGATGCTAAGAATGGAAAGAAGATCGAACGGTTAGTAATTTTCGGATTTGCCAGTCTTGATCAATGTTCAAAGTTAATCGGTTAGCAAAGTTTGACCTAATTTCATGAAACGGTTAGCAAAGTTTTACCTAATTTCATTAAATAGTTAGGATGCAAAATCTTAGCAAGAAGATAACCCTATCATCAAAACTCTCGATGGTTTCTCATATATATTAATTGACCCCCTCGATGGGTACCTCCAAGAGCTTTTTTGTAAAACTTTCAAAGAAACCTACAATTTACCTGTAGTAGTCCAAATTTTACCTAATTTCGATAAATCGACATAAAATCATTCAAGTGGGTGAATTTAGCTAGGAAATTTGAGAACTGATAAAACATGGGAAATCATAAGTGCATCATGTTGGTCCACTATATATATGTGTGAAAACATGTCTTGTGGCATTTAGATCCATAGTATGTGGACTTTCTTTATAGGAAAGAACAATCTAGTCATCACTCGAAAAATTAAGAATGTTCTTTCCTAAGATAGTTGGAAACTCACACTAGCGGTATTATTTACTACAAGAATATGCACCTATATATACCTCCGAATAGACTTTTAAATCAAGAGGAATCTATTACGCTTACTTGTAGATAAAAGTTTGGCCTAATTTTATTAAACTAACAAGATGCAAAATCTTAGCAAGAAGTTGAATTTGTCGTCAAAAATCTAATTGGATGGTTTCTCATATATTAATTGTGACCCCCGATGGGTACCTTCAAAAGCTTTTTCCTAAAACTTTCACAGTAAGCTACAATTTACTTGTAGTAGTTCAAATTTGACATAATTTTGATAAATCGACATAAGGTCATTCAAGTGGACGGAGTTAGGTAGCGAGTTTGAGAACTCATAAAACACGGGAAATCATAAGTACAATATGTTGGTCCACTATATATATATATATGTGTGTGTGTGTGTGAGAAAACCTGGCTTCTGGCATTTAGATCAATATTATTCGAACTTCCTTTACGAGAGATAATAATCTTGACATCACTCAGAAAATTGAGAATGGTCTTTCTTGATAGTTGGAAACTCACACCAACGACAATATTTACTACTAGAAGATGCACCCATCTACCTCCAAAAAGACATTTAATTCAAGAGCAATCTACCGCGCTTACTTGTAGCTCAATTCTGACTTAATTTTGTTAAATTGCCAAGATGCAAAATCTTAGAAAGAAGTTGAACCTATCATCAAAACTCTCAGTGGTTTTTTATATACTAATTCACCCCCTCCCCCGAAGGGTACCTCGAAAAGCTTTTTCATAAAAATTTTGAAGCAACCTACAATTTACTTGTAGTTCAAATTCGACATAATATAATTTCGATAAATTGGGATGATGTCATTCAAGTTGGAAGAGTTAGATAGAAAGTTTGAAAGCACATAAAACATGGGTATCATTAATACAACATGTTGGTCCACTATATATGTCTGAAAACCTGTATTGTGGCACTCAGATCCATATTCTTCGGACTTTCTTTACGAAAAAGAACAACCATGGTTGTCATCTCTCGGAAAATTGAGAATTGAATGTTCTTTCTTGATAATTCGAAGCTCACACCGACAACATTGTTTACTGTATATTTATTTTTTTCAATGACTATACTTTTTAATACTATATATAGTTGGTCAAACTTTGTAACGGTTGACTTTGACTAAACCTAATATGTTAAGTAATATTAAACAAAGGGAGTATAGGGTAAGATTGGGAAAACAACATTTTTTAGAACCCTCACAAGCTTTTTCTTAGCATCACATATCTGAATATTACATTGACACTGATGATTAACTGCAAATAGAGCAAACCCAAAATCATACGGAGTAGTAGTAGTAGTACAACTTAACAACTTCTAGGGGGACTCCGCGGTCTTCTTAGGCAACTTGGTAGCATCGTTCGCGGGCAACTTGGTTGCGTCCTCCATGGTACCATCGCCAAGTAGGGACTCATGGATGTTGGGCAGCACGCTGTTGTGCGCGATGGTAACGCCGGCCAATAGCTTGTTGAGGTCCTCGTCGCGTATGATGTCGAGCATCACGTGCCTCGGGGTGATGCGGATCTTCTTGCTGTCCTTCGCGGCTTGCCCGACAAGCTACAGCACCTCGGTGGTGAGGTACTCGGGAACGGACGCGAGGTAGACGGGAGCCGCAAAGCCTATGTGATGTAGCCCGACCTTCGGTCATTACCACATCATGGTCTCCAACTTATGCAAAGTCGTCATGGACTCCAAAGGTGAATCCGTTCCTCTATGCGATTCCACTTCCTACCCTCTTGAATGGTATACTACTTCATACTCCGTCCCATATTCATGATAGGTTCATACTAATGAGTACGGAGGCATGGGAGGAAGCCTGGAGCACCAAGCCCGACAAGACAGAGTCTTGGAAGAGAAGACGGAAGAAGCAGCAGCTGGAGCACCGGAGTCTCTAGCCTGTGCACACCGGAGTCTCCGGCCACACCGGAGTCTCTGGCCTAAAGACACCGGAGTCTCCGGCCTGCAGACCACGGAGTCTCCAGACCCATCTCTGGACTGACCCCCAGGTCGAGCTCGAGGACAGCCAGAAGGCCCCTCCGGAGACAACACCGGAGACAGACCGGAGTCTCCGGCCCACACCGGAGTCTCCGGCCCACACCGGAGTCTCCGGCCTGAGCGTATGGGCCTGCGCGCCGCCATTAGTGCCTTTGGCCCATGTACCCCTTAGTCCGTCCAGACTTTCCCCTTTTATTCCTAAAGTACCCTTGAACTAGTGGCTGGCCTATATATAGTTCCCCCACCCCCTCATGTAACCCTAGGCATAGATGATAGACTAAAGAAAATCACCTTTGTGGAATCTCTAGTTTTGCCTCATCCCCTTCTACCAAAGGGGATCGACTATCGTCACCACCTCGTTGGAGTTTGCATCGCGCCTCCCTCATTGTACAAGGCCTTGGCATCGGTGTACTTTTGCCAAGACGTCAAGACCCTCTCCAAGGTGTTCTTCCCTCTCTGCATGGGATTGAGGGAACACGTTGACCAATCTTTCCTTGCGAGGATTCTATCGGACCGGTGGCCACCGGTGAGAGCAATCGGCCTTGTATCGTGTGTGTTTTGCTTGTGTTCATCGTGTTCTTCGCGAGGTGTGCGTCTGCTTCCACTACCTTCTCCCTTTCCCCTCGCTTTCCCATCGATTTGACCATGAGATCTGTGAAGATCGGGCCACCCACGGGGTTACCCCATAACATCTGGTATCAGCAGCTTTTGGTTGCCACGAATTTCCCCTCAATTTGGTCTTTTTCCCCATAAATTCGAAAATTCCACCAAAAACAGCCCAATTTGTGTTTTGGATCGATATATGATTTGAGTGTGTTTTGGTAGGTTTTGATCCATGATTACTTGCTAAACTTGTTGATCTACCTTCCCCTGCATTTACATGGCCTAATTAATTGATTTCCCCCACCAATTTGGTGTTTTGGTTCGAGTTTTTCCACCAAAATCACGTCCCGGACGAGTTCTGCATGTCTTGAAACCTCCGGACCGGAGATTCCGGCCCCCAGACTAGGGATTCCGGCCCAGACCGAAGATTCCAGCCTCCAGATCAAAGAGTCCGGTCCAGACCGGAGTTTCTGGCAAAGTCTCCGCCCCCCACTGCTAACAGCAAATCTGTTTCACCGTTTTGGGCATAACTTTTGCATACGAACTCGGATTTTGGTGTTCTTTAGCTCGTTTTGAAGAGGAGAAAGAGATCTACATCATAATCTCCTTTTTTCATGCTATATAATCCATCCAAATTCCGTGAGCAAGGCAGAATCCACCAATAAAGGGTGAAGATCGGCGGCGAAAGGTATAAAAATTCCGCGACTTCTCCCCACTTGCATCCCTTTGTGAGCCACACTATCTTTGCATTCAACAAACACCTATTGAGACTAGTTCCTCCTATGATTGCTTGGGCTATGCAGAGTTGATACTTGTAGAATACCGAGTAAAAGTTGTGAGCGCGCTATCTCATATATTTATCTTGTATAGTTGTTGGCACAAGAGGCAAGTGAAAAATAAAAGAAAAAGATAAAAAAATAGAAAAAGAAAAAGAAGAAAAAGAAAGAAAGAAACAAGTGCCTCGTAGAATAGGAAGCGCAAGCTCGATGAACATCAAATAGGTGGTACTTATTGTGCATATCTTGTAGCCCACCAATTTTATTGCAATCGAACTAGCGTCTCTCCTTGCACTTGTGCGACATGAGCTTATAGTCTTTGCTAGGTAATCATTTGGTTCTTAGCTCACTTTCTCCGTCGCACAAGTCCCATTTATCCCACCGTGTGTGTTTCCTTATATATATTCCTTCTTGTGGATTAACTTGTTTTGCTTTGTGATCATCGTGGTTCTTTACTTGCCGTTACAACATCCTGATTTCGGATTGGTTCTTGACATGCCACCTTCCATGCCTATCCACCATAAGCTTTGTGTGTGTGTGTTTTTTAGTGGTTAGTTGGTTTTGGTGTTCCGCGTGAACTTCACTTTGCTTGGTTTTGATTGCTCTCAAGTGTTGCCACTTGCACGATACTATCTTCCAAGGTAAAGTAAGGTTTGACGTTGCATCCCTAACCCCCTACCACTTCCATATACACCACTTGGTCTTGTGAATCATGTCTAGGGACTCCGGAACCGAGGATGCTATCTATGAAGAATCCATGATGAGCCACCACGACTACGACTCCACAAGTATAGAGGACATGATGGAGCACTACACCGACAATGGCTCCGCATGCTTTGAGGACCCGGAGCACTACACCTATGACGGCTCCACATGCATGGAAGACATGGATCATGTCATCAACTATGACTGCTCAAGCATGGAGGAATTATAGCTCTACATCGAAAATGGCTCCTCATGCATGGAGCACTACACCGACAATGGCTCCACATGCTTGGGTGATATGGAGTACTACATCAACAACGACTCCCCAAGCATGGATGACTTCGAGTGCTTCAACAAAGACGCGTCACCAAGCATGGAGGACATGGCAAGCTTCACCAACTTCGAGGGCTCTTCCATGAGCCATGAAGAATACCTCCACCGCTTGGAGATGGAGAACTACTATGCCAAGCTAGCGGAGATGCATCATCAAGAAACCATGACCTTCAAAGCCAAGCGTGCCACACCAAAGGGCACCATCTACTTCGATGATCCACCTCCAAGCCACCAAGCACCACCATCTCCAAGGAGCCAAGCACCACAACCCCGAAGGCGTCAAGTGCAACAACCTCCAAGGCAACAAGTGCCACCACCTACAAGAAGAGTGGCGCCCCAACATCATCTTCCAAAAGAGGCGCCATGAAGCAAGAATCTTCATCGACATACATCCTCTCATGATCATCGCCAACATCAAGAGGATACACGACGTCGTTCAAGGCGCCATGAAGAGGAAGAATACATGTTGAGCACCATCCTGCTCAACCAAGCTCAAGAAGGCACAACCATCAAAAGAAGAGTGCCAAGGATAAGGAGCATCGTCACGAGCTTCATGTGGATGACCAAGTGCGTCATCTACATCAACCTTTGGCAAGGCACGCCAATGACCTCCGTCGACACCATCATAAGGCACCTTCTACGACTCGTGCCACCACCAAAATGGCACCAAGAGCAAGCTCTCCTCCACGCCATCAAGCTTCATCGCCCAAACTTGACGTCCTAGATGACGCATGCAACTTCATGGATGAGGAAGACGAAGACCTCTACTTTGCCAAGTTGGACGAGTACGCCAAGAGGATGTCTATGCAAGCCAAGGAGGCCATGGCAAAGAATGAGCAAGCTCCAAGACAAGGGCCTACACCACAAGCTGGCAACGACAAGGTCAAGAATGGTGAGCATGGGATTTTCCCTTCACCAAAAGAGGCGCAAGGAGTTGAGCACACCAAGCCTATCCCTACATGCTTTAGTGATGATGTGGTACCAATACCATGTGATTATGAGAGCCACTTAACCCACTTGAGTGAAAATAAGAGTGAGATGAGTGACTCCACCATACGTGAGATTGAGTGCTTCCACTTGGAGGGCATGAGTGATACACCGAGTGAGTTGCGAGTGGTAGTTGATAGGTCATATGAGACCACTTTGATTGCTAACGACTTACCTTCTACCTCTAGTGTGTTTCCTCATGATGTGCTAGGTTCCATGGATAAACAAGCGCCAAGCTTGGAGATGATGATGCCTCCGACCTATAAGATGAACATGGTGGATGAAGATGATGCCATACCCATGCAAGAAGAAGAAGTCGCCCACATGGAGGCCAGTACAAGCACAACACCCACTTCATATGAGAGGTATGAACAAGGTAAGAATACGGGTGTTGATGATGCCATGATCCCACTAGTGGACATGATGACTTGTGATGATTGGAATGCTATGGATGATGTTTTGACGTCACATATGACTCATTGGTATTTCCATGTGATACTTTGCCTTTGCATAATGTTGAGCATGTGAAATTATTTGATTGTGATAATGTTGCCATAGACATGCCATGCTCTAACCGTTACGTTCATGATATCATTGCTCGCACTTTGTTGAACAATTGCTCCTTCCAATGTTTTGCTTGCAATGATGTTACCAATGGTACCCCTCGAACCATGCTTTGTCATGAGTGTTTTACAATTTCTCCCGTTGCTTGCAATAAGTTGAATAATTGCTCTTTCACTTGTTTTGCTTGCAACAATAATGATAATATGTTTTCTATTGAGATGGCCCCCCTAGCTTTCTCAAATTTTGGAGATTTTGGTAAATGCCATGATAAGCATGTTCCCCACTTGCATACTCACCATGCACCTATGTTACAATTGATTAACACTAATGGTGATGTGCACAAGAAGAGATATGTCATGATGGATGATGTATTTCTCTACCATGCACACACGTTCTTCCTTTTGTGTATGATGTGTGTAGGTACCCGCACAAGAATTTCAACCTCGGTTGAGCACGAGTTGACAAAAAGAGCTCTAGAGAGCATCCCCCAAGTGAGTTCAAGATCGAACCCAGCTCTGATACCTTTTGCATGCTTTGCATCTTTCATGTTGACAAATTTCTCTTTCATATGGTTTGATTGCAAGCATGTTAATGGTATTCTTTCACCTTGTGACAATCATGTTTCGTTGCTATTGGACATTGATGCTTTGTGTGTTGCAACAAAAATGTTGAACAATTTCTCTTTCCGATGTTTTGTGTGCAACCATAATGCCATTATGGGCATGTATTGTCATGAGAGCTTCCAAGTCTCTCGTATTGTTGTTGCAACAAACATAAGGACCACTTGCTCTTTCATATGGTTTGTTTGCAAACATGTTGCTTTTACTTCCGCTTGTGATACTCAAATGCCCATGATCTTTGCTTTTGATGATATGTGTATGTCATCCAACATATTGAACAATTGTTCTTTCCAATGGTTAGCTTGCACACATAATGATGTTGCTTTGGATATTCTTCCGCATGTGTTTTTGCTGACTTCTCCTATTCTTGCATCAAAGATGTTAATCAATATTTTAGTCCATTGCTTTGAGTGCCATACTAAGATGTTTTATGGAGTTTTTAAGTTCCCACATTTGGATGATGTTCAAATGATTTCCATGCACTTTGACCTTGCATATGCATCCGGTTTGCTATACTTGAGTTGTGCTAATAGTGTTGTGAACAAGAATGGACATGCCACAAATTACATGATCCTCTATCACACACGAACATATTTTGCTTGGTCTTTGTTGTGTGAAGGTACAAGAATATACACGTCAACCTCTACGGACAAAGAGTTGACAAGACGAACTGTAGAGAGTTACCTATGGCTGCCCTTCAACGAGCTATGTCTACACCATAAGGTGACTTCACTCTACTTGAGGACTCATGTTATTATCCTCATGAATTGGATACGCTTTGAGTGTTGCTTCGCTTTTGTTGTGAGCTTTGTAGGCTTCATGGAAAGTGAAGGAACATTGAGGTGTTGTCAATTCAATCTTCCCGAGGACGACTATATGGTGAACCCCAGGATCAAGGTCTCTCGACATCTTCTACTTTGTCATAAGCATGTAGAGTCGAGGACGACTCTTTTTGAAGGGAGGGGAGATGATGTAGCCCGACCTTCGGTCGTTACCATATCATGGTCTCCAACTTATGCCAAGTCATCATGAACTCCAAAGGTGAATCCATTCCTCTATGCGATTCCACTTCCTACCCTCTTGAATGGTATACTACTTCATACTCCGTCCCATATTCATGATAGGTTCATACTGATGAGTACGGAGGCATGGGAGGAAGCCTGGAGCACCAAGCCCGACAAGACAGAGGCCTGGAGCACCAAGCCTCCCTCGTTGTACAAGGCCTTGGCATCGGTGTCCTTTTACCAAGACTTCAAGACCCTCTCCAAGGTGTTCTTCCCTCTCTGCGTGGGATCGAGGGAACACGTTGACCGATCTTTCCTTGTGAGGATTCTATCAGACCGGTGGCCACCGGTGAGAGCAATCGGCCTTGTATCGTGTGTGTGTTTGCGTGTGTTCATCGTGTTCTTCGCGAGGTGTGCGTCCGCTTCCGCTACCTTCTACCTTTCTGCTCGCTTTCCCATCGATTTGACCACGAGATCCGTGAAGATCGGGCCACCCACGGGGTTACCCCATAACACTATGTGTAACACCCCAAAAATACTAATCAAGATTATCAAGTTCTAAGTACCGAAGTTTAGGGTTAACAAAAACTTTTATTATTAAATCTAATATGAGTGTATGTGTGAATTGCATTAGTGTATGAATGAGTGCAATTGCCATGTTTGATTGCTACGAATGATAAAGAATGGTTTAAAGATGAATACTACATCATCTAGGCCAATTACAAACAAATTCAAAAGAAAAAGAAATCAAATATGAATCATATGATCAAATGGTCATTTTGACCAAAGTTAACCAATAGCCCACTTTGGGTGTCTCTAGTAAAAGATTTCTAATAGAAACTTTCTCAGTTCTTTTCACCCCTTGCTAGACTAAGTAAAATTGAACCCAAGCCCACTTTACAAACCAACAAAAACAAATTCCAAATCTATTTAAAGGACAATTCAAAATTGAATCAAGTTCATATGCTAAGATCACCACTTTCCAAAACCACTCAAATCAATTCCACTTAACTTTTCCCAGCAACCATAGATACTCAAGCATGTGACAAACACACTCACCAAATTTCATTAAAAAATTCAAAACTTATTTTCATGCGGCCAATTGGTCGAGCACCTTGCAGATATAGATTAAACCTTGCCTAACTTACACTGTTTTGAGCAGTGATCACTCACCTCTTTGTCTCCTCTACACTCCACTCACTCACCCTAGTGCCCGCAAGCGCAAGACACGCTCCCTTCTTTGCCGGTCCGCCAGTGCCATCCCGCCCGACGCTCACTATGCTGGTTGACCATGGACAGCTCGTAGCACGCAGCACCGCCGACTCCCACGATGACCAGGAGATAGGCGACCGTCCACCGCCACCCTCTATCCACCCCTCGACCGCAGGCAAGCCGTGGACCACCCGAGAAACGCCGCGCCCATTTCTCTGCTACCATGCCGAGAGCGCGCCAGAGCGCCGCAACTGACACGCGCACACACGCTGCCCCTTGCCCTCACCGCACGTGACCGCACTCCCCATGACACTAGCTACCTCCCAGACATGCCTGTTCACCGCCGCGCGACCCATAGCCCCTGTACGCCGTCTCGAATACCGCCGCTCCCGCGCAGAGCACCGACCAGTCCCGACCATTCTAGACCGCCCCGTGTTGCACCATTAAGCATGCGATGACCGCTAGGAAGCACCACGCCGAACCCTACCCGCATCCATGCATATAGCCCCATGTATCACCGTCACTCACGAGCCCGAGCCACCCCGCTCTATCCCCATCGCCGGTGTATAAATAGAGGCCACCCCAGCCTCTATTCTCCACACCATCTCACTCCCCACTCCTCACAGAACCTCCCACACCTCTCCCCGGAGCAAGGCGAGCACCACATCGCCGGAATTTGGCCAGGGTCCGCCGCTATAGAAGAGAAGAGGAGTCGTTGATTGGAGCCGCCCTAGGAGCTGCCACGACCACCATTCAAAAATCAATTCAAAGAGATTTACTAAACCAAATTGCATGATTCCAATTTTGTTAGAAAGGTATTCAAAATATCTATCCAAGTCCGTTGGATTTAAACCATTTGAAATTATAGATCCCCTATAGTAAAAATAACAAGACAGATACTTTTCCACATTCAAACATTTTTCAAAAATCAACCATAAATGCTTTTGAGTTCATTCCAACTCTCAAAAATCACATTTGATAAGATCTATCTGAATATGTAAAAATATTTAGGTTTACATGCAGTGATATTTGACTAGTACTAAAAGAATGCTATATGGGCATTTCTAGTCACTTTAATTGTATTAAATAATAATCTAAACCTTATAAAATATGACCACCACTTTAAATCACATTCCCAAGTATTAGAATATGTGGTGATGACATGTGTCAACATGATCCCATATTTTTATTGGAGAATATTAAATCTTAAGTATTTTCAATGAGTAGAAATTACTTTTCTAAAATAAAATAAATAAAATTAGGTCTTTATTTCATGTGATGTTAGTGATGATGCTAGATCATCTAGTGTGAGCCTTTGTGTGCTAAATAGAAGTAGTTAAGTATTGTGTGGTGATTGTGTACCTCGTATTCATTTATAGACAATAGTACCGACCCGGGATACGAGGAGGAGTACTACCAAGAAGAATAATAAGAAGATAACTTCAACCACTACACTACTCAATGTAAGCTAACACTTGAAAGTATTATACCTATGCAATCCATCACTAATTGCAAGCTAGAACTATGCAAGCTAACACTTGCAAACTTGATAACCTATGAAAGATGCATTAGGCATGCTTTGGTTATGCAGTTTTGATTATACCAATCCCAAGTTTTACTTGCAAGCTTTATTCTTATGCTTTTACCAAAGTTCTTTACCTTTAGTTAGTGATTTGTGAGTATTGGAAGAATAGTATAGATACCATAAAGAGTATAAAACTAGGCCTAAGTAGTTATACTTAGATGCCATCAAAAGGTATAAAACTAGAGCTAGATAGTTACACCTGATTAGCACCCCTCATTAGTGAATACGTCAACTTTAGTGGCTAGTGCTAAGCATAAAAGTTGATCACTTTAGATGGGAATACTTCGTGAAAATGATTATGAAAACCTTGGAATGATGATTCATTCTATTGAAATGTTTTGACATGTGTTATGGACACAAAATGACTTGATGATGAAAATGTTGAGGCATGAGCCTTGGCCCTTTATAAAAACTGATGGTTTGGTTCGGATGCGATACCATTCAAATTTTATCGTGCAACCACAATACCTAAATTAGGTAGGTCTTAACTGGAAGTTTATATGCCTTAGTATGGGTTCCCTCACGGAAGAAGTTGAGCTGAGGCTTGATACGTTGCTAACGTATCTATAATATTTGATGTTCCATGCTTGGTTTTTATCTACTTTCTTATGTTTTGCCCACACTTTGGAGTATTTTTATACACTTTCTTGGACTATCCTATTAACAAGATGCCACAGTGCCAACTGCCTGTTTTCTGCTATTTTTGGTTCCAGGAAAGTCATAAAATGAATATTCTCGGAATTGGACGGGAGAAAAGCCAAAGTCAGTTTTACACCGAGGGGGACACGGAGCCAAAAGATGAGACGGAGAGGGGCCAAGGGCTGGCCACAGCATGTGGTGGTGCAGGCTAGCACTGGCCGCGCCACCAGGTGGTGTGTGCCCCCTGGCCGCCCACCGACCTTGCCTCTTCGCCTATAAGATGCCTCCCGATGCAAAAACCCTAAATCTTCAAGCCTCTAGCCACGAAAAGTTCCGTCGCGCCACCGCCACCGAAGGGGAGATTCCGGAGATAGAAAGTCTCTATTACGGCACCCTACCGGGACGGGGAAGTGCCCTCGAAGCCATCTCCATCGATCTCCACCACCATCTCCATCGCCGTTGCTGATTCCCATGATGATGAGGGAGTAGTTCTTCCTCGAGGCTAAGGGTTCTACCAGTAGCTATGTGTTCATCTCTCTCTATGCATGATCATATTTTGATCATGAGCTTTGTAATCAAATAGATCTACCTTGCTACTCAAGTGCTTTAATAGATCTCTGATCTCCCCATGTGTGTGAAAGTGATAGCATACATACCATTATGGCACTTAGGCTAGAGATGACAAATACTTGTTATGAGTTATATTTGGAGTTGGATGTCTCTATGAAATTGTGGTGTTTGTTGGAACCATCTAGTACTCAAGGTGACAGTGTGGGGTTATCTAGATGGGAAAATCGGACTTTGAGGAGTGCTGTTATAGCCCTACCATGGATTAGAGTGTCCAACCGGAGAGTAGTTTAGAGTAGTATCTTAAATAAAAGATATTTATATGAGAGTGTTCACTAGTGAAAGTATGATCCCTAGGCCTTGTTTCTAAGCACTGAAACACCGTTTGCAACTAGTTTGTTACATGTTTGCTTGCTTCCATCTTTATTTGAGTTTGTCTTTAGTCTCTTCCACACCATCAAGCTATTTTCTGGCACCGTTGTATTCTATCTATACCACTTGTATTTCACTATCTCTTTGCCGAACTAGTGCACCTATACACCTGACAAGTGTATTGGGTGTATCTTGATTGCAGGGTTGCTTAAGAGGCATACATTTGACCAGTTCCTCCCTGAGTTCAATAAACCTTGGGTAATCCACTTAAGGGAAACTTACTGATGTTCTATAAACCTCTACACTTGGAGTCCCAACAACTGTCTACAAGAATAGAAGTGCGTAGACATCAAACTATTTTCTGGCCTCGTTGCCGTGGAAGTAAGGTAAAAGGTACCCACATTCTCCGGTGTGAGTGCTCGAAGTTATTTCCTTTAGATTCTGCAATTATATGTTTTTGTTTATTTTTTTCACTAGTTAGGTTTAATGGAAAACAACAACAAAATTAGAGAGCTTTATAGTATTTATCTTGAGTTAGGACATGAAGTGTTTGAAGAGAAAATTAAAAAACCTATGGAACTTTATTTGAATGCTAATAGCAATGTTGTTAGTATGAATTCTTGGGACACCATTATTGCTAATGCTATGGAAAAGTCTAAGCTTGGGGAAGCTAGTTTTTGTGAAAATTATCTTTTTAGTCCCCCATCTTTAGAGGAGAAAATTTTCTTTGATAATACTATACCACCAATATATGATGATTACAATGATGAATATGATATTTTTCGTCCACCTACAATTGAGGAGGAAATTAATTACTAAAATATGCCTCCTATATTTGATGATTATGGTGATGAGAATAATAATGATAGCTATTTTGTTGAATTTTCTCCCACTACAATTAATAAGAATGACTATGCTTATGTGGAGAGTAATAATTATTATATGCATGTGGCTCATGATAAGAATGTTTTATGTGATAGTTATATTGTTAATTTTATTCATGATGCTACTAAAAGTTATTATGAGAGAGGGAAACATGGTTTTATGCATCTTAATAATATTAAGTTTCCCCCGAAAACGCTAGAAAAAGGGCGCCCTCATGGGAGTACGCTCCCCGACGCTGCTTGTGGCAGCACGTGGATGATTTTGGTGCGTCCCATCGAGCGAGGGTGTCTTGTTTTCCTGACACGTGTAGTTCTTGTAGCGCTTTTGGATGTTTGGGTTGGGGCGTTCGGCGGTTTTGTTCCGTCGCGGGACGTCTCCCGGTTTTTCTGTTGCTTTGTCGGTTTTTTCTCTTTTCCGGTTCGTATGAACTGCGGTTTGCGTTGCTTGCACTGCTTGTAGGAGGAGTTCTAGTTAGTCGTGGGACTAGAGGCAGTGCACAATAATCTGCCTTGGCAGTGGCGCAGTGTTATGGTTACTCTTTTTCGGTCCTATTTTTCTCTTTGTCTGTCTTTTTTTATCTCATTTTCGGTAGTTAGTATCTCCTTTATTTTTTTACTTTTATTTAATTTTGTTTGTTTTCTTTTATTTACGGGCAATGGAGATTTTGTGGGGTGTAATGGGAGGGGTCCTACTTTGAACTCCTATTTATCTATACTTTGAACAAAGTCTTTTAAGGTTACATTGTGTTACATTTTGCTGGTAGCACAAGGAGGTAGTGCAACGGTTGTAGACTGAGCAGTTCATGGAGTGCCCTGCTCAGCATCTGCTTTGTGCTAGTCCGTGCACTTTTTAGATTAGAAGTTCGAGTGGCTTGTTGGTAGGACATAGAGGCAGTGCATAGCCAGTATCCCGAGTAGTGCGTGGCGTGAAGTGTTGCGCATCAGGAGGCAATGTAGTGCTTACATGAGGAGTTCGAGTGGCTTGCTTGTAGGACAGGGAGGCAATTCATTTTTTGTATGTTCAGCAGTGCTCGGTGTGCACTGCGGAGCATCTGCGCTTTGCTGGGTAGTGCACTGCTTACAGTAGGATTTCGAGTGGCTTGCTGGTAGCACAGGGCCACCGTGCATTGTTTGTATCTTGGGCAGTGCATGGCGTGTAGTACTGTGCATCTGCGTTGTACTGAGTCATACACTGCTTACAGGAGGTCATACACTGCTTACCGGAGTAGTTCGAGTGGCTAGCTGGTAGCACAGTGAGGTAGTGCAACGGTTGTAGACTGAGCAGTTCATGGAGTGCCCTGCTCAACATCTGCTCTGTGCTAGTCCATGCACTGCTTAGACTAGAAGTTCGAGTGGCTTGCTGGTAGGACATAGAGGCAGTGCATAGCCTGTATCCCGAGAAGTGCGTGGAGTGCAGTGCTGCGCATCAGGAGGCAATGTAGTGCTTACAAGAGGAGTTCGAGTGGCTTGCTTGTAGGACAGGGAGGCAGTTCATTGTTTGTATGTTCAGCAGTGCTCCGCGTGCACTGCTGAGCATCTGCCCTTTGCTGGGTAGTGCACTGCTTATAGTAGGATTTCGAGTGGCTTGCTGGTAGCACAGGGCCGCAGTGCATTGTTTGTATCTTGGGCAGTGCATGGCGTGTAGTGATGGGCATCTGTGTTGTACTGAGTCGTGCACTGCTTACAAGAGGCCATGCACTGCTTACCGGAGTAGTTCGAGTGGCTAGCTGGTAGCAAAGTGAGGCAGTGCAACGGTTGTAGACTGAGCAGTTCCTGGAGTGCCCTGCTCAGCATCTGCTCTGTGCTGGTCCATGCACTGCTTAGACTAGAAGTTCGAGTGGCTTGCTGGTAGTACATAGAGGCAGTGCATAGCCTGTATCCCGAGCAGTGCGTGGAGTGCAGTGCTGCGCATCAGGAGGCAATGTAGTGCTTACAAGAGGAGTTCGAGTGGCTTGCTTGTAGGACAGGGAGGCAGTTCATTGTTTGTATGTTCAGCAGTGCTCCACGTGCACTGCTGAGCATCTGCCCTTTGCTGGGTAGTGCACTGCTTATAGTAGGATTTCGAGTGGCTTGCTGGTAGCACAGGGCCGCAGTGCATTGTTTGTATCTTGGGCAGTGCATGGCGTGTAGTGATGGGCATCTGTGTTGTACTGAGTCGTGCACTGCTTACAAGAGGCCATGCACTGCTTACCGGAGTAGTTCGAGTGGCTAGCTGGTAGCAAAGTGAGGCAGTGCAACGGTTGTAGACTGAGCAGTTCCTGGAGTGCCCTGCTCAGCATCTGCTCTGTGCTGGTCCATGCACTGCTTAGACTAGAAGTTCGAGTGGCTTGCTGGTAGTACATAGAGGCAGTGCATAGCTTGTATCCCGAGCAGTGCGTGGCTTGTAGTGCTGCGCATCAGGAGGCAATGTAGTGCTTACAGGAGCAGTTCGAGTGGCTTGCTTGTAGGACAGGAGGCAGTTCATTGTTTGTATGTTCAGCAGTGCTCGGCGTGCATTGCTGAGCATCTGCGCTTTGCTGGGCAGTGCACTGCTTACAGTAGGATTTCTAGTGGCTTGTTGGTAGCACAAGGCCGTAGTGCATTGTTTGTATCTTGGGCAGTGCATGGCGTGTAGTGCTGGGCATCTGCGTTGTACTGAGTTGTGCACTGCTTACAGGAGGCCATGCGCTACTTACAGGAGTGCAGTGCATTGGTTGCAGATTGGGCAGTGTATATAGTGCAGTGCTGATCATCTACGCTTTGTTGGGTCTTGCACTACTTATAGGATGAGATCGATTGGCTTGCTCGTAGCATAGGAGGCAGTGCATTTGTTGTAGCTTGAGCAGTGCGTAGTATTCAATGTCCAAGATTCACATATGCAATATTTAGAAGATGATTAAAGTGTTCAACTTACTGAGTACATTCATTGCCATTATAGTAGATTAAAGATGTTCAATTTACTAAACAACACGACGGGTACAATACACTTCAACACTAGATTAAACAAGAAAAGATGACTATCTGAACAGTGTTTTCCCAAGTTAACCACTAGATGACAATCTCAACAAAGTTGATACCAAGGTGCTCCTGCATATGCTCTACTTTAATGAGAAGTAGTGATGCCCATCCAACATCAGCAGCAAATGTGAAGTCAGACCATCCTGTGGTAAAGCTGACACGTCCATTGTCCCTTTGTATAGTATATGCGCATGCAATATAATTCTCTTCTTCTCCTTCAAGATCATGTCCATGTCTGTACAAATATGCTATGCCTTGAGTTGGGTACCTGAAACCATCTACAGCCTCAATTGGCATGAACTGCAATAAATAAAAAAGTCAATATTTTAACAAGCATTCTAAATTAACAACTTCACTAAATTATATGTTTAATCTGAACATAAAATATTATTAAATATGTGGAAACTAACCAGTGCATTATGGTCATGGTTATCCATATTCATCATGTGTATCCAGAAATGCTTTTCATCTTTACTTTCAAAAAACTGATGTTCTGTGACATGAAGATCTTTGAAAATGCCAAACAGGATTGAAGCCATTTGCTGCTCAGTTAGTGCATTTATGTCTGAGAAGATGGTCATGTGCAGAATGCTTCTGATGGATGTAGGCACATCTCCCACCTCTAATGAATGAGTGGAAATACATGTTGAGTATTAAAGAATGTTATTATGATGAAATAGTAGTAGGACAAGGAAAAACTGTATGTGCAAATTATTTACAGTAAATAAGGGAAATACCAGTTGCTTCATGAATCTTTTTCTCTTCACCATTAGAGTAAACAGTGATATGAAATAAGTTGGTCAAGTTCAAACCAACATCATCAAGCTGGTCGTCATCATATTCAAAATGCACTACATCTCCAAGTGCTATATCATAAACCCTCATTAGGGACTTCTAGTATGGACCACAAATTATTGTCCTAACATTAGACTTCTTGAGGAACAAATCAAAATTCCTTAATGCTTCACTGTTTGCAACCATCCAATTATTTGGAGTGAAATCATTCAGTCTTTCCCTAAATAAGCATGGCACTACCTAAAGGTAAACAATATGGTTCAGTTCATGTGACTACAAGATAGTAAAAGAAACATTACATAAAATGAAAATTTCGAACTTTTTGAATAAAACCTTCGAAAAAATTCTCCTAAATATGTAAAAACTTAACACACCATTGATGGGAAAACCTTGAACAATGTTAACCTGGAAGCTGGTTGCTCTCCTCTGTGCCCTACCACAATTGTTGGCAGGTTGGCCGCACACTGTGCAGTCCATTCCAAGAAGCACCTGATAATATTAATAATGCATTTAAGGAGTGAACTGTGCATTAACTTATAATCTAGAAAGTGTCAAACAGATCATTTATATGGCATAAATTACACCATAGTATTACAGGGATAAGAGGATAGGAATAACACATAAAGGATTACGAGGAAACTAAAAAAATAATTGGAAGTGTGATGCAAAACTCACCGTTGATTTTTACTATGACAATGGAATGGAGATTAAAATAAAAGAACAAATCTTCTTGAAATGAAGAAATAAATAAGGATTAGAACTCAAATCAATAAAGAAAAGTAAAGGGATACGGAATTATAGGAGAAAACTCGATCGGGAGGGGACGAACTTTTCTGAGAAACTGCTCTGCTCTGAGGAACTGTTCTCGGGAACTGTCCTCGGGAAGTGCTCTGGACGTGTGTAGTGGGAGAGCGGTGGAGAGAACTGAACGGGGTCCCTTCGGTTTTCCTGCATTTATAAATCAAGCAACTAAAACAGTTATGTGCTAACGCTTTGACGTGTTGTTCCCCCGCCCACTGTCTGAGGTATCCTATCGTTTACCATCTGAGGCTGACAATCCCTCTGTCCCTATGCAACAAAATTGAAAGTCTGACAGACTAACAACAAATCTGAACTTGTACATCCAGGCAGTTCATAGTTGACACTTTCGGCAGTGCATATTATGTTTTTATTTACAGGTAATTGAAATTTTATAGTTCATTTTATTATACTTTTTATGAAATTTCTACATTGAGTATTACACAGTTTATCTGTGTGCACTTCCATATTATTAGCTTGTTGAAGTGCCCTAGTATTGTATTACTTAAGTTTCGATTACTGCTCTATTTTTACTGCAGTGTCATGCGTATTGTTGTTCGCAACCTCGGTAAACTTAAGTTTCGATCCGTGTGTGCTGTTTCATTCGCTGAATTGTTAATTGTGCTTACATTAGGCATAATATTATAGCTTTGGTCAATCTTTGGTCTTGATAATGTGTGGGGTGTGTTTTATTATTGGTAGGTGAGACGACTATTCAATGTGTATAAGTAAATTATAAATTCAGACGTCAATGCTTAACATTTCACATTCCAGTCCCAGTACCTCTTCTACTAGATGGTTTGTTTTCTTCTAGACGGTTCTTCTTCCAGTTCTATTTTCAGTTCTTTCTGCCATGGATCCAATGAGGAAGCCTATGTCTAGAAAGCAGCAGACAGCTGTTACGAAACATTTGGAAGCTGCTGAATGGAGGAGACAGGGCTCGGAGGTCGCTCCCCTGCTGCCCACCATGGTGGATTCCTTTGCCGAAGGTTCGTCTTCCTCTCGTTGCAACCGCCGCAAGATCGACGAGTCCGGGTTAGTTTTCCTTTTTTTTTATCTTTTCTTGTATTCATTTCTAAGTTTTCGGATTAGTTTTTTGAAACTCTTGTTGTGTCGTTGACATTTAGAACTTACATATAGGGTTTACTCCTCTGGTGTTCATGGTTGCTCGCATTTGGCATCTACCCTGTCGCCGTCTGTTCCTGTGGTGCATCCGAGCGGGCTAATCAATGTGTGTGTATTTGTATGTTGGCTATTTTTTAGTATGATCATTTCTATTTATAATAAATCTTGTTGTTGTTTTCTGTGAAAATATTAGGATTCATTGCCATTAGTTACGGGAGTTTTGGATGGCAGTAATCATGTTGATGCAGAATATCAGAGGCTTCGTAATGAACTTGCTATTGAGAATGCTAAGGTATCAAAATTGTGTGTTAAGCTCTCCGAGAAGGAGGCAGAAAATATGACTATTACTGTAGAGTGTGACTGTCTTCGACATGAGATCGTCGGAATGCAACACATTTTCGAAGATGCTACTATGATGAAGGTGGAGCTGAACAAGTATAAAGCTAGCGCTATAGCCTGGGACTTAGAGCGGGATACTCTGACGATGAATATGGCTCAGCTACTAGCTGATAGACAGAAGCTTGATGAGAAATTGGCCGATATGATAGCCAATCGTTTTGAAGACATTGAAACAACAAAAAAATGCATGTCTTGACAGGCTACATGCAATGCAATCTCTGAAGGACATTCTTGAGCGCCATCGTAACTGCACAGAGTGCATGGATGACATTGACAAAGAGGTCAAGAAGCTTGATAAGAAATTGTCTAAATAACTTGTGAAGCGTCTTCCATGTTTTAAATGGTAGCTAAATTTGGCGTATCATGTTGTAAGTGTTTGTAACGGTGTTTGTGAAGAGCACTTGATGAATGTGATGGTGAAAGTTTGTATGTAATTTAGTAAGTACGTACGTACATGCAAGTGTCTGTCTGTCAGTGAATTTTCTATTTGCACTGCTCTGACTAGCTACGGTGCACTGCGGAGTTCTTTCCGTGTGTGTTATACAGCTTATTTGTTCTGCCTTGACCAGACTGGTTGCACTGTCGTATTTACTCATGTACTCATGGTTCTATAGTAGTGCAACGATATCTATTTAGGCAGTTTTTGAATTGATCAGCTAGAAGCAGTTTATACTCTATTGAGTGCGCTGAAAATATAATTTTCACACATAAGGATGGAATAGTGTTTTTAACGGTGCATTCACTACCCACGTAAATTTAGGTGCACTGCCTCGTACATACGTATATTCTGCTTTGTGCTGATTTTTGGCACTGCCTTTTTTACTTATGTATGCAATTTGTCCATGGTAGTGCAAGGATACCTATCTAAGCAGTTTGTTTAAAGACTACTTAGAGGAAGTTTATACTGGGTTGATTATTATCGTCATGTGGAAGTAGTTTATACTTGGTTCAGTGTGATGAAAATATAATTTTTACACATAGCTATGCAATTGTTTTTATCGCTGTATGTGTTTGTGATATGCACTGTTCACATAGATGCGAGTTATTATTTGGTTCATTGTGATGAAATTATATTTTTTACACATAGCTATGCAACAGTGTATGCAGATGCACTTGCCCATAGACGTAGTTACACTGCAAGTAGATATTGCACTACCAACTTAAAATCAGAAATCAAGATATCTGTTACAAATTAACAAGCGTGTACTTACACCCACAGATATTGTTATTTCCTTTGCTTTTGTTTTGTTAGATGCAATATGTGCATGCAATCAGTTTTGACGAAATAATGTACATGTTTCGAAATCTTCTTCTAATCACTTAATGTTATTGCAATTTGTGGCATATCCATGTCTGGGCCCAACTCCCTAAGATCTGCTGGTAGGTTCTTCAGTGCTTGGTTAGATCTGTGGAACAACATTGTGTAAGTTGTTCATCTCTGATACTGGAGCTTGTGTCCTGATAAGTATTGTAAAGTCTTGTTAGTTTTCAAGTATATGTAATCAACAGTTTTGAAAATTTTCTATCTAACTTCTACTTACACTTGACGTCTTAACTTTTTCTACAATTTTGCAATTGTATCTCTGCAGGTAATATAATGTCCGATGTCCACGTACGTCTTCATCTTGTTTTTTAGTTCTGACGTAGCATGCACTTTTGAATGATGCACTCCATCTTGGCAATGTGTCATCTTTGTAAATTCACTCTAGCACTTGTTCGGACCTGTTTAGCTGTATATTGAAACATTATAGTGACATTGTTAGATAAAAAGGCTAGTAAGTTCTGATATGTTTTTTTAGAAATAACACTCATACTCTAGTAAAAGTTTTCTAGTAATGTCTATATTTTGGTAGGAGTCTTACCATAGTTTGTCCTATGTTACTGTGGTAATCCTACATCTCTGTACTATTCTTGTATCGAAGGAGTCTATGATCTCAACCTTTGGATTCTAAGCAGACCCATTTAAGACATAAACTGAAAAATGTTTCTTGCAATGAACCGGTAGTAGTATCTATGTATGGAAGTAGATATAATACTCAAGTAAGTTTTAAACATGTTGTAATTTTTATTTTTATGAGGTGTCTTGCTGAATATAGAAATTTATGCTTATTTCTAAAATAACTCATCGTGCCTGCTTTGGTAAGGTCGTCTGTTCCTATGAGGTAATCAATTGTGTGTGCAATATCTTCAGGTTCAATTTTTTTGTTTTTGTCCATAAAATCTAATGCTGATGTTACTTGTGTGGATAGGATTACCCTTTTACCTTTTTGGAAAAGATATTTGAACTCATCATTACTTCTCTATGTGTGGATGACGGCATCTAAAAATCCATTTTCTATCCATCCATTCTCTTTGAAACTGTCTGCTAGTTCATGTGCAGTATATGTCAGATTAAAATCTCTTGATTCATTTGATCTAGTTGTCTTGATAAATACGCTCCTGTTGTATTACAAAAAATAGGATTAGTATTACAGGGGTGTTAGTTTAGATTAGATGAAAAAATATCTAGGCTAATTAAAAGAGATCTAGCTATATCAAGTTAAGCTTTACACTTACTCTCTGTAATCTAGTTTTGATGCATATTCAATTAGTTTTTGCCGTACTTTCCTTGCATTCTCTGTTTTTTTAAATTCTGCTGGAATGAAAATAAGTTTTTCTTCTGGATTTCGATTTTTCTGTTCTTCCATGGAAACCTTGCACCTTTTTCTCCTTAGTTTCTTTCAGTTGTATCATTGATTTGTTTGACATCTTGTTTTCTTTCTCTTGAATTCCTAGCAATATATCTCTCTTCAAATCCTAGAAATCTCTTCTTGTGAATAGCTCTTGATATTCGGAATGGCCTGTAGATGCAGCAAATTTGAAATACTTGTGTTGCACTTGATAGTAACAAAGTTATGAAACAACATTACTGTAGTATGAACAATACTAGTGAAAAAAACTGTGTAAAGGATTACCTAATATTCTATCATTTAATGTTTCGATGTTTACGTTGAAGATGTCTGATGTCAGCATCCTCATGAGAAGCATTTCTTGTAACCCGGAATATCTTTTTTTGTGAATTCCAGAACGTGATCTCTGGTGCAGTTCTCGATCATATAGAGCATGAAGAACCCACAGTCACATTTGCATAACGTTTTTCATTGTAGTTGTTGTCAGATGGTTAAAAGTTGACAAAGATAAGTAGTTCAATGCAAGACTATATTTTGTGTTATGTATGAACATTTACCCGTTATCTTGTAGAGGCATGTGTTCATATACTACCTCAAAATCATCCAGCGTTTGGACTTTTGTTTCTGTTGTTCCAAAACCTTCACTCCATAATCTCTTTATTTTCCTGATCAATTTTGAAGATCAATATCCCCTGGATCTCTCAACGAATCATAAATTCTGAACTTCTTCTCCAAAATATCTACTGTCAATTTGAACCAGTGGCCTACTGAACCTGAAGTTCCCTTAGGAGGTCCCTCGAGAAAAGGAAACATTATCTGCATGAGCAATTTAAAATTTGTTAACATATTTTTTCTATTTAAAAAATAAATATACAAGCTTGTATTTTCGCAGTATGGTGTTCTTCAAGTTGTCAAAAAAATACTATAATGAACATTATTGTTCTACTTACTAGTTTGTATTTGTCTAGACGGTCTGGTGCATCTGGTTTAAACAACTCCTCTACCCAACACATACTTCTTTTATCGTCTTTCACTGCTCTAATGTTAATAAGTTTTTGCTGCAAAACAACCGTTAGTTTGTTTGCTCTTAATATATAAAACCTTTGTTTATTATTTACAGTTGCTTTTTCTGTAGTACTTACAGTTGCTCTGTAATGAATAATTTTCTTCTTCGACTTGGTTCTCCTAAGTTGTTCTTCAAGATAGGTCAACACAAATTCACACTCTGTATCGCCTAGCAGTCCTTCGTTTCTAAAAGCACTTGATATGTAATACATTGGCACCTTCATATTGGTTTTCTCGTGCTTCAAGATATACCGAGATCTGCAGAGTGGAGTAATTTTTATTATAACACGGTATGGTTCTGAAAAAATATGCAAAGTGCAAAATGATAATTTTTAAAATCATCTCACTTTAATATAGCTGTATCTTCTTTTCACAGCTTTTTGTCTGTGAACTTGCATATCAGTTTATACAATTTTGTCCATTCTGATTGTATTTGCCTGCTGTCCTTGTTTGCTTGGTCTCCACTATCTGTATCTGTGGAAAGAAAAAATTGTTAGTATGTAAAAAAATAAAGTGCAGAAAAATCAATGCAATGACTGATGTTAGGCAGTGCATCAGAATGGTAGTTCGATGACAGTTCATTTACAGTAATTGAGGCAGTTTACTGGTTCAACTGTCGTGTATGACAAGTGCAAATGGTTGACTGGCTAATACTTGTAACCATAATCGTTCATACAAATCTCTTCATGGTCATTACAGCCAGATTTTTTGATATGTTTAGCAAGCTCTATTTTGCAAGTGTATCTTTAATTTATTTACACCAGTAGAAACATGGTATGTTTACAAATGAATCAAATTGTTCAACAAATTAATTTTCGTAGAGACCTTCTGCTATCAGATTGGTACTGACTGGCAGTAAATCTTCTGCTTTGTGTCCAACTTCACTTTCTTTAACTTTGATTTTCTGTTTTTCTTTATCTTCTTTCTGATGTTCCTCTTGTTTATCCTGTTCGCTGTGTCAGATGAGCGTATGCTTGTTTCTGCTGATGCTGCTTCGTCAGAGGGGGTTTGGTTGTTTGGATCTCCTCCTGCGTCCTCCTACAATCAGAAGTTTATATTAGTTCTTTGTTGAATTGTTATGAATATTATAACCATCATCAGATTTTTCTTTTTGCTTTATATTATAGAAAATTATCCCCTTTCTACTAAATAAGCGTCTACCTTTAGAGATTTGTCTTTTGTTATTGTCGATGTTGCATGCTCCTGTCCTTCTGCTGCACTTTCATTATTCGTATCATCTGCTTGATTGTCCAATCCATTTAGAAATAAAAATACAGCACAGTTAAACTAGGAGCAATCATTCTTATTATATCGTGCAATAACTTGCAATAGGTATATAAATTACCTTTGTAGCTTCGATAGTTGTGTCTTCTGTTTTTTTAGACGTATCAACACTGCCAGAGTTGTTTTTTCAGTTTCATTCTGCGGCAATGAACATGATGCAGGATCTTCCATTCTGACAGGTCCTCTTTTTGCTGTTAATCTAACTGCTATATCTTTCGTCCACTCCATGTATAACTTAAGCTTATCCATTGAGTCTAGAATCACAAGTCCTGCTCTCTTGACATCTTGTCTATAGTTACTGATGAGGCCTAGTTCGTTGTTAGTTTCTAAATTTTGACATATGTTTTCTAGGTTGTCTGCAATCTGTCTCAGGAGATCCATTGCTTGCTGCATCTTCTCAACATCTGTCATGATACCTCCGATTGGATTTGGCTGGACAGAAGGTTCTTCAGTTGGAATGTTTGAGTTGTCTCCGACAAGAACTATTGCATACTTGTTCTTCCGGTTCTCATGGTCATTATCCACCACCGTTTTTGAGGAACTGTTTTTCTTTGTATGAAAACCTTTGTTGTAGTGCTGTAGCTCGGAGCTAGTCTTAACCTGTTTCATGTGAAGAGGACAATTTTGATATTTTTATGCTCAATCTTATTATGTTACGGAATTAAATTAGATATGCAATAAGGAAATACAAAGATACATATTACCAGTATGTGTACTTACATGTTTCAATGCTTTGTCCTTCTTCATAATGGATGACAATAATTCATTGTCAAGAACATTCAGCTGTGGTGTTTCTATCGTATTGATTGAATTCTCACACCTTTTAGTGTCTAGATAGACTATTAAAGGCAGAATTGCGCATCCCTCAGCTCCTTTGGTATTTGTTTTTTTAACAGGACCCTTACCCTTTTTCTTTTTTCTGTTTTTCTTTTCTACAAAAAATTCTGAACTCCTCTCTTCAGTTCATCCACTACTATGTGGCAGATATCCATTTTTTGAAGCTTCTTGTAGTCTATATTGTGTACCATTCCAGCCTCTCAGCCTATCCTTGCGTGTAGAGTGGGGCAGACAATACTCTTGAAAATGACCAGAAATATGCATTGCATTGTGAAAGGACTTGTGCCACCTTTCTTTATTTGCTTATACAAATCATTAAGTTGAACTTGTTTTATCGCTGTTATTCCAAGTTCATTCCTTAGCCATTTTAGAGCTTCTGTGTTACCATCCACAGATGGTAATGGACCTGCGTTAGGTCCGTCAGGGAAGCCAAACACTGATTTCACAAGTTCTGGTGTTATTTCAATGTCCACGCCGGCTCCAAGTTCTATTCCCATTGTAACTCTATCAATTTTCACGTATAACCACAAGATCATTGGCCGTGACAGGTTTGATGTTACTCTGTAATTAAATAGGAATCCCCACCCAATATTTGATAGCTCGGTTTTGATCTTCGCTAAGGACCACTGTAAGCAATTTGTTGAGCTCTTTGAGTGAACACCTTACTGTGTAGTTTGTGCATGTGTCCTTGCATAGGTTTTTTTCACCTATTGTCAAGGTTCCTTGAATCATATTCTTGCTCTGATCCTTGCGTTTGCATTTTCTCCCAGCTTACTGCATGTAAGATTTTATGCTATCAGTTCATGCTATGGATTTTCCAAAATGAATGTCATATGGTTAATTTATTTATGTAAATCTTTACTAACCTGATTATCCAATTCTCTTTCATTTTCTTCTGTATCCCCTACAGCATCATCATCTTCTGTTTCAGGTTGTGTTCCTTCTGGAAGAATGTTGTAGTCTTCATTGTCATCGTCACTGCTCTCATCATCATCTGTGTTGTTCTCTTGCTCTTTCAGATGTCCTTTTTCTTCCTTTGATATTCTAGATGCTCTCTTCTTTTTTCTAGAGGGTTATCTTGCTCTTCTGGTACTATTCCTTTCCTCTTCAATCTTCTTGTACTGGACTGTAAATCTACTGTGGTACTACTGTCTGGAAGCTGAACACTCAGTGGGATTGGGTCATCCTGGGGTATGTTTGGTTCATTTTTTTCATCGTCCACACTTTCTTCAGAGGTTGATGCAAGAGGTAGTTTCTTCTTCACTTTATCCAAGTTCAATTTCCTTTTTTTAGTGCTTTCTTTTTCTTTTTCTTCTCTTCCTCTTCTGCTTGTTGATCTTCCACTTGCCATTCCTATGTGGGTGTTTCTGTGCAGTCCACACTTTGTGATGGTGTTATTGATAGCTGGCTGGTGTGTACCTAACTGCTGTCCTGGTTATCTGTTTTGGGGCAATATTTTTCCTTACTATATGAATAAGAAACACTAATAATATGTACTTTTACTTTGTTTTACAACATTACCTTGGGCCAGCAATGACTTGTTTTCGTCAGCATCCGTATTATCAGGTATGCTCTGCAAACAAGTTGTATTAAATAAATTCTGTTTCTATATTTATGTAAGTGATGACTACAAGGTAAATTATATATTGCTCTATACCTTCCCAGGACTAGGACTTCTGTTGTCCTCCATTTCACCTAATAATTAAATAATATTTTTAGCATAATACAATTCTTAATAAGTGTGGCAGAAAATTAGTAATTATTTATGCAATCTTCTAATCCTTAGTAATTATTTTCACTGATTCACTGTTTTAATATATTTGTCTATCCTTTCTATATACGAATTCTATTTCCCTATTTTTCTCAATAATTACTTACAAAAAACAACTGAACATATGTAATCTCTAAACTGTTAG
The DNA here is from genome assembly GCA_910589775.1 of Avena eriantha. NCBI lineage: Eukaryota > Viridiplantae > Streptophyta > Magnoliopsida > Poales > Poaceae > Avena > Avena eriantha. The sequence continues at coordinate 283,787,141 of OU342741.1, forward strand.
TCACATAAATGAATGAATTAAAAGTGGAGTTAGATAGTATGTACTATAAATTTTACTTTCTGTTACAGATTTTTGAAGAATCTAGTGTTAAACCGGAATTATATGATTTTGATTGATATGAATTCGGCTTACCTCTTGTTGTAGGTTCCTACGCTTACTTGTTTCTTGAATAAGAGGAAGCAGGGGACTTCCGCCGCGCTCTCGCTTTCCGCCGTTTACCTTTTTTGTGAATGTATCCTCTCTATCGAGATCGCCGGGGAGTTCCGTTCCAAATCGGTGCAGGTTGCTGAGGACGAACTTGCTACCGTCGGAGGATTGTTTGGTGCAGGCGGTGGTGGGTTGGATTTGAAGGGTTAGACTAGATTCCGTAGTGGTGGGTTGGCGGGGGCGGGGTGATCTGGGGTGGTTGTTGTTGGCGGAGCGTGGTGTGTGCTGTTGGTGTTGGGGGTGTGGGAAGGTGGTTGTTTTCACGGTTGCTGGCGTTGGGCGGTTTGCTCCTGGTCGACGGCGATGCCGGTAGCAGAATGAGTCTGTTTTCCGCGGGTTTTGTTTCTTCAGACTACCTTTCTATGGGTTGGATACTAGAGGGAACACTAAATCGTGTATGGGGTGGTAGTTTTGGTTGCTTTGCCTTGTTTAGAAACAATGCACTGCCTTGTGTCTGCTTAATTTTGATGCCTTGGGTGATCGTGAGTGATCTACCGTAATTTTATTTGACTAACTGCCTTATTAGATTTCATTGATGCACTGCACCAGCGGTATCTAAGTTGTACGGAGTGTACTACCTAAGTTGTAATTCGTGCACTGCTTTCTTATTGACCAATATAATTTTACTTCTCTTTGCTTGCACATAGTTTGTATTTGATGTAAGTCCTATTTACTTTAGTGTTGGGGGAGCGACATTGTATTCTCTTGGTCGGTGCACTGCCTAAGTTGTACGGGTGCACTGCCTAAGTTGTATTTACTTTAGTTCTGCCATTTGCACTGCCTAGGTTTTAAAGGGTGCACTTCCTAATTTATGCACAGTTTTGTGTTAACTTCTTCTAGGTTGGCGTAAGCACTGCCATATCCGGTAATGTCAAAACGTGTGTTTTGAAATTTTTTGCACTGCCGGTCATATAGTTTATGTACTGCCCCATTAATTTTTTTCACTGTGTTTTTGGCTTTCGAGTTCTCAGGTTTTGATGCACTGCACAAGTTCTGCCATTTGCACTGCCTAGGTTTTAAAGGTGCACTGCCTAATTTGTGCGCAGTTTTGTGTTAACTGCTTCTAGGTTGGAATAAGCACTGCCGTAGCCGGTAAGGTCAGAATGTGTGATTAGATAAGGTTTGCACTGCCGATCATACAGTTAATGTACTGCCCTAGTAAGTTATGTTTTTTCACTACATTTTCGGCTTTCGAGTTCCCAGATTTTGATGTACTGTACAAGTTCTGCCATTTGCACTGCCTAGGTTTTAAAGGGTGGACTGCCTAGGTTTTAAAGGGTGGACTGCCTAACTTATGCGCAGTTATGTACTGCTGATCATACGAATTATGAGCTGCCTTAATATTTATTTGTTTTTGTCCACTATGTTTTCCGGTTTCCGAGTTTTTATGCGTGGAGTCATACTGACTGATCTGCCTTAACTAGTAAATATGCACTGCCATTGAGTGCTCGTGCATGCACTGCATTTGAACTTGTATTCGCATCTTTATTTATTTTTGTATCCTATATAGTTAATGGATGAGAATAACCATCATAATCCTACACAAACTAGAATATTGTATTTAAAATGGATATATGATTTGTTTTACTACATTAAAACATTCAGAATGCACAGGCTATATATAATTACACATTGTTCAAAGTATTACACACACTAAGCAGGGTTTCAAGCTTTATAAAATGACATTGTTCGGAAAACATCAAACGCTAAATCAAATCCACATTTTATATGTGGTTATCAACTAAAATCACCAAACTGATATAATATCGTAGCCAGACTACGAAAGTTTTTACTGAATTCACATTTCCCTCTAGCCATCTTCTTGCTTCTCCGATCTGTCGACATCTTCTTCTAGACTGATGCCGTATTGCTCCTTCTGCCATATCTTCTTGGTATCCTCTGATGGACCTGCTTGTTTGTGTCGTTTGTATGGTTTATAACCTCCATGACATATGATGCAGAGCTTGTCATCCAAGATTGGTTTATCTAAACCGAGGAGATTCCTGATGAATGCTATCCTCTTGTACAACTCGTATGTGACATATCCATCTATTGCTGAGTAACGCAGATTCTCTGGCGGCATTGGCTTCCACTCCCATATACCATGCATGTTTGAGTTACGGGCTAGTATCTTCATCTGAATGTATGACCTATCAATGAGTGTTGCTACAAGATTGGACATGCCATCCCTATGATTATCTCGTGGCATTGACTTGAATATATCCTGTATGTCGACGTGGTACTCGTCAGGGATATCAAATTTCTCTTTCTGCATCATCTTTATGTCTGTCCTCTTGTCTACACTAATGAACGTTATCTGTTTTAGTTTTAGAAAATCCTGTTGCCCCTAGCATTCCTTAGTGCTCCTGGCGTAATGATACACTAGGACGTGCTCCCTCATGGCGAGTTGTACTACGGCGATGGTTTGTTGTTTTCCTCTAGGAGTGTATTCGAGGTCGAGTCCTATGTACCTGTTGCTGTCGTCCTGTCAAGGAAAATTTGATCATTTAGTAAGTAACAGAATCTAGTGAAACATGTTTGATTCTTACGACGTGAAGAATAGGAGTAGGGGAAAATGTAGGATCGCATTTTCCATGCCCACTCTAAGGCTCCGTTTGGCTTCTTGGCTTGTGTCAAACGAAAATATTCTAAAACTATAGTATATCAACGTCGGGCAATCAATACTACAGTTTGCACAAAAACATAGTATTTGTAAAAAAATAGGTCCAGACCTCTTTCTTGAAACGTGCAAAAAAAACCTCACTTTTTGCAATACCACAGTTTTGAAACTTTTGTGTTTTACTGTGGCCAAACTCCCAAACTATTGAAAACAACAGTATTTTTAGATACGTTATCTTCCGATTAGTGAGAAAAAACAGCATGTGCCAAACAGGAAAAAACGTATGTATGGGGTTACATTAATTCGTACTACAAATAGTTTGCTTGATCATAGGAAAAAACAATGGATTTTGAAAAAGGATGTATGGGGTAAATGTTTGATTTGAATGAAAACTGGTTCAAAGTTATGGTTAGGGAAAGGTACTGCAAAATTTCTGCATAATTGGATCAGTACTAACCTCGTCAAGCCAATCTTCGTACATTGCGAGTATTTTGTCGACAGTGGATTCCTCGTTGGTGTACACCACAGTAAGAACCGTCGTTCCATGAGCAGGAATGTGATGAATCTCCGTTGTCTGAAGCCCGTCGTCCATGGGAGGAAGACGTACGGTACCATGGCTTGAATCTGTTTATTTCTGCAGTAGTTAACAAAGATGGATCTAATAAGAACAAGTATGTGATGGACTACAAAATAATATATAATTATGCGCTAGATAGATACCTTGTTCTTCTGAGTTTTGTCGGTGCAAATGATGAACTGGTGCGCCGTTGTTGCTACTTACGCCTTTACCGCTTCCACGACTCCTCATATCCTTATAACCAACCGATCGTGCAAATTGTGCTAGTAGTTATAAAAAAAGGCCCACTACGAAATTGTCCATACAATACCTCAAAACTTCGCAACCATGTAACTGTTCCTTATATACATTAAAGGCCCACTGATATAGTTCACAGGCTCATTGGTAGTTGCAGCATAGCACTACTTTTGTAAAGTATTATGCACTGGCTCATATTACATAAAAATAAAAAAACTAGTTAAAAACACTACATTTTAGACCTTAAAAGTACGTAGCCACAGTTTTGCTTCTTAAACACACGCCTATTATGCACAGGCCCGTTTGATTTAGTATCAAACTTAAGGATCCGACAGTTTGTCAGCCGATGGACTTTTAACTAAAAAAGCCCCATCGTCAAACAAACAGTGCAAAGACTTCTTTGTTGCTTCCATACACTGTTGATGAGGAGATAGCAATTTTAAAGCAGGCAGCCCATGAAAAGGAGCACTATCTTTTAACTACTGCATTTCAAACCTGCTATGCACTGCCTTTGTTTGTAAGATCTGGATGTATATTAATAAAGGTCATGCACTGCCTGGTACGATGACTATGGACCAGATTTCTTCCATGGTTACTGTTGAATCGATGGCATTTTGCGAAATTCAGATAGGTTAATAGTCCATCCAAATTAGGAGATATTTTACAAGATTTGAATGACATTTATGGATATATAAATAAAAACATAAAATAAAGCTATATCCCCTAATCGTCTACGTTGCTGTATATGTGGATGACGTATGATGGACTTGCCTCGTCGTCGTTCGCCGCCACCGTTGGAGCCACAGCCGCTTGCGCTGCTGCTGCCGCGCGTTGGTTCCTCCTCGCCTCTGCTGCCTATCGAAACTGATTGGTCATCTCTAGAACTGCTATGGTGTTGGCCTCATGAATGGCGGCCCTATGCATCGTACAGGCAACGACCCTCTCGTGATTCCGGCCATCCTCCCTCCTCTTTTTTTCCCTTTCCAATGAGTCGACCTCCTCCTTCTCCTTCTTGACCTCCTCCTTCTCCTTCTCCAGCGCCGCTGGAGCAGAGATACTCTCGCTCTCCACGGAAGCGAGGAATGCGGTCTGTTCCTCGCGGTTCCTTGCATCCTCCCGCCTCTTCTTCTCCTCACCGAACGAGTTCAATTTTGTTGAGGTTGGCGGCAGCATCAGGTCGTAGGATTGGTTTCTATCGGCGGAGGAAGAGGCGTATTCATGTAGGTTCTTGTAGCTTCGCTCCTTCTCCGCAGCGGCTACCACACCTTGAGCCGTGACCGACTCCTGCGACGAGACCTCCTCTTTCTCTTCTTCGTCGTCGGAGCTAGGCGGCTTTGGAAGTGGTATGCGAGCACCCGGAGGGAACTTGGCCCAACAGGTGGGTAGGCGGCGAGGCATTATGAAGCCGGTGGTAGGTATGTGAGATCGAATAGTTATCCCTAGTACTAATGCTGTTTAGAAGTGTGAAGAGGTGCCGGCACTATTTATAAGCCTGAGAGGAGTACAGCTCACACCAAATCCATAATGCCTCGCCGCTTGGGTGCTGCGCTATCTTTAATAACGTAGACCGACCGATTTTAACGCGTGCCTAGGCAGTGTAGTGACCGTGGAATGGACTACACCTACCATGCACACCAAGATACACTGCGTCTCTTCGCCATCCAGGAAGGCACTGCTATTGACATCTATATGCACTGCATGTGTTGACTGCATGTCGTGTGCTGTTTTGATAAGTTATGGTTACACTGTCTGTGCGGTATGTGCAGTGTGTTCTCTACCCGCGATGAACGTATGGTTTTGCAGAGCGTATGCACTGCATCCTTGTGCTGGAATGCACTGAACTTGCCATGCAGCCGCATATGCACTGCCTGCGGAAATCTTGTGCACTGCATCCGTAGGCAGGAGTGAACCGCCCTTTTTTACAATGTGCACTACCCCTGTGGAGTGCATGTCATGTTCTACAATATAGTGATGTGCGATATATGCACTGCCTAGGTGAACTGCCTGTGCGGTCTGTGCAGTGTGTTCTCCACCCGCGATGAACGTATGGTTGTGTATCCTTATGCTGGAATGCACTGAACTTGCCATGTAACCGTATATGCACTACCTGTGGAAATCGTGTGCACTGGATCCGTAGGCAGGAGTAAACCGCCCTTTCTTACAATGTGCACTGCCCCTGTGGAGTGCATGTCTTGTTCTGCAATATATTGTTGTGCGGTATATGCACTGCCTAGGTAGACTGCATGTCATGTGCTACAAATAATTGCATACTTATACAGCTCACATCAAATCCATAATGCCTCGCCACTTCGGTTCTGCGCTATCTTTAATAACGCTGACCGACCGTTTTTAACAGGTGTGCAGGCAGTGCAGTGACCGTGGAATAGACTACACCTACCATGCACATCAAGATACACTGCATCTCTTCGCTATCCGGGAAGGCACTGCTATTGACATCTATATGCACTGCCTGTGTTGACTGCATGTCGTGTGCTGCCTGATAAGTTATGGTTGCACTGCATGTGTGGTCTGTGCAGTGTGTTCTCCACCCGCGATGAACGTATGGTTGTGCAGAGCGTATGCACTGCATCCTTATGCTGGAATGCACTAAACCTGCCATGTAGCCGCATATGCACTGCCTGTGGAAATCTTGTGCACTGCATCCATAGGCAGGAGTGAACTAGCCTATCTTACCATATGCACTACCTCTGTGGAGTGCATGTCGTGTTCTACAATATAGTGTTGTGCGGTATATGGACTTCCTATGTGGACTGCATGTCGTGTGCTACAATACATTGTTGTGCCAAGTGTGTAAGACTTTCAGTACGTGCGGTGGACACGGACACGTACTATTCATTTAGATTCGATGCACTGCCTGTGGAATTTTTTTGCACTGCTCTTTAAGTCTTTGATATAGTGATGTGTGGACGACGTAAGATAACGTGCAACGGCAGTGCATTCACCATGGTATGTAATCGACTTTCGATGCAAACGGGCATATGCAAAATGTATCCACTACATACATAGTACTGCCCGTATAGTTTAGATTGTACTGCTGAGGGAGCTGTGCAATACAACGTGGTTTAGCAGTGTATCGCCTAGCATAAAGGTCATACACTTATAAATGTAGCATCAGGCGCGTGGTTGCCATTCGCATCCCGACCTAGTCGTCCCCAGCCGCCAAGACTAACAGAGAGAGGTCCCCTCCTATTTCCATCTCCCCTCCCTCTCAATTGCTCTCCTAAAAACCATCGGATCTGAAGGATTTCGCTATTGTTTAGCTCCCCAATCTCCCTCTCAAGGTATGCTCAACTTATTTCCTCATTTTTATCCTATAAATCTTGCACATATAGTCTTGTTTCTTTCGAACCATAGTTCTAGATAAGATGTATTCATATTTTTGGTCGATTCATATTATAAATTGTACAGATAAAAAAATTTCGACAGCGTTTTAGATATTAAGTTTTTTGTTCAATTTGTATATATATGGAGATATTTAGTTTTTTAGTTAGCATTCAATGTGATGATGCAATGAGGATACACTTTTAGGTTGATTATGCTTCTGTACTTTCATTTTCCTATTGATTAGTTACAATACGATTATGAAATGAATGGTTAGGGTGGTGTGATTTAGCCTTCTGGTATATAAAAAAAATATTTATTTTTGCTTCCTACTTGGCTCACTTAGTCCGTCCCTAGAATTAATTTATGTTCATTCCAAATATGATGCCCTTTTTTTATCTTAGCTAGCTTTATCATAAATTAACGAGTGCTTTTCATTTTTTAGGACATGGCATTGTGTCAGGTTTGTTTCACAGACTATAGTGATGAAACAAAATCAGCCTCGCTATTCCTTGTCTATCTTGTACATGGTCGATTTGAGCGTTCATTGGTATGCATATAATTCTTGCTTTTTAAATTTATTGAATTTTCTTTCCATACAATTGTCATTTATTTAATTATTTTATTCAATTTAGACTATCCCAAGCAATATAAGGAGAGAATTTAATAGAATAACAGGACAAAGCATTGAGTTTCAAGCTCTTGGGCGAATTTATGTTGTGGACGTGCGCAAAGAGCGAGCAATGACTCGCCTTGTAGGTTCTTCATGGAGAAGATTTATTGTTGAAAACCAAATCGACTCCGGTGTGTATCTGGTATTTTCAATGGGATCTCCTTGTCCAAGTATCACTGTTATGCATATGAACGATGAGGAGGATGAGGACGAGGATGATGAGACCGAGGATGACGAGTGTGATGAAGACGATGAGGGCGAAGAGGGTGAGTCTGATGAGGAGGATCGGGAGGATGAGGAGGAAGAAGGACCATTGGATAATACAATTGTTGCTCTGAGATGCAAGCTTACCAAGAGTGAAAAGTGCTATCTTCTCCACATCATTCCTTCAAAAGAATTGTACGTTGTCCTAGCACTTGTTACTCGCTTGACGAGGACGCATGTTCGCCGTCATGATATGGTATATTATTAGTTATCATTATTTTTCTACTTGTCTTTTTTTGTTAGTTATTATATTTCTAACTTCTGCAACTTAATTAGAAACTACCTTCGAGAATGGTTTTATCTCTTGAAATTGCCGAAGAAGGCGTGGCTAGAGTACGGATTGGTGCAAATGGTGTCGTGAGCTTCATTTCGTACAAGACAGGGAGGGATGGTCGAATTATCTTCAGCACCCCTGAGTGGAAGACCTTTGTTGAACGTCATCATGAATGTCTTGAAGTTGGGAAACCAATTCTCGTCACTGGCAGGACCACTTCAAACCGAAACATTAAGATAATGTTTGTCATTGACATCATCTTATATGATGACTGCAGTTCCTTCTGATTGTTTCTGAGTGCAGATGTAAGTTGTGTTGAACCGCTTGTTGTTATGAACCGCTTGATCTATGTTTTGAACTGCTTGTTATGTGGTAATGCATTTTGTTATTTCTATTGATTTTGTTTGATGTGTTGTGAATATTCAACTGGATGCATCAGAATTCGTTTCAATTGTCAAATTTTACAATTAATTTTTTAGGAAATTTTAACTTGTTAATGGTATTTTGTTTATTTATTTACAATTAACTTGCCTTCCTTCGAGACTAAATTAGGAATGTACATATGAAATACAAGTATATATTCATATGCTGTAATTACAAACATTACAGAATAATGATAAAAAGTAGTTTAATTTATACACACGCACACATTAATTACATTGTACTCCTACTATAATATACTAGATCATAACCACTTTTGTGTAACTGAATTAACGAACTGAATTATAAGATTGCTAGCAGACCGTAGTCACATAATCACAATATTTAGCTAAATTTAGTCTTCTTCATCGTCGTCTCTCTTCGTCCACCATTCATCGTTCTTCGTCCACCTGTCGATATCTGCTGCCAGACACATCGTGTATTCGTCGTCCCACTTATTATTGTTATCAGCTGATGGACCTGCCTCCAAAAAACATTTGTATGATTTATATCCTTTACCTCCTTTACACCCGGTGCATAGCCTATCATTGAGAATTTGTCTTCCTAAACTGAGGCAGTAGCTAATAAATGTTATTCTCTTGTACAACTCGTATTTTACATACCCATCTTTTGCTGAGTAATGCAGATTCTCCATTGGCATTGGCTTCCACTCCCATTTGTTATGCATTTCCGAGTCACTTGTTGTTATCTTCATCTCACTGTATGATGAATCAATGAGTACTGCTGCAATACTAGCCATGCGGTACCTGTAATTGTCACCTTGAAATGTATTGACTATTCCCTGTATGTCTACATGGTACTCTTCAGGGATGAAAAACTTTTCTTTCATCAACATCTTTGAATCAGTCCTCTTGTCGACGCTAATGAAGGTGATCTGTTTTTCCTTGAAAAAAATCACGGAGTGCCTAGCACTTTTTTGTGGCCCTAGAGTAATGATAAACTAGGACGTGCTCTCTCACGGTGAGTTGTACGATGGCGATGGTTTTTTCACTTCCTTGAGCAGTATATTCAATGTCTGGTCCAACGTATCTGGTCTTATCCTTGTGTCAAATGAAATGTGATTATTAGTACCAGAGTCTGGTGAAATGAACACTAGAAGGATATAGTTTAGAACTTGTATTATTGATTCTTATGACATGAAAGACGTAGGAGTATTGATAATGTAGGAATGCATTTCCTATATCCACTCTAATCCTATAGAGATTCATATGATACACAGTATATTTGTTTCTACCGTTGGAAAATCAAGGGATTCTGATAAAATATATATGGGTTGATGTTTGATTCGTATCTAAACTAGTGAAAAGGACTTGTTAGGAAAAACTAGTTCAAATTAATATGGTAAACTATTTTATACGAATCAAACTACCTTGAATTCATTTGTGTTGTAGTCATGCATAATTCATATGACAATCGTTTTAATAGAATCAGACGGTAAGTTGGATGGGTACAAACCTCTTCAAGCCAAGCCTCGTACATGGAGAGGATTCTGTTCAGTGTTGATTCCTCGTTGGTGTACTCCACAGTAAGAACCGTTGTTCTGTGAACAGTAATGCTTGAGTCTCTGTGGTCTGAAGCCCATCATCCATCATGTCTGGGACGAAGACGTCTGGTACCACGGCTTGAATCTGTTTATTTCTGCAGTAGTAAACAAGGATGGATCTAATAAGAACAACTATGTGATGGACTACAAAATAATATATAATTATACGCTAGATGGACACCTTGTTCTTCTGAGTTTCGTTGCTGCAAATGATGAACTGGTACGTCGTTGTTGCAACTTGCGCCTTTACCGCTTCCATGACTCCTTGTATCCTTATAACCAACCGATCGTGCAAATCGTGCTAGTAGTTATGAAAATTAAGGCCCACTACGAAATTGTCCATACGATACCTCAAGAGTTTGCAACCATAAAACTGCTGCTTCCATACAAGAAAGGCCCACTAATACAATTCACAGGCCCATTGTTGTTTGAAGCATAAGACTGCTTCTCTAAAGGATTATGCACTGCTTTATTTTGTGTTATCCTGATGTACTTTAATGTAGTTCATGTACTGCCAGCGATGTTAGTTATGTACTGCCCTGGTTCCCTTTTTATTTATTAATTCCCTAATTCATCTGTTATATTGTGATTGCATAGATGTACGCGTGGTCTATCTTATAGTCTGTAAGAATAATATGTAAAATATTTCAAAACAAAAAAATGTAAATGTTCTACTTTTTTGTTAAGTTAAATATTTCTAGTTGTTATATATAGTGCAATTCATTTTTTAAAGCATTGTTCCATTGAAAATCTGGTACAAAACTATTCTTTCGAACTAAGTAGATTGTTCTAGAGTTTCATGGCTATTGTGTCTAATGTTTTTATCTTATTTGCAAAACCGGTGTAATGGTATGTATGGTTTTAGTCAATTTATCCTTTTTATACCAGTAACTAACAAGTGATGCCATGATACAAAAAAACTTTCCTCTATAACTTTATTATAAGTTGATAAGAATACAAAATCTGCTCTATAATTTCTTACATTTATTATGAGTGAATTTTTAATTCTAAGTTTGTGTGCTACAAAACAATATTTGTATCATGACCTGATCCTGCTGCTTCTCCTGCATAAAATAAAGAAACATTGTTAGCAATCATTTTTTATAATATGTATGTAGAGCAAACTATTTGGGCAATCCTAATTGTAATGTTTTAAATATTATGAAATTTAAAACTTGCCTTGGCTCTTGAACATGTCCAATCAAATACCATTGTAGACGACCATGTCCTTTTCTGGGGATTTTTGAACTGCTTGTGCCTTCCTTTTTATTATTGTTTCTGGACCGATCACTGTCGAGATTTTCATCTTGAATGGTGCTTTGTCTTGTTCTGACTGTTCTTATCACCAGACTTTTCGTACCGTTACTTTTATGTACATTGAACTGTACTGAATTCATAGTGCTGCTTCTTGTTTGTACATTCCTCTCAACTGATGCTTGAGGGCTTTCGTGGCTTGATACAGATGTCTGCACTGGACGGCTCCTTGTAATCACTGTTCTTTTTATTTGTATTTTTATACTGTACTTCCTCTTTTGATTGTTCACTGGTTATGCCATTCTGCAGCTTCGTTCTGAATGACCATAACTTGGAGAAACATTTCCATCATTTCCACTGAGGTTAGCATCTGTCTGAGGGATTTCATACATATTCACAACATTCCGTGTGGGATATGGATGAGATCTTTTTTTCTGATCTCAGACTTTTGTCCATCAATCCCTCGTGTACAATTGCTTTCTTCTCTTGATTTTCGTGCTGTTCCTACTGAACTTCTCCTCTGCTTCTATGGTTTTGATATCATCTGCATCACATGTATCAAGCGTTTTATTTTCACGACTTAACAAATATCATGTCCAATAATTTTCCTATTTTCTAAGTCACCAGCTATATATTTCATATAATACTTACTCTATCTGAATCAGTTGAGTTGCTATCACTTGATGTTGCTGATGGAGTTTGTTGATCCTTCTCTTTCCATACTCTTCTTCTTTTCTGTGGAGTCAAATTTTTCTTTAGAAAAAGCAGACAAAATGTTAGTCTTGCGTGGTTACAATTAGGTTCAAGATATGCTGTAATAGGTATCATTGTGCAAAATTAGCTTACTTCATCTGTACTAGTGTTGTCAACATAACTGCGTCCATGTTTTGATTTAATTTTCTGGCTTGTATTTTTTTGAAAAAATCTTCTCTTTGGTGGTGTCAGGTCGTCCTGAAGATTATTTCTTAAAATATTAGTTCGACTTAATGTATCGAATATTATTATTTTTTTACAAGATAACTTACACCAGTAGCATCAATCGTCTCGTAATCACGTCTTGAAGTTGGACTTTTCTCTGTTGTAGCTTTTGATCTTATCTTGTGCTTCTTATGGATCATTCTGCCCTGCAAACAAAAGTTTATATATAGTTTAATAACCTCAATCTGCAATAGTAAAAACTACATAGATATAATTTGTCGCTCGGTATGATACTTTGTAAAATATAAGAAAAAATAATCATGTGTATATATATAATACCTCTCTCTCCTTAAGCCAGAATTCATATTTAGGTTTTGTGTGCCCTCTCTTTCCGCAGGTACCGCATTTTCTTTTCGTCTGCTCTAACCCTGGTTTTAGTCTCTGTCCTTTTTTCCTACCCTTTGTTTTTATGATTGGAGGATCTCTCAACGCAGTACGAATTGTTTCATGTAAGTTATCGATGCCATCTGCCATGCCCTCTGTGTTACTTTGCTCATCCTGGTCTACTGAAGCATTCACTTTCTTCTCAATTTCATCGATGCACTCTACCAGAACTTGGTATGATTTGTCTGTACTGCATGCTTTTGAGCAGATCTTAGCAAAACAAGTCAACCTAATCACATAACGTATTGGACCTGCTGCATTGCTCTTGTTACCGTTAGGAAGACGAAGAACATAGTTGTATGGTTGATGTGGGTTGCATCTTTTCCATCTAGAGTTCACAAAACTGTCTGACATATTATGTACTAAACCAAGACGTACCACAACCCTGAGGACGTGACAGCACTGGATTCCATCCCTTGACATTTTTTTGCAGTTGCATGAGAAAATTTTATTCTCATTATCCACTTCAACTATAAAAACATTTATGTTGAAATCTGGATGTGTGACATGACTTCTTTTGGTTAGTTCGTATTTCATTCCTATGTCAGTTGTTTCTTCTCTTGTTATTTCAAAAGTTGTGTTATCTGCTAGTTGCTTCTGAAACTTGAGAAATATGTCTGTAGTGTAAATGTTTATTGCGTCTTTCTCAAGTCCATATCTGCTCCATGTTGGTGATGTATTCTCTGAAGTCATGTTCCTTTTCCTGTCGAGCGACTCAAGCTTTTCTCCTGAATTGCCTCATATGAATCTAGGAATTTCAGTATTGTGTCTGTGTGGTCGACATAGTCTTTCCACATGGAGTTGGTGCTCTTGCTTCTTGTAGTTGATGAGGAAAAGGGATAGAAGCAGTCCATGAAGTAGGCTGGTACCCAGTGATCTCTGATATCCCATAAATCTAGCAGATGCTTGTTGTTTGCAATTCCGTATTTTTTCAATACTTACCTCCAGCATTTTTCAAACTCTTCTACAGTCAATGAGTTATTTATCACATGTCTTAGTTCTTCCGACAGGCCTTCATTTCTTGGCAAAATGCTAGCAAGCTTTTCTAGCATCTTTTTGATGACGTACCACAGGCAGAACCTGTGGATTGTGCCAAGCAGTATATCCAGTTCATCAATTGCTTTCCTCATTGCTCTGCACTGGTCAGTGATTATGTACTTTGGTGCTTTACCACCCATTTCCAAGACAAAAGTTTTGAATAGCCACTTGAACGTTTCAGCTGACTCGTCCTGCAGGAGACCGATCCAAAACAAAATAGTGTTCCCATGGTTGTTCACGCCAATGATTGGTGCAAAAGGCATGTTGTATACGTTCATCTGGAACGTTGTGTTGAATGACACATATTCACCGTATAGTTCGTGGTTCAGCCTTCACATTGCTTCTGTCCAGAAGATGCTACGAATGGCGTTTGTGTGGTCAGTGTCGAATTTATATGAGAACCCAGGAACCTTTGGTTGAATACGGGTAAACCTCTTCAAGCATTCTTCTATATCTTTATTTCTTCTGTCTTTCTTGTCAGCATAATTAAGTTTTGACACGTCTTTGCCGTCGAAACCAACTCCTCTGGTTAGAAGTTTCATTCCACTGTATATTTGCATCACTCTCCTCGGTGGAATCTTTCCAAGGTGTAGTATACGTATGAATTCCTTGTCTTGCTATGTCATTGACTTGTGGCATTTTGAAAACCTGATGAGCCAATCTGTTGGGTGCAAAGGGTGATGGTGGTCCAGTTTTACTATTTTGTACATCCATCCTTTCTCTGTTTTCTTTACCACAATGGATACAGGGTAAGAGCACCTGATAGTAGAACTTGTTTTCCTTTCTTTTACAACTTTGTCACTTATTTGAGTCTAACCTTCTTTTGTGCAAACAAATTTCTATTTAATCATTTCGCTTGTTTTCTTGGAGTTAAGGCTGGTGTGTTTTCTTATAGAAAACCGGTTTTCCTTGCATACAGTGCAAAGAATTGGAAAGAATTTTCCCTTGACTGAAATTCCATTCCTTCTTCCGGTGTCGTGGCATCACCAATTTCATCCACAGCTGGGTACTCATTCTTAAACATTATGTCCATCTCTAACTCTTCTTCCGTAGGTTCTCCTGGATTAATCTCTTTTTCAGGAATAGTGTCATTGCACTGGGGCACAGACTACTTATTGCTCATTGCTTCTGAGTTGGTGTTAGTGCATACAGTTTCTACCGGTTCCTCTCAACAATTTACATTCTGATGACTTGTATTATCTTCTCTTTGTGTGTTCATCATGTTGGTTGAATCTCTCTTTCCTGCATTAGAACAATTAGGTCTATCAATGCTTCTAGCTTGTGACTCTACTGTACTTGTAGCGATGGTTGCTGGCTGCACCGAAAAACAAATGTTGCTGACTGGTTCACTTGCAACAGTCTGCTCATCTGTAATCTGTTCATGTATGATCTTCTCTTCTGAATTTGTTATGCTACTCTTGTATCCAGGATATACTATCTTACTTTCGATTTTTTTCTCATCTTTGCTCAGCACTCTCCTATCATTGCAATTTTGAACAATCATGCTTATTTTGAGTACGTTCGTTGTGATGATTGTTTTTGTTTTGTCTTCTGCAGAGCTACCAGCATACCTTACTAAAGCTTCTCCTTCTGTACCACTCATTGCCATTCCAACAGCTATTAGGTTGATGTTTGCGTGTGTCTGACCATTCTGTGTTGAAGTATTCGTGAGGATTCTCTGGCTTGTAGGAGCTGCTTGCACTGTATCTGATTTTTTCTCGTTGTACCTGAACTGAATGTTGGTTACTTCATCTCTGTCCTTTGATGTCCTTGTCTGTGCAAAAGATGCTGCAGTAGTACCACTGTTTTGTTGCATTGAGACCATCACATCAACTTGCACATGACAAAACAAAAATAGAATAAAATAATTGTTAGCAGTACTCATTCAAAATTATATTATTTTTTAAATTTTTACTGATTGCAAGAGCAAACTCACCAAACTATTGTCATTGCACTTTGCATCTTTCAATTTACAACTAGTCTTGAATGCGTTGTTGCCTTTCACTGAAACACCTGATTCATCTTTGCATCGTAGCTTTGTTATACCACTAGGGTCTCTGGAAATTACTTGTGAAGCAGACATTGTGATGTTAATTTTTTCTAGCTTTGGCTTCAAGTTTGCGCGTGCTGCGTTACATCTTCGTACAATTTCTGTTGATGCCGCGAGAGCTATCAGTTTCTGCTCACGCTCTTTATCCCACTTATCGTGTAGTGCTCTAAGACGTCTCTGCCATGATATAATTAATATGGTAGCACCGTAATTATTCAAGGTCAATCTTTTGTTTTTTAAAGCATTTAAATAAAAAATAAATTCATATATTATTCTTAAAAGTATATATACCATCCTGAATTGACGTGCAACACGTTCTGTTACGCCCGGAGCTTGGAATTTCGCACATTTCATCATTTCTATTTCATCCAATGTACGATCATTCAAATGAGATAATCTAGGTCCCTGCTGAATTTTGCAATTTGGTGTAATGCAGCATATATCGCATGCTCTAGATTTAGTGAAAAAATAACTCACAGATAAAGAATCAACACTCTGCTTGCATATCTGTAACATCAACAATAATAATCTATCTGCTATATAACTTATATAAATAGTCTTCGATGCAAAAACAATCAGTTAAAATATGTATGCTGAAATATTTTGAAATTTACTGTCGTATTATTTCCTCCTTTTACCTGTTTTGCAACAACCACCAACAACCTTGTTGATTATATACATAATAACAAATAGTATTTGTTAGGAATAGCTGAATTATATTTAGAGCATAGTTTTATTGTACATCGACTGAACTTCTCAATGTATTGTATAATCTCTTGCTATTAAGTACACAGAGTAATACATTATTTTGATAGAAAATGAACGAATTGGTGTAGCCTACAATTGAAGTGATCGATCCACTGTGAAAAAGTTTTTGTGATTAAACATAGTGCTATCTGCTGCTCAAACTACAGGTGTAGCAAATGGTCATGTAGTTTCGTATATAACTATTTCCGCTATATCAATTGTACGACACTATGATGGTAATTAAACTGTTCCCATCACTGCAGAAACTATGCTCCGTGCTTTAAAACTATGAAGTTATATCTCCGTTGAATCCCAAGATAAAAATCAGCTACGTTGTTGGCAAATTTTTTTTTCCAAAAAACTGTTGCGTTGTCGCTACAATGTAGTTGCCCGCCATGTCTATCATGTCTACCATGTAGAGACGAAGTACAAGCTGAATCGCCTCATCACATATATCCCTAGAATTTCAATCGTTTGAGAAGGTTCGATATCTGGTTACCTGATTTGTGGCGCTAGTGATGACGATGTCTCTCTCCATTGCCTTGTCTTGGTGAGATGGAGATATCTTACTGCTTGTTTTGAAGCATGGTTGAAACTTTCCTTAGATTGACATGCGGGCGGCGGCAGCAGCTGATAAAGTTATGAGTTGTTCAAGCATTAGCTGGTTATAATAGTTTGAAGAAGATACGTTTTCCTACCTTCCCTTCCTTCTTTAAACACCAACGACGGTTGGGAAGGTTTTATCTCCCGAAAACAAGTTGTCTGACAGGTGGGTCATAATTCAGTACGAAAATGCATTACCCCTTTTCCAAGAAGAACACTTCAGTATTGATAGCGACATATATGCGGGGTCTACTGTGTAACCAGTCCTTTGTCAGGGGAGAGGTAGTACATTTGTGCTGAGTTTCGTGGCTCTGTTTATCCGTTTTGCACTGCTCATATACAACTGCACTGAATGGCAATGCACTAGCCATTTTTCTCCTACAGTGCACTGCTCGGTAAAAGATAATATGAAACGGCAGTGCACTAGCCATGCAATTCAATCTCACCTACTATATACACTGAGATGCACTGCTCGTTGATTGTATTGTCATACTGCCATTATAATGCCATGCACACAAGATGCACTGCGCTGAAGCTCTGTATGATCTGCCTTAGAAATGCTTTGTAAACTGATGTGCGCAAAGGTGCAAACATGCGAGGGCAGTGCACTTAGCGTGCAATGTACCCTGCATGCTATGCACACTCATATGCACTGCAGGTAAACAAAGCATGCACTGTCCACAGAGCGCTTCAGGATACTACTACAATAATAAGGTTAAAATAGGTATGCACTGCCATTGGAATACGTATGAACTGCTTTCCAGATGCTTCGTAAAGCATTGTACGCACGGTGCAAGACAAGTTTCTATGGCAGTTCAATGACCGTGCAATGCAACCCACCTGCTATGCACAACGATGTGCACTTCCGGTGTACGTAGTATGCACTACGTAACGGTATCTATATCGATGTAGACTTTTGATGCGTGGGGTAGGACCTTTTCGTTTTTCTCCTACAGTGCACTGCTTGGTGAAAGATAATATGAAATGGTAGTGCACTAGCCGTGCAATTCAATCCCACCTGCTATATACACTGAGATGCACTGCTCGTTGATTGCATCGTCATACTGTCATTATAATGCCATGCACACGAGATGCACTATGTTGAAGCTCTGTATGATCTGCCTTAGAAATGCTTTGTAAACTGTTGTGCGCAAAGGTGCAAGATAACATGCGAGGGCAGTGCACTTAGCGTGCAATGTACCCCGCGTGCTATGCACACTCATATGCACTTCAGGTAAACAAAGCATGCACTGCCCACGGAGCGCTTTAGGATACTACTACAATAATAAGGTTAAAAACAGGTATGCGCTGCCATTGGAATACATATGAGCTGCCTTCCAAATGCTTCGTAAAGCGGTGTACGCACGGTGCAAGACAAGTTTCTATGGCAGTTCAATGACCGTGCAATGCACCCCACCTGCTATGCACAGCGATATTCACTGTCGGTGTACGTAGTATGCACTGCGTAACATTATCTGTATCGATGTAGACTTTTGACGCGTGGGATATTGTTTCAATAACGAGGACCTTTTCATTTTTCTCCTACAGTGCACTGCTCAGTGAAAGATAATATGAAATGGCAGTGCACTGCTTGTAAACATAAAATGCACAGCCTACGGAGTGCTTCAGGATACTAATATAATGTTGATAAACAAAGTAGAGCTCTGACATGTGTGGTCTTGGTTTATTAATAAGGACCTTCTTGTTTCTCAAGCATTACTGGTTGCGGCAGCCGGATATAGCGTTTAACAAACGCTGCTCTCTCCTCGTTCTTCTTTCAGGGTTGTTCTTCCACATTTTCAAATCTACTTTTACTGGTGAAGTTCATCTATTCATCTTGCATCCCTCCATGCGTATGTGATTTGTCGTATCCCAGAAGGTTGATTTTCCGTCCAGCTCACTTGTAGATCTCTGTATTATGCATATGTTTAGCTACTTCATATAAATCTTTCCGCGCTCACGACGAAAGTGTTTGTTGCTAGCTATATATCACTTGCACATCTATAATTAAGAACGATATAGGACGATTTTTGGTTAAGCACGCTTCAATTTCTGTTTATTATTTCATTTTATGATCATTGTATAGTGTTTGCGAGGTGTTTTTTTTAATTTCGAATTATTTTTTGTATTGGTTCTATCCTGTGTGTTGCGTCGAATGTATAACCTTGAAATCTGACATATATGACTTACTAAAAAAATCTATACCTCGTTAACTGATAACTTTTGTTACCCTGTCGACAGAAAAAAATCTCATACAGAAATGGCTGATCATGTTTTCACCACACAGTTATCTCTTCCAAAGTTTATAAAACTTGTAAAAAGGCTGAGTAATGACCAGAAGGTTTTGCTAAGGAACATATAGTTTGATGGTATGCGTGGTATGTGTTGTGAAGAGTTGCCAAGGTCACTAGTTTTGTGGCTTGTTTCTCACTTTAACGTTACTACAAGAAGTTTTGAATTTCCCAATGGATGCGGCTTTGAACTGAAGCCCTTTCACTTCAGCAAGATACTTGGCATCCCCTTTGGGGGCAGAACTATAAAGAAGGCGTGTCCGCAATGGTTACACGATATGGTTAGAGAATTAACTCATTGTGCAGGGCCAACACCAACTATCAGTGAGCTTGAAAAAAATGATTACTCCTAACCTGGTAGGATCTCAGTTCAAAACATGTGTTTGTTCTATTTGCAAACAATGTTATGTTGTGTCCGAGCACATATGATGGAGCCAGGCCGGACTACTTTTCTGCAGTTGGAGTGTCTGATGAGATTGACTCCTATGACTGGTGTCTTTCTTCATTCAACAAGCTTATTGGCTGTATTGACACTTTCCAGAAAAATGGTTTGAAAGGTGCACTTGGTGGTTTCCTTCCAATTATTCCGGTAAGTTACCCACCGTGATAATTATTTTCTATAATATTAGTTGTCAGTAGTTTTTGTGGATTTGTTGTTTTAATATGGTTGTAACAATTTTAATGCAGGTAATGTACTTTGAACTACTGGACACAAATGCTCTGCTTCTAGGCCCTGCATTGTCTAGAATATCTTTCTGGTCAACTGAAAATATGGCGTTATATGAGAGTCTTGACCAGATGCCTCATCAACAAAACATTTATGGTGTTCACAAGGCAAGACTCCCATAGTTATTCATATTATGTGCAATTATTACTACGGTCTTGTTGCTTCTTACTCATATTATTGTATTGTATTTTCTGTTTTGTCCATGTTGCATATGCAGTTGAAGGATATAAATGAAACCGTGTTTTCTAATGCTGAGCTGAACGAAGAGATAGTTCAGAATGTTACAACTTTCATTGAAAAGTTTGTAACAGACCCACTTATGCATGCGGAGGTAAGAATTTTTATAATCTTCCCAATTCTTTCATCCGTGATCATGACGAATCTTCTTGTGTTTGTGTTCTAGATATACATTGCGTACTTGACCTTAAGCATTCATGTTTTTTATTTCTCGACCTTGTTGTAGTAGACTATTAAATTCTCTCATCGTTTCATTTTACGATTTTTCTACCTGCTTTAGCTACTTCCTACCAGGATGAACATTCTTTCTAAAGCTGCATGTTCTACTAGGTTTAATTAGGTAACCATACTACTGGTGTTTGATCCTAGTGTTACCTATTCAGTTATCTCAGCAGTTCACTGTTATATTTATGATATTAAAAATAGGCGATAGTGATAATGCTTATAATGTGAAAACTTCCAAGCTACCAGAGAAATATAGGCCATAGTGACAGACATGTGTGCTGACATGTTGTCTGCGATGAATCTCAATATGAAGAGCAATATTAGAAAGATTTCTAGAATATCTATGCTCAATTATGAGAACAGGGGTATGTACTCTCAACCTCAAGGGTCCCTATGCGCAAGAGAAGATAATGAGCGCGATGTTGAAGACAAAGTCAGTGTGCTAGATAAATCAACATATGGGCTAACATCTCTATGTAGAAGGTTAGCAGAAAACTGTGAGCTACTTGTCAAGTTAACTTTTGCGGACCAAAGTTATGGATCCCCTGAAAATATGAAATATATGCAGGAGTTGGAATCTTGTTGCATGGCCCTGGTACATATGTTACCGACACGTGATAATTTCTCCAGAATTGAACAATTACCAAAGATGAACTCTAAACCAAAAGATTGTAGTGCTACTGATGACGTCCTGTGATCAGATGAAGTGATAATTCCTGTTGCAAATTCAACGCAATCCATGCAATCTGTCATAGAATATGCAGGTCAGGGTTCTGGTAACGGGATGATCGCTAAGCCTGCTACAGCTTCAAATTGTGTAGCAATAAGTGCAACTTCAGTAGAAAATCAGCAAGTTCATACAGTTATTGTTCAGGGCAACACTAGTACAGTATGTATAGAGACTTCCATTACATGTACTGATAATGAATCCCGTACAGAAGTTTCTTCAGGAGCAAGGTGTACAGAGCATGCAAGGAATGAGGTGGACACTGCAGATACAGTTCATGTGTCAGAAGCAGCATCTCAATGGAACAGAACTAATGCACAAATTGCCGTGTTGGCTGTTTCCAATGGCGTGTCAAATACATTTGACAATGAAGACAGATCAAGAATTCAGGTGCAAACACGTGGTTTCGATCATAGCCATTTTTTACATTCTGAGTCAGCAACTCATTGCGCACAAGATAATTTTGATGAGAGTTTGTCTGGTTCTGTACATACATTTCGTGATGCTCAAAAGATGGGCTTGAACCACCTTAAGGTAAAGGTCGGTGCAGAAGATGCTGGTTCGGTGCATGTTGCATCGTCTGACATTACTAATCCAGTTATGGTTCCCGTGCCAAAATTGGATATTGGAAATTATGAAAGACAGCTACAAATTTCCAACCCGCAACATGTCCATGTGCCTGGTCCGGATGTTTTCAACCGCTTGAATGCAAGCCTTTGCATCCCAAGTGCGGAAGCAGGACCAAGTCATCATGCAAGTGATCAAGAAGAAGAGAGGCAGCCTGCTACAAATGGTACAGATACATTTCAGCTCTTACAGAACTCCAACTGTCTCGGTGAAAAATGGGTGGTTGCGAGATCACTGCAATTTGAGTTTGATCTTGTTTCTGATGATCGCATTACAAAGAAACAGAAGACAGAAGATAACAGTGATGATTCGTTTTCTTTCTAGGAAGGAAATGATGAATTTTAGACAGAAGTTTCAGATCTGGCTGACCTTACACAGAGAGCGAAAGAAAAACATGTTATCACTTCAGCAGCCCAACATGAAATAGAAGCTAATCCAATACAACTTAACTGCCTGTCAAGTGAAACGTATGGACCAGCATCTGCAAATGTGCATTCATCTGGTATTCAACACGACGGACAAGTCTCTAATAATTATGTTTTGTATGGTTCTATATCAATAAGTGGCATCACGTCAGTGGCAGACATGTCTATGACACTGAAAAATATAAACCTAGGCAATGACAATGGCGATGCGAGAACATTCTCCCATTCTGTGCAGCTTTAGTAGTCTGCCAAAAGTTATACACCAATTAGTGGAGCTTCTTCCACGAAAAATTTCTCTGGAGAAACCAATTCCAGCATAAGAGGTTCAAGTACCGATCTTTTATCTGAAGGAATCAATTCTAGCATAAGAGATTCACATACGAATGAAACCACTGATAACAGGAAAAGGTATAACGATACGATAACTTCTAATTTTGCAATTCAGATACCAAGAGTCAGCAGCATAACTCGCAGTGAAAACATCTGTGCTAAACACGCGCAATGTTTGGTCGATACTATTAACAAGTCAAACAGTAGCAGAGCCTGCCATCCAACTTTCTATTGGAATACTAGATCAGGAGAGAAATATGTGCAATCGGAGCACGTTGTGCAGCAGGCATCCACACAAGGGCCTAACATGTTGAACAGCAGAAGGTCTACAGAGACAGCAATATCGGATAAGACTACAGAACAGGACAAATCAATGGATGGACGTGGCTTCATAGAGCAGGACGGAGGAAGCGGAACAAACTCAAGAACAACATTGCAAGACAATGACTCTGAAAATCTAGGACATACAAATCACAGATATTTTCATACATCAAGTCAGTATTCAAATTTGTGTTCGCGCATACAAATGCAACAGCAGTACGAGGCAACACATGCTACTACTGGGATGGCAGTACCTCAGAGCCAACTACCAGGAAGTAGTTACTCTGTAAGACTAATGCACCAAGCTTACAGTCCTCAGCGTAACATTGCCAGCAGTCAAATGTATAGCGAAAATACAATTTCCTCGAGTATGCCTAGGTCAATTTTGAGAAATACTGGAAACCAACAACCTAGCTACACAAGAAGCTGTCCTAAACGAGAAAACTTTCGAGACCCTAGACTGCAGCATAATAGTGTATCATTCCCCACCACTGTACCATCATTTGAGCAGGAAGCTTGCAGAAGACATGTCTCTTTTGCATCAGCATCCATACCAAGCATTGGATCAGGTATCCAAACAAACAGTGCTGACAATGCTGAAACAAGAACATGCATTAATCGCTGCCGAATTCCATATCCTCCTGTGAAACAATCAAAAGATGTTGAAGTAGCTTTATTTGAATTCATAGTAGAGACCACTCCGAATCAAAAGGCGAGAAGGTAACGTTTTGTCTCGCATACTTTACTATGAAAATATATTTAATTGTTTTCATCTCATTGTAATAATGGAGTATTTTGATTATATTTTTTCTGTATTTTACCAGCGACAAGGTGGTTCTGTGCAGGAAGAAATGGGCTTGCCAGAGAGTGTTTGGTTTATCAATGTAGGTTTATGGAAGTGTGAATTCACACGTAATGAACTATATGGCAATGCTGGTCATGACAGAACAGAAACACAACCTAGATAATAATCAACATAATCATGAATTGTTTCCAACCAGATACATCATGATGCACGAAGATGCGGTAAGTGCGGTTACAAAGTTTTTTTAGTAACACCCATTCTATCTATACATGTTTTGATGTGCGACTAAACACGCATACATCGATCCATGAACATAGAAATTATGATATCTACTAACTGGTTTGTTTTTTTTCTCTAAAAAATTATGTTATTAGCTTTTGCTCACAAGGCCAGAATTTAATCCAAGATCGTGCAAACGATACTTATCAGAGAATCACACTGGATGGAACCTGGCGAATGTATCAATGGTAATTTTTAAATTTTAGTGTCTACGTTATTTTCTAGTGACATTGTTTTTATATCTGCAAGCCAATTCTTTCGTCTCTTTGTTTGTTTAGATCATCATACCTCTACGGCCAAATGATGTGTGGTATGCCGTGATTGCTGACCTTCAAGGTCGGAAATATGATATTGTTTGTTCGAACGTCATGAACGAGACTGTTGAAGAGGAAGCAGCCATTGTGATAAACAACTTCAAGTTTGCGTTTGAAGAAGCATACAGTTTTTGTACAGGGTTGAATTTCGAAATATGAGAACCACACCTGTTCAGTGGATATCTGACAATGAAAATCAGTTAAGTATCGTTAACACTGCGTGATCCTTGCCCTATTAAAAATTATATATCAAACAAGCAACTGAAATTTGTGTCTGTCTATGAAATGAGCAGGAAAGACAGCGGAGTAGGTTTGCTGAGGTTGCTCAAATCTTATGATGGTGTTGTTGACCATTGGTTCTAGTCTGTAAGTATAATTTTGAGGCAGACTTAACTTCGTACTTGCACTAGTATAAAACAACACTAAAATAAAATTTATTTGATATGAATTTTTATTTGTATAGACTGATACTAAAGCCTTGCGAGAACAGCTGACGTTTGACATGGTTTTGTCAAACTTCAATGAAAAGTACACAAGAAAGATTAAGGAACTTGTCAATCAATACATATGTATGTACTTCTATAATTGCACAAAAATAATAACTATTTATTCAGTGTCTATCATCATTCAGTGAAGTTTTATTTGTTTTTTGTTTGATTCGCAAGAGTGATGAATATGATGAATAATGCTGCTTCATTCAGAAACAAATTCATGCCGTGCGTTTCAGGCATGACTAGAAATTTTTCGATGAAATTGTTGGCACTCCAAAAAATAGTCTGAATTCATTGTAATAGGGATTAGTAATATTTAAAATTTTAGACCACTGTCGGATCATTAAATTTATAAATTTGTTTTGACAGCAGTTTACAAAGCATTTTTAGGGCAGTCATCTGCAGCTTTGTGGCAGTGCATCTCATGTGTATGGCATTATAATGACAGCATTACGAAGTACTTAACGAGCAGTGCATGATTTGTATTTGGGCAGTGCATCTCAGTGTACATAGCAAGTGGGAATGCCCTTTCATATTATCTTGCACCGAGCAGTGCACAGTCTGTGAGAAATAAAAAGTTGTTTATTAGCAGAAAAACATACTAATGCACGCACTGTCTATACTATAAATATAGCACTCTCATCTATACTGCATATCACTTCGTTCAGACGAATAAGCAACTAGTATTCATTATTTTCAATTAAAAGCAATATGCAATCACGTAAAAAACGAGAAAAATCGGAGCACTTCAGGATAATACTAATACAATGCGGTTAAAGACAGGTATGCACTGCCAATGAAGTATATATGAAATGCCTTCAAAATGCTTCATAAAGTGTTGTACGCACAGTGCAAGTCAAGATTTTATGGCAGTTCAATGACCGTGCAATGCAACACATCTGCTATGCGCAGCGAGGTGCACTGCCCGTGTACGTAGTATGCACAGTTGAATGTTATCTGTATCGATGTATACTTCTGACATGTTGGGTCTTGGTTCAACTTTTTCGTTTTTCACCTACCATGCACTGCTTGGTGAAAGATAATATGAAATGGCAGTGTACTAGACGTGCAATTCAATACCACCTGCTATATACACTGTGATGCACAGCTCGAATATCAATCATGCACTGCCGCCAGTGTACGTAGTATGCACTGCGTAATGTTATCTGTATCAAGGTAGACTTGTGACGCGTGGGGTATTGATTCAAAAATGAGGACCTTTTCGTTTTTCTCCTACTGTGCACTGCTCGGTGAAAGATAATATAAAATTGCAATGCACTAGCCTCTCAATTCAATCCCACCTGCTATATACACTGAGATGCACTGCTCATTGATTGCATCGTCATACTGTCATTATAATGTCATGCACACGAGATGCACTGTGTTGAAGCTCTGTATGATCTGCCTTAGAAATGCTTTGTAAACTGCTGTGCGCAAAGGTCCAAGATAACATGCGAGGGCAGTGCACTTACCGTGCAATGCCCCCGCATGCTACGCACACTCATATGCACCATAGGTAAACAAAGCATGCACTGTCCATGGAGCGCTTCAGGATACTACTACAATAATAAAGTTAAAAACAGGTATGCACTGCCATTTGTATACGTATGAACTGCCTTCAAAATGCTTAGTAAAGCGTTGTACGCACAGTGTAAGACACGTTTTTATGGCAGTTCAATGACCGTGCAATGCACCCCACCTGCTATGCATAGCGATGTGCACTGCCGGTTTACGTAGTATGCACTGCCTAACGTTATCTGTATCGACGTAGACTTTTGACGCGTGGGGTATTGTTTCAATAACGAGGACATTTTCGTTTTTCTCCTACTGTGCACTGCTCGAATATCAATCATGCATTGCTCGTTGGGTGCATCGTGGTATTGACATTATAATGCCATACACACTAAGATGCACTGCCCATGAATCATTGTTCTGCCAACTAGTTTACTATTGAACTGCCCTTTAAAAAAAAGATTTGCACTGCCCTGGAAAAATCTTAATAAAATCGGGCATTACAACAGTTATTATGGACGACGGGAGACACGGTTCTCCATTATTGTATCTAATTAGCCTTCATCTGCTTCCTCTACTATCCATCATTAGAAGAGAAACAACTATTCCGCAGATTGCAGAAAATATGCAGCAGGAGGAACCGGTGGCGCCGTCCTCTTTCCGAGGTAAGGATTCTCTATATCAACTTAACAAAACATCCCCATTGATAAGGATTCGAGATCATACCTGCTACTACTAAGTTGCGAACAACTTACCGCTCTTACTTGGTCCCATCCCCAAAAGAGAAGCAACTCTTCCGCAGATTGCGGAAAATCTGCAGCAGAAGGAACCGCCGGCGCCGTCCCCTTTCCGAGGTAAGGATTCTCTATAGCAACTTAATAAAACATCCCCATTGTTAAGGATTCCAGATCATCCCTGCTACCACTAAGTTGCGAAGAACTTACTGCTCTTACTTGATAGCAAAGATTTCCTTGTAGAATCATTGATTCATTGTCCATACTATGGAAACCTTGGTATTGAGATCAAGTCCACGATAAATTGAAAGACTATTATAGTATAAATTAGTTTTTCAAGTTTGTTTTAGCGAAATATGATTGTAGACAGTATTTATTACAGTATATAGATACATCTAAATTCAGTCAGACTTTTGATATCCTTTTTAGGACGGAGGGAATAGGTTAGTAAAATTTAAATATCTAAATCCTAGATTTCTATATCTAATACTACCTTCGTTTCAAAATATAAGATGTTTTAGCTTTGTGAATGAAGTGTATATATACTTCTTTTAGTGTGTAGGTTCATCAAGGTGTGGAGTGAACATGGATACTAAAAGGGGTCTAGATGCACTGATGTCACAAGGCCAAAACATCTTATATTTCGAAATGGAGGGAGCATTTCGTTACTACATTATATTTTTTCTATGAGAACTCTTGTTGCATAAATCGTACAGTAAGTAAAAAATATATTTATTATGCACTCGAAGAACATACACAATATTTTTCACAAGTAGGATGAGCTTCAGTAAATTATATTTTACTGTTACTTCAAGTCAATTCCGATATTCAATGAATGATTAGTAATGCGTTCTGGTTAGTTTAATTTTTTTCTCAGTTTTTATTGCATGCATAAATTTATAACTACTTGCACCTGCACCTGTCCTATTCTGCAACTTGATGTTACACTGTACAGCTAGGTGTAGTTATAATTAAAAGTTTAAATTAAGCACATCGAATTAAAGTGCTTCAGGTGGTCGGTTGAAAAATTATAACGTCAAATAAAATTGGTATGTCTCTTCCACCATGGAAAAATAAGCTCTTGCGATGCTAGCGATGGAGAATCTTCCGACGGTATGGCACAGAATGACGATGAGTTTGATGTGTCAAAAAATGAACTTAACAGGAAGATTGAGAATTACAAAATAAAGCTGGAGCTGAAAAAGAAACGCAAAATAGGTTCAAACATCAAAGGCGGTGTACGTAAGAAGAAACGAAAGATTGGTGGAGAACAACATGGCAGTCCGAACAACCAGAATAATGTTGTCATGGTAAGCTTACGTAGTGTTAATGCATGTCATATTCCTTAATTGAGACTACAACCTGCACTAAGAAATTTATAAATAGTTTATCAATACTTGATACGTTTTTTCTGTAAACTACCAGGATAAGTCCAAGAATCAACTGATGGCAATTGAAAAATATACAAGGGACAAGAAGAAGCCCCGTAGTAGGAATGGATTAAATTATACAGTAAGGTGCTCTCTCAAAGATCTCAACAGATTGATTAAACATGATATGAACGATCTCCAAAAGGTAGAGCTCGTGAAGATTGGCTAGGGTTTCATCCTGGAATACAAGCTGGATTCAAACAGTAGTAGGCCTCTGATTATTAAGCTATACACGAAGATTGATATAGAAACTCTGAAAATGGAGTTTTGCCGGCGGTAGGACTATAGCTCTGACAGGAGATGTAGTGCATTCTGCCCTTGTTCTACCCAATGGCATTATAAAGGCACCTCGACCTTCAGAAGCTGGCGATACCTTTGCTTTACTATGGCTTAAGAAGAAATTGGGTTTGGGAGAGAGGGACACTTCAATGGTGTAACACCTGACCCGTCATATAAAAAAGGGTGCAACGGACAAGTTTACAATGAAATGCATAATACTTATAATCCGCACAAAGCTTATACGTCCAGGTTTAAACAACCACATCAGCCGGGAAGTTGGGGTAGTGAAAAGCCTTGATATCGAGAATTCTAGAAAAATGGACTTTTGCCAGCTTGTAATTGACGAGATCAAGAGGGCAGCAATAAAGTTTCATGTTGATGATATGAATCAAAGTGTTGCCGAAGGTTGCGCAGTCCTTCCTCTAATAATATACCTGGATTCGCTCAAGTGCAGAAAATCACTTATGACAAAAGAAACACCAAGGATCAAATATCTGGACAAATCAGATCTGCTTGCTGTATTGAAACCGGATGTCATTGACAAAGAGAGGTGGGGACGACTGAATGTAAGTATTCTACTTGACATCATCTTGTTTCACATAAAGAATCATTCTATCAAATGAACTATTTTAAAATTACCTCTTCTGACAATTATTCACGATCCATGGAAATAATATTTGATTACTGTTTGTAGTGGAAAATCTGTGACAAAAGAAGCTATTATTTGAAACCTCCTGTGGCAGAAACAACTTGTAACAAGATAATCTCAACCTCTAACAGAGAATTAGAGGGTTCAGGAACAAAGTCCCAGAGGCTAGATCAATGCATGGACAAGTATATAGATATACTGCTAGAGGAGGAAGCAGGTGATAAAATCATAAGTGATGATACAAATGCTTCAACGATATATAAAGAACTTACCATGAAGCACAGGGACCTGAAAAGAAGTAAACTAGAAGCAATGGCTAACTGCTTTCGAGCATCCCATCAGTGTGCAACTGACATGCTGAGATGTTTTGATAGATGCGAGAATGACCTGAGCAACGTTGCAAACATTTCAGGCACCAGTCGAATCAAGCAATCAAAGCATACAGCCGAGGCAGCAACTCATGACCTTAATGTTGGGAACAAATGCTCTACTACAGGCAAGTCAGCATCGGTAACAGTGGATAAAATGGATTCAGCTGACAACAACACGCCCTGGAATTTTGACGATAGAGGAATCATGTACATGGACATAATAAAAAATATAGCAGCACCAGAAGAGGAGCACGGCATTGTCACCGCAAGAGCCTTGGATGAACAGGTTTGTATATCTTAGACGTGTATTTAGCTACTTCGATCACACGAGCACATACAAATAACGATCTATGAAATAGACGTGTAACATAACGAGTTGTCCATTTTTTATATTTTTACTGATATATTTGATGTGTTATTCAGAGTTGTTCTACGTGCATGGCGACACCGACACCAGTAACAACGCATACTATGGGAGAAGGAGAAGACAATTCTAAGCAATTTGAAACTGACCAACAGCCATCAACGACACAGCTTAGCAATGGTATTGTTGTATTCCGTTGATATGCTGCTAATAGCAAAATTACTAGTGGGCTTGATAGGAAAACTACTTGTAATAATGATGCAGGAGGAAACTCATCTAAACAAGTACAAGGATGCAACAAAGACGCTGTAGGAGCCGAGGAAGACAGGTTAAAAACGCAGTTCAACAACGGTACTGTCACATTATGTCAAGATGCTTGCTTTTTACATTAGACAATGTTTTTTAAATTAATAACATGTAAGAGGAAATAACACGTTTTTTTACAAATATTGCTGCAGGTGTGACCATGTTGTTACCAGAAATTACTCACAAAGGTTCCTCTAACCACGAGGGCGCTGTTGTTGAAAAAGCAATTCAGAAAGGACATCCGCATGACACAGTTGATGTAAGAACACAAATTGACAATGCAGACACCTCGTGTATCGGATCAAAACGCCACGGAGAAGATGCAACTAAAACATTTTCGTTGCCAGAGCAAGGATTAAGAGCAAGGAGAAGATGCAACTAAAACATTTTCGTTGCCAGAGCAACTAAAACATTTTCGTTGCCAGAGCAAGGATTAAGAACACCTATTACAAGGAGCAAGGCTCTTGGTCATAATTCCCCAGATAATATCAAATCTTACAAGAGGCCTCTACAAAACATCTTAAAACCTAAGTTGCCTGTGTACGTTCTCCCCACATTTAAGTACAAGGGAGACGCCGCAGTTGCTCGTAGACTGGTACTAAGCAAGGATTTTCTGGAGAAGAATGAAGAGTAAGCACCAAACTATGCTTCGTGGATTCCTTTAGTAAAATATATGTGTATGTTGTCACACAATCATGGATCCCGGTTTTTATATTTGATCCTTTTTTCTTTTGTCTATGCAAAATCTCAGGCTGGTTATGGTGAAATATTCGTCAACTCTAGAAGAAGGCCTAGAAATACCAAAATATTGGACTGCAGCAAGGCTTGCAGCATGTTTCAATGGAAAAGGCAAGGTTGATGATGACATGATAGACTTCATAATTTCAAGCTGGCGCAGTATCCCGGAGTACAAATGTCTATTCAGGAATCGAAGGATAGTACTGCCACTAGGGGTTGCTCGTTTATGTGACATTGGGACAAAAGAGACTTTCACAAATTCTGCAGAAAAAGATGAAATTTATCAGTTTGAAGCCGTCTCCAGGATTGAACTGTTGAAAATTCTAATTGGAAATGCAGATTTTAGCAAAGTAAGATGGTACGTTCTTTAATACATAACTCATTAATAACATACAAAAATATTCCATATTTTCATTTAAAACATATAACAATGTGACTATTTTCCTTGCCCATCACAGATATTTCTGCCTGTGTCATTTGACAATCACGTGTCTACTTACATCCTAAAAAACTACCCCCAAGGTGGTCCCGTTGAAGTTATTGACACACGGGATTACAGAACACAGAGAAAAAGGATTGTCTAAAATAGCTTACCACAATCAAATTGGGGAAAAAATGGTGTGGTTTTTTTACATTTATATCTTTGTAATACAGATAAAGACAATCTGCATAATTTGAAAAAAATTATGTCACTAACTATGCTCTACATACTGGTTTTTTCAGCTAAAGAGATTTGACAAGTTCGTTGACGAACTCTACCAGAAGAACAAGCTTCCAAAGTAGGGAAATATTGTATCTAGATCAAAACATGTGAAGGTACAAAAAGGAGTTGAAGACATGAATGGTTTTTGGATTCTAAAGAGCATTGAGAACTACAACGGCATTCAACTTGTACATGATCTTAAAGATGTAAGTAATGCCAGTTTTGAATCAATAGTTTTACCAAATACAAATTTTTGATTGACATTAACAATATATCTTGTTGATTCGTTTGAACCATTCGAACAGATGGACGCGAGCTCAGTCATGGAGGAGTATCTGTTCTAGGCACTGTTCTTCGAGGCCAACGAAGAAAAGGATGAACTACCGGAAGAACTGAGAGCTTTGGCACCTAAGTCGAGCTGAAAATAAACAACGATGCTGTATACTGTGGTGTTATAAAACACGATGAATTAATTTGTTTATTATGTAGCAGTAGAGTTGTTGTTTACCAAGCAGTGCAGTTCTCTGTGGTAAAGAAAAACAACTTATCTCCATGTATTACATAGGCACCGTTGTGCCAGATGCAGATATATATGCACTATCTACGCTTCCGTGTTTACAATAAGAGTTTTGTATATAACTAACCTACCTGAGTTCGACATGTAGAACTGATTGCTTTTCAGACCATGAACTAGTAAATGGTTTTCGAAATGAAATTGTTTACAGTAAAAGACATTTGATATTCCGTTTGAATCTTATGGATGAACCACTATTAGATATACTACTTGATTTGCCGTATGCTTTCTTTTCTTGGTTGTCACGGAGAGCTAGCGCATCACGTCATTCTCCATAAGTTCATCAATCTTTCCAGCCGTCTTTCTCGATTAGTTCATCAATCTTTCCCGCGACTAACATGTATTTATCCCGCCATGCAGGAAATTTAGCAACGTTGCATTTCTATTTATAGCCCTCAACATTGTCTAGCTGCAACCTGCAACCACACCTATCCAGAATGTTTCGCCGTCGCCAACAACGCCACCCACCTTCGCCCTTGTTGCCAGACCCAAACGGAGCAAACTCCGCCAGCTTTGCACCTTTCAGATCAACCAAGAGATGCTACGCGCATAGATCTGAGTTGCCCGCACCAATAGTACCACAAATGGAGGAGGAGATCCAGGAGGAAGGAGTCGCCGAAGAAGCGGTGGAGCCCGAAGCGGACATAGCACAAAATCAACAAGGATCTCAAGTAGAAGAAGAAGACGATGAGGAAAAGGATCAGGAAGAGCCTGGTTCACAAAATCTAGGTTCAGAAGATGATCCTGGCGTGGTTGAACCAACCACAGGAGAAGAACAAGTTGCCGATCAAGAAATTTCTGCAGAAAAGGGTCATACAATTTCCTCATAGATTCAACAATGCAAGGAAAAAGAAGTTGTTCAAAAGTATCCTCTTATAAGCATAAGTTCGTGGAATGTATTAATTAGTATGCTTATTTGCAATACAATATTGTTTCCATGCGTGTGTTTATAAATATTACTACCAGACAAATTTAATCTTACCTTTGTGTTTATCATGTGGCTTGAAATCATCGAGATAACAATGATATTATTCAAGTCTATACCTATACACTTCCTTGTAAACATATACGTAAGGATGCTTCTATATTCGTTCTTTACATTCCTTGTGGCAATTATATCGCACTACCGAGACTATAGGTGTAGCTGATTGCGCTAAAGCTGAGAAAAGGGTGATTTCTTGACACATAGTGTTATGCTCTTGTCTGCTCTTGTGCGTGTGCACTGCCTTGTGAACAAATAATACACTGCTCTTTACATTGAAGTATGATTTGTTCTCTAGTCGGTGTTTGCACCGCCTTCCAAAGGTATATTGCACTGCATGTGATATGGACGTAGCGATATATGACTTACCTCAGGCAGTGCATAGGGTCCATTTTGCGTCGGATGGGCTGCTTAATACATTTTTTTGATGGCAACGTATTACTGCCTCGTCAATTCATAGTGCACTGCCTTTGTATATGTGCACTGCTTCAGACGAATAATTGCACTGCTTATTTTATTTTTTCATAAAGTTGCTTTCTATAGACGTAGCTGACTACGAACCTAAGCACTGCCTTGTGAACAAATATAAGACTACCTATACTGTTGACGTAACCATATATATAACTTTGCTCACGCAGTGCAAAGGGTCTATAATGCATCGAAATAGGTGATTAATAAATTTCTATACTGAAAAATACTACTTCTTTCAAAACACATAATGCACTGCTCTTATAGATGTGCGCTGCCTTGTGACTGAGTACTGCTTTTTTTGCATTTTGTAATGATTTCTTCTCTAATCATTATTTGCACTGCTCGTGGTTATTACATCCAACTGCCTATAGAAATGTAACTGTGCTCACGGAGTGCACAATGTCAATTTTGCTTATGATGAGCTGCTAAAGGGCATTCTTTTCTTCTACACCATATAACTGACTTATTAACAGACAATGCACTAGTATTGTTATAATACAACGGATGCACTGACCGTGAGTGCTTTGTGATACTTCTTTTATAATGCCATGAACTATATACGAAGTCCCTTACAAGTGCTTCATAATGCACTGATCATCAAATAAAAAATGAGCTGCCTATGTGCTGCAAGAATGGTGCAAGATAACAATCTTTGGCAGTGCACTCACCTTGCAATACACCCCACATATTTTGTGAAACTTCTTTTAAAGGAGTTCAAAGTAGCATTTATGATATGATATAAATGAAAGTATGGACTGTCATTATAATGCCAAGCACTGAGATGCACTGCTCGTTGATTGCATCGTCATATTGTCATTATAATGCCATGCACACGAGATGCACTGCGCTGAAGCTCTGTATGATCTGCCTTAGAAATGCTTTGTAAACTGTTGTGTGCAAAGGTGCAAGATAACATGCGAGGGCAGTGCACTTAGCGTGCAATGCACCCCGCGTACTATGCACACTCATATTCACTGCAGGTAAACAAAGCATGCACTGCTCACGGAGCGCTTTAGGATACTACTTCAATAATAAGGTTAAAAACAGGTATGCACTGCCATTAGAATACGTATGAACTGCCTTCCAAATGCTTCGTAAAGCGATGTACGCACGGTGCAAGACAAGTTTCTATGGCAGTTCAATGACCGTGCAATGCACCCCACCTGCTATGCACAGCGATGTGCACTGCCGGTGTACGTAGTATGCACTGCATAACGTTATCTGTATCGACATAGATTTTTGACGCGTGGGGTAGGACCTTTTCGTTTTTCTCCTACAGTGCACTGTTCGGTGAAAGATAATACAAAATGACAGTGCACTAGCCGTGCAATTCAATCCCACCTGCTATATACACTGAGATGCACTTCTCGTTGATTGCATCGTCATACTGTCATTATAATGCCATGAACACGAGATGCACTGCGCTAAAGCTCTGTATGATCTGCCTTATAAATGCTTTGTAAACTGTTATGCGCAAAGGTGCAAGATAACATGCGAGGACAGTGTACTTAGCATGCAATACACCCCGCGTGCTACGCACACTCATATGCACTACAGGTAAACAAAGCATGCACTGCCCACGGAGCGCTTCAGGATACTACTACAATAATGCGGTTAAAAAAAGGTATACACTGCCATTGGAATACGTATGAACTGCCTTCCAAATGCTTCGTAAAGTGTTGTACGCATGGTGCAAGGCAAGTTTCTATGACAGTTCAATTACCGTGCAATGCACCCCACCTGCTATGCACAGCGATGTGCACTCCCGGTGTACGTAGTATGCACTGCAGCATAGTAATTGGTGCCCTATTAACAGACAATGCACTGCTATTGTTATAATACTTAACTTCGTTAACGTATAGTTATTTGAACTACTTATGAACGATCTATCGCACTGCATTTAATATTGCTACAATATTCACGTGCAATATATTGTTTTCTCTGACAATTAGGTTAACTGAACTTCCGTCCGAGCACGAATTTCAATGTTTTTTGATATTCTAATATAGTTGCTTCTCTTATGGCTTTATGGGCTGCCAGTTTCAGTTATATCCTCCTGCCTGTAATATGGACTAAAAGATATATTTCTTATTATATTTCTGTCAGACACAAAACAATGCAGTGGAATTATTAAGATTGAAGTTCGCTTAATTTTGTTTGTACTGCTCTGAAATAGTACAATAGCTTTGCGTTCAGTCCTGACAAGTTTTGATCACGTAGAATATATCTATTTTGCTGTCAATCACAAAACATTGCACGGCCATTTTTAAAAGTATTGTTTCCTGGTAATCTTGTATAACTGATAAAGATAATAACAAAACTTAGGTGTCCTACAACACTAGTCACATAACGTAAAAACACAAAAAAACAAGCGACAGCGGTGAAATTAAGTTTCAAGGTGGCTAGTAATTATTCAACCATTCAACGTGGGTCAACTGCAATGTGAACACTAATTGCCCTGCCTATTTCGTTTTAATATAGTTGTTTCACTGTAGTTTGTTTGCACTGCCTCTAGTACTACTATTGCACTGCGGTGAATATCGATAAAATAAATTGATATACGTGCCTCTGTTACATAGCGCTAAATTTCCGTAGATCATGAAGAACTATATGTTGCATTTGTCAAGTGTGAGAATATATTCTATTACTTAGCAATCTCCAAGCAGTGCACCTTCGCATCTAGAGGCAGTGCTCCTTAGTTGGGCTCATATGTAAACTACGTGGCGTCAACCCGCTAACGGTTAACACGCGTGCATACAACAATACATCCCAACGGACGGCTATGATTACACTGTTACTCTTTTTTCCTCTTCTTCTCCGACACTGCTTGACTTTCTCTCTCTTCCTCCAACCTAGCTGCACAGGGGCAAGCAACGGCGGCAACTCCTTGGCGGCGAAAAGCTTCACCAGCGCTAAGGACTACTGCTACTCTAGATTCTCGACTGGCGGTACAGCGACAAGACAGGTATCACAGATTCTCCATTCTCATCCCAGATTCGGCCTGGTGTTGTCCGAAATTCCGCGAAGTATTTTTCTCTCGTTCTCTATTTAGTTTGGAAACGATTTTACGAGCACTAATTTAATTTTTATTAGGGTTTTCTCAGGGGGAAAAGCATAGATATAACGCGGACCTAAATCGCCCACGGAGGGTTCCTGGAATTTTCATCCCAGAACACTTATTCATCGATTTCATGGCTGACGAAAATCGCGGTCACGAAGGTTCAATGCAAGTATTTTGATTATTTCTGATCATAGTTTAGAGTGAAGTATATATTAAAAAATGGCCAGCGCACATGGTTTGAACAATTTTGAGAATAACAAATCACGAGCAAGAAAACCACTAATCAAACTAATCTAGGGTTTCTTTCGAATTATTTCTTATAATGTCCGTAGTGAAGTAACATTTTTCTCAACAACATAGTTGAAATTCGAAAGAGTGAAATAGTTTTCAGATAAGAACTGCCAATTATAACTTCAATGAACTGCTCCTCTACCGAGTATACAGGTTAGCTGTTCAAATTTTGGTTGGAAAGTTTGCACCTTTGCTGCACCAATTTAGTAACTGAAATGCACTGCCAGGAATTGTGTTTACCTGTGTTGATTTCGTACTAGTTGATTCTTCTTGATTCATGAGCTCTTTGCTGACTATACATCTCTTGATTTATTCACTTGATTCTAGTAATTTAAATTATGTATGTGTTTAACTGTTGCTCTGTTATTAATTTTTTTATATAACATCATAGTGTAAAATATAAATTATAATGCATGATTTAATTTTTTTAACATAAACTTCTGCAGTTGAGTATTTGTTCATCTCATGGAACATGACGATTAACCAAGAGGAAACACAACAGTATGGATGAAAACATAGAAGCTGGGTCTGGTACTCAAGAAAACCCTAATGCTGCTCAAGCTTTCATAGATAAACCTGGTTTCAAGAAGCAAAAATGTGACATAGTACACTAAGAACTAGCAGACATGAAGGATGTTGAGATCATAGTGAGAGGGTCACTTTCAGAATTACACAACTTTCTGAAAAACTATATAACAAATGAACAGAAGATTTATTTCAGGAATCATGGTTGTGGTTTCGTAGTTGATTTCAAATTGAACGGAAACATTTCCAAGAAGATTATGCTATGGCTATAAAGTAAATTCAGACCTGGTTCCCTAACAATTGTTCTTGAACAAGGGGAAGAGCTTAAAATAACAGAAGATGTGGTGCAAGCAATTTACGGTTTCCCAAAGAAGAATATGTTTGATGCTCCATGACCTTCAAGTGACCGCGATACAAAAGCTTTGCGGTGGCTGAAACAGTAGCTCGGTTTGAGTGAGTCAGATAACATTATACCGAGTAAGCTATACGATCATGTGAACAATGGTGGAACATCAGATCTGGCAATAAAGCTCATATTTCTTGTGTTCTTGATCAAGACAACGTGCGCAACGAGTAATGCACGTATAGGACGGGAGGCTGGTATGGTCATGGATCTCGACATCAAGAAAATTCAACAGATGAACCTTTGTAAAGTTCTCCTTGATGAGCTAAGGAGGGGGCTGAGAAAATACCAAGATAAGAAGGGAAATAAAAACACAGCTGAGGGTCCAGCAACATTGCCTCTGATCTATTATTTGGACACTCGTGCACACAAGAAAGCAAACTTGACTAACCTTGCACCAAGAGTTGGTCACCTCAAATTGGAATATTTGGAGGAAATCAGATCAGATGACTAGCGCAGTAACACTAGAAGCTACGAAAGCCTTAGAGTAAGTTGTATTGATTATAAAAATCATGTTTATGTGTTCTTCTTAGAATTTTTCCGGTTCGTTTTGAGTCAAATAAATTTAAACTATGTTAATTATCCAAGTCAACAAAAATTAATCACTACTACGAAAAAATCTACACTAATGCAACAAAACACCTACGATAAAGAACATACCGTCTGACTGTGTTTATTTAATTATTTTATACTGCAGGCAAGAAGTGATTATCAACTTTCAGACTTAATTAGATGTGTCAACACTACTTGCCTAATGGTTTCTCAAAGCTCAGATGCTGCCACAATTGCTAACAGCACTCCATTGATACAAAACATAGATGATGAAGCACCTAACCAAGAGGAGATTGGTAAGCTCAATGAGATTGTTCAGTCAAGAAAGGAGGATCTAAAAGTATCTTTGGCTAGATTA
The DNA here is from genome assembly GCA_910589775.1 of Avena eriantha. Lineage (NCBI taxonomy): Eukaryota > Viridiplantae > Streptophyta > Magnoliopsida > Poales > Poaceae > Avena > Avena eriantha. The sequence continues at coordinate 283,826,475 of OU342741.1, forward strand.
AGGATTGTGAAGGTTGACCTTGTGGAAAAGAACAATATTATGGCCAAGGAGAAGGAAATGGCCATATCAAACATCATCATACACAATGCAGAGTATGAACAAGTTCTGGCAAACATGGACCAAATGGAGGAAGTGCACGAAGCAGATAAACCAGAGAAGGTGGTGCTAAAAGAATCTACTAAACCCTCTTCATCTAAACCAGAAGCAGATTCAAGTGAGGAGCACCCCGTCGTACATGCTGAAGACACCGCCAAACCATCATTGAGTACACTTGGCACAGACGTCAATGAACTGATCAATGACCAGACAACGGCATTAAGTAAAGGAGCTACAGAAGTTGTGGACGATGGAAAAATAGAATATAGCGACCAGAGAATGAATCATGCTAGTACAACTCAAATTACACATGAGATTGTGGTAGACTACATGCCTTGTTCTGGTACAACAGATACAAATGTATATGATACAGATCTGACAGACAACATGGAGGTTGTTAACAACGAGAGACAACTTGAATATGGTAATGATAAAGTTGATGTCTGCGTGCCTCATTTATGCACAGTTTCAGTTACAACCACAAGGAACCAGGATCATGATGTGGAACACGATGAAACAGGAGTAGAGAAGCAGGCAGGACAAGTAGAAGACAAAACCAATATCAATGCTGAATATTCAATGACAAGTGATCATCTGGAAGAACTGTTAGATGCATCAAATGTTATTGAAATAACTCAAATACCAGTAACTGCAAACACTGCGGCGTCTGCAGTTACAACACCTGTTGGGTCTGTCGAGCAAAACACTGGAGATAATTCCACCTCACATGCTGAAGACACCACCGTACCATCATCAAGTAAACCTGGCACAGAAGTTGCTGAACTTATCAGTGGGCAGTCAGAAGCACTTGTTGACGAGGGAATGAAAGAAGACAGCAACTAGAGAATGAATGATCCCAGTGATACAATAATTACACATGTTACATTTGTGGAGCAAAAGATTGACCACAACACAGATGGTATTCTGGGTGAGCAGGAAAGACACAATGAAGAAAAAGAAGATGACTTATGCAGCATGGATAATAATATTATACAAGATGAAGCAATGAGGAATCATGATGAAAGACTGCCATATGAAAACGAAAAGAATCACACACCTAAACATCAAGCAGAACCAGAAGCATCTTCTTTTGAAAATAACTCAATGCCAGATGAAGAAATGATAATTATCGATGGCATGAAAGATTTCAACGCTGTTGATAGTATGGATCAATTGAATTGGCAAGGAGTTCAATTTAATGAAACCATGCCATACCAACAGGTTATCTATCTTTTAGATCTTACCAACGATATTTATTCTTTTTATTTCTACATATATTTATAAACATTATATTATGCTATCTGATCACTTTTAAATATATAATTTAACCAGGAAACCTACATAGACGACGGTAAGAACATAGCAAACCCAGACCTTGATGCCGAAGTAGATAGTTGGATTACTGATGGCAATGCTTCTACAGATTTACATGGTTGTAATCTCCAAGAAGGTAAGTACAGTTATAGTGAATAGATATTTTGTCAAAAAAAGGTTTACCTATGAATAACTAAAAAAAATAAAAAAAAATTAATAATTGTCTAGATTGTTATTACAAATAACCATGATGATATCAATATGTTTCTACTCATGTAACAGGCAAACAGCAGTACGAACAACCTCGTGCTATAGTACCTGTTCGCGATGAGGCGCCTTTCAACCAAGTTGATTTTTACAAACAAAAACAGTAATAAGGAAAAAATTATAATCCTACATAAAGGAAATAACACAGTTTATCACAAAGTTGCAGAGGAGGAAGCACACGAAGACTGGTGGATTACTAGTCAAAAGTTTCACCGTATGATGTTGAGATTCCACACTGCAGAAATACCGCAAAGGTAATTTTTTCAAGAAAAAATTATATATAGTAATCTAACATATATTAGTATTGCTATAATATACTGAAATTTATTATCAAACTAACTTATTCACAATAATTCATGCAGGTCATACATTTTGATAAAAAGAAAAGGAGGAAAGATAGTAACTGCAGGAGAAATTGCAGATTCATTCCGTGATAGATGAACTATACAAAAAATGTTCTCGATTTTGCTGTAGATTATCTTGCAATTTCTAAAGCAGAACATGGAACGAAATGTTTTGGTCCTAACATAGGGGTAAGCTCACAAAACTAGTATATCATATATAATGTTAATAAATATGTTTACATATATTTCAACATAACCTTGTTGTTCATGCAAAAAATAAAGTAAAAAACTTTTTTCAATTCTTTAAATGATAGTAAACAAAGTAAGCTTGTTATAGGTAATTTTGACTACTGATGTCAACCAAATTCCACAAAGGACAAGGAATCTATTTTCGGCTCAAGCAGAAGACTACCCGCATATAACTTCATAAGTTGAATTTTTCCAAACAATAGTGAATAATCTTCAAGTAATATATTTCTGAAATTTTATATTTAATTGTTTACATATTACATAATTAGTAATGATACCTATCATTTTTATAGGTAATGATTACTGTACCAGACGCCACGTATGCATATAAGAATCGAGTGAAATATCACTACTTCTTATTTATAATTGATTTCGTATCAAGGAAGATGAGAATACTGGACTCAGGAAGAAATCCAGATCATGAGAGTTTGCAAACAATAGCTATCAAAGTCACAAACAATGTTAAAAATTTATGGTTTAATGGGTTCAGTCAAGAGCATCAAGAATTAATGAGCTTCGGCATTGAGTTTGGTGATATGCCAAAACATATCAATGTGTAAGCACTAACTGCTCCCCTTGTTTTTAAATTTAGATATATCAATTTATGTTTTAGAATTAATTGATAATTTGTTATTACATTTTATTCAATTTCCAGTGAAGACGGTACCTTCATGATGCTACAAGCGATGGAAACCATAGTAATGGATTCTTACACAGAATTGACAGCAGAGGACATGCCTATTATTCGCAACCTGTGGTTCTATAGAATGTTCAATGAAATGGAAAACACCAATATATTGTTGAATGGGTTGACTACAAATACCGAAGGTATGTTGCGTTATAATGTAACAATAATATAATAACAATTAGAAGTTCAATTTATACAATTAGAATCATGATGTATGCAGACTAATAACATGCTTTTGATTTTGTTTTGTAGGAATTCCTGAACTTGATTTGAGTACAGATGCAAAACAAAACACTGTAATGCAGTCTCTTGAGTCAGCGGCTAAAGAAACAAATAGATTGCTGATTGACGAAAGGAGTCCAGCTCAACTCCATCTCACCGACATGGAAGTACTCAGATTGGCTAAGGACGTTGAAAATGAAGCCAATCAGGACAGTGGGAAAAAAGATCAAGAAGAGCAGAAAGCTAAAACCTTGGCTATGATATCAACAATGTCTCCAGAAAAGGGTGAAACATCCGGAAGAGTAACTAGAAACAAAAAAACCAGGGATGAAACACCTGTGGTGAAAATGTCGCAATCTGAATCTATTACAACACTACCAGAAACATCGAGCATGCCATCAAGGCCGGCTCGGCAAGGTCAAAATAGCTTTCTAGTTTTCAAGCATGTCCCTTTTAAATACAAGAAGCACGCAGCTGCTGCTCGAAAGACTATCTTGGATGAAAGTTTTCAAGATAAATATGCTGAGTAAGACATAATATAGAGTTGTGTTTACATACTAATGTTGTTCTAAAAAAAATACATATTTCAGATCTTTCATTTAAAACACTCTCGCAAGGGCGCCCTTTTTCTAGCGTTTTCGTTTAAAACATTCACATATAAAAGTAATAGATAGTATGCTAACTTTTCACTGTTCCAAGGATAAAAGCTTAAATGCATCAAGATTTGTTAAATTTTATAGTAAAAGGTTAAAAACAATTACAATTTTGGAATATAAGTATCAGTAGTTGCTTTACCATAATAATTTGGAGTAATGACAAAAATCTTTTCTGATCTGTTACAGGAAAAACATTATTCATATTCGAAGAATAGAATCTGGAGTAATGATGGAAGCAGAATGGACAGGCCGAGATCTGAAAAACAATCTTAAACAAGGAGGGATGGATGACAATCAATTGGTTCAGTATTACATAGACATATTCATGATAAGAAATTCCTACAAAGGCTTTGTGGACGGAGGCAAAAGATTCATATGCAACCTTTCAGTCTCTGCGCTGACGGAATTCGAGAAGGAAAACTAGATCTGCATAGAACAACATGTGAATCAATTCAAATCATTGATGAAATATTTTAAACCAGACATGGCAAAACTGGGAAGTTTCTCTAAATTTTGAAAACATCTATTTCGAAGAGGATTATACAATAAATTTCGAGAGCTTACTATTAATGAAATAAACTTTTATGTTAATGGACTTACTGTTATGTGTTCATTGCATATTGAAATACCTGTTGTCTACAGCTCTCACTTTACAGTTTACTCCCTCAACATGTATATCAGTGGAGGTTGACTTGACATAATTGACTCAAGGAAATACACCAAGGATTACTTGTTTAAAACAAGAGCAGAATATCACAGCTACGTTGGACCAATCATGGTTAGAACATTACTTTCATATTAATCTTCCAACTGCACTATTTAGAATACTGATCAATAAATGTTGCATTTCATGAAAATAGCTTAAAAGAATAGATGAACTTCTTAAAGCGGCATATCCTAGTCACAATTTTCCCGAATTCGCAGAGAAGTTCAACGAAGCAAAGTTCCCTAGGTGTCCAAAGAAAATAGAGAATGAGTGTGCTTACTCGATCCTAAAAAGTATACAGTGGTACAAGGGAGACACAATAAAATGCAACCAATAAGAGGTAAGTCACGTTGTTTATGTTACAATATAATCTGCTTCCTATTTTTTCTATTAGCAACATACGTTCAAAACATACCGATTTCCTGATTGTTGAAAAGTTCTCTCCTTCCGCAATTAGAGAAGAAGTTAACTACAAGATGATATACGGGATAGAAAACGATCTACTTGATGAACTCCCCGAAGATTGAGAACATTCATACCTACTGTCAAAGAGAAGGACATCCCGGACTGAAGATGTTCATTAGATTGATACTTGTAATAATATTAATACATTAGGTTGTTCAGTAAATCTATGTGAATAAAATATTTCTTATATTTAAGATGTTTGTATGTATCAATATGATAATAATACAGACAACTAATATATGCACTTTGAATGTACATGGACAGGCTGTGTGTGTGTATGGCGTATGAACTACTATCTTATTTACATAAAATACATGTGCGCACGGTTCAACGTAAGGTGCCACGACACTGCATTGACTGCACCTACAATACAAACACTAACGAACTGCCTGTGAAGGAGGTATGCACTGTCTTACTATGGTCCATAAAATTACTGTGCATACGATGCCAGTTAACGTGCCGAGGCAGTACACTGACCGTGCAACCCAATGCACATTGAATTGAAACTGCATGTGCACTACATATGCACTGCGTTATTATGGTCCCCGGCTGAAGTTGTTGTGAGAAACGTTCAGCAAAAGGTGTCATGGTAATGCATTGATCATGAACTGCACACTAACTACAATACACAGTGACACGCACAGCCTGTGAAGCCGATAGTACATTGCGGTCCTCATATGCAAAATAAGGTGCCATGGCAGAGCAATAAACGTGCAATGCACTGCACCTGTAACAAATAGTGATACGAACTGCCTCCAACATAAATATGCACTGAGGTTCTATGCTTCTTAAAGCTACTTTGCGAATGGGAAAAGATAAGGTGTCGTGGCAGTGCAATGACCGTACAAAACACTTCACCTATAGCGCACTACACCTCTACCTGCAATACTCTGCACATAATAAATAAGTATGCACCGCGTTCCTATGGTTCGTAAAGGTACCGTGCGTATGGTTCAAAATAAGGAGCCAAGGTAGAGCAATAACCCTGCACCTAAAATTTAAAGTACCACGCACTGCTCCTGTAACAAATACTGACACCCACTGCCTCCGAAATAACTATGCACTGCGGTGCTATGCTTCTTAAAGCAGCTTTCCGATCGGTGTAAGATAAGGACCTACGGCAGTGCACTGACCGTGCAATACACTACACCTGCAGCGCACTACACCTGTAACTGCAATACACTACACCTGACAAATAAGTATGCACTGCGCTCTTATGCTTAGTTAAATTACCGTGAGTATGGAGCAAAATAAGGGGCCAAGGTAGAGACATAACCGTGTATTGAACTGCAACTAAAATTTACAGTACCACGCACTGCTTGTTAATCACGTACGCACTGCATTGATATCATCGATGAAACTGCTCCGCAAACGGTTCAAAATATTGAAACTGCTGTGCACCAGGCGCACTGCATTCCGTCTTTCTGCACTGCCTATCCTATCTACCGATAACTGCATAAAACGGAAGTACACAAAGGGTTTCGTTGAAATAATTAGCATTATAGTATCTTTCTATAAAACGAAGCGACGCACCCTATCCATTTAAGTACTCCTTTTCCAAATTCCTCTAAAGCTCGTTCCTGTTTCTGCCGTCGCCAAGAAACCAACTCCTAGCCAAACTTCTGCCGCAGCCTTTAACAAAAGATCATCGATTCACCACTCTCGCGTCTTCGGTAAGCAAACAACGTCGTTTAATTTTTTAGCAAATCATTTACATTATACAAACATTAGCAAAAATGTTTGCGTGCTTATATTCCTCCAGATCTAAATCAATGTACTGAGATTTATAATGTCCAGATTTTGACAAATATGAGTCCATTAGTATGAGTTAGAGATAGAACACAATATATCTATATGATGTTGAACTAACACTAAAGTTCTTATACTTTTTTTAATTGTATGATGAGACTATTCATTTGTTTAATTTGACAAACATCAATAGTAGTTTAATTACTAGATTAACCCTACTTATTAGTTCCAGTCTAAATGAACCATATCTATAGAATTAGATTATTAGAAGCAGCATAATTACAAAATATAAGAAAAATTTCAGGCACAAATTATAAATTATTTTATATATGTATAGAGATTTAATAGCACACAACTATTTTTATTGCAGAAGAAATGGCGACATGTCAAGTTTGTTTCAGTCACTGTGGTCAAAATTTAGGACATTCAGGCTCGGAATTCATTGTTCTTCTCGTAGAAGGCCAGTTCGAGCATTCACTGGTATGTATACACTACGTTTCAATATATATAAATCCATTTCTTAATATTGGTTAACATAATAGTCCTCTCCTTCACTACATCATTCCATAGACTATACTATGCAATCTAAGGTTGCAATTCAATGACATAACAGAACTCGGAGTGGAATTCCAAGCTCTTGGAAAAACATATTATGTTGAAGTCCACAAACAACGCACAATTACTCGCATTACTGGTCCAGGTTGGACAAGGTTCGTCACAGAGAACAAGATCGGCGCAGGAGCACACCTATTCTTTTTATTGGGAGCTCTAGGTCCAAAGATCACTGTGATATATTTTGATTCTGAAGAAGATAACAGCAGCAGTGATGATGAAAACAGCAATGTCCAAGTGCTTAATTCTACAATTTTTTCCAAGACATGCACCCTTACAGATTCTGAGGAAAATTACTTATTCGATATCTTCCCCTCGGCCAATTCATTCGTAGGATTGCCATTTGTGACTCGTTTGACAAAAACAAACATTAAACAACACAATATGGTATGTTTCTAAATTTAACTTTATTTATTTGTTTATTGATTTCACATTGGTTTATTACATTCATAATGTTATTCCTAAAAAACATCTTCCTTCTATTGCAACTCAGAAACTACCATTGAAGTTCATTTCTACACTTGGAATTGCTAAAGAAGGTCTCGTTGGAGTACGCTTAGGAGCAAGTGGTAATGTCAACACCATGGCGTACAAAACAACAAAAGATGGCCGCATCTCATTCAACAAATATGCATGGAAGAACTTCGTTGAAACTACAAATCTTAGTGTTGGACAAGCAATATTGATTACTGCGAAAAAATATTCACAGTTTAACCCTGAAAAGATGTTTGTCATGAACATCATTATTCATAGTAGCCAGCCATTAGCAGAGTCGTCGGAATGAAACTCCGATTGATAATTTTCTTATTTCTTATGTCTATTAAGAATATGTACTTGTTTATCTATTATGTCTATTTAGAATTTGCAATGTACTGAAACGAAAAGTTTGTGTCCTGCTGTTATCTCGTAATACTATTATTGGTGCTTTAACTAAGCACCGACTGTTATAAATTCTATGTGGAATCAAATTACCAGAATATAAACAATAGACATTGTGCTCCTAGAGATTTGATTAGTGCCGAATATACATATTTAACATGAACATATTGTAATTACAATGGAAAAATAATATTAGATTAAATGATGATTATCTGCTATAAGTGTGTAGCCATACAATGGAAAAATATATAACTCAAGCGGTACATGTACAAACCAAGTTTTCAAAGAACTGCAACATCTGCACTGATAGTTTAGCTCAACAAGGCCCACCAGACGGAAACCCTAGAACAACCAAGGAATTGTATATAAAGACATACAATGACCACACCTAGTCTCACATAGCTCAGAAGCCACCACCTTCCATTTTACAGCATGCTAAGCGGGTCGATGAAAATATACATGCTTATAGATGGAATCATAGGTCCAAGAAATATTAGATGCAAATCAAATTGTTCAGCTACAAGTGAAGCCAACCAGAGAATTACATATAGGAAGGGATCTACCAATTCAACAGCAAATCAATATCCTCAAGTGCATCTGCCATGCCGAAGCCGTTTTACACACCCAAGGTACTACTTTATGTATAAGTTTACTATACAATAGCGATATACAGAAGTTAATATGCTATAGATTTATACTAATCTTGGTGTATGAGACAAACACTTAACACTGCTAAAAAATCTAAAAATAGGTACATTATTTCAGTCATACTGTATAAGAAATCATTTGTACGAGAGGGATATCAGCATGCTTGCAAACCCAGACCTTGAATACCGAGGTGAGATTTTTAACTGGTAAGAACAAATAATTGAAAACTCAAAAAATATAACTCATATGCTTAAACTAATATATTTGTTTTCTACCTTTGTCTCTCCAGGGTGCAGCATATTGCAGCATGTCACAACTTGTTCTGCAGTCCGTTGCTGCTGTGATGTTTTGGTGCACTGCATAAGATACATTTTTAATTAAGAGTGTCTTATACAGTGTGACCGAAATATCACATGAAGGTGACGACGATTGGACTACATTATGTACAAATCAAGAATATTAGTCTGTAATACATCGACCATAATAGAAACAACGAACTAATGTGCTACGACTGTGTATTATAACTGCACTACCATTATATTCATATATGACATGCTCTTTGTAATGCTACGCGCAGCCTTGTTTAATTTTGAAGCACTGTAACTGCACTTGTTAGCCCGCGTGCACTACCTTATAAATAAATTACTTGCAGTCATATAGAAAACTGCTTTCGCTTATCCTGCAAGAACACCTCTTTACTTTCGAAGAAGTGCCCTATATTTCCTGAGTGCACTGCATTACCTAAAAGTTACAATGCACTATAAGTATACACTGGTTCAGATAAGAACCACTGCGCTTCTACGCTACCTGCACTACCTGTGAAACCAATTAACCGTGGTGTTCTACCAATAGAAACAAATATGCAACGACTGTGTACTCTTCCTGCACTGCCATAATTTAAATATATGTACTGCTCTGCGAGTTGATCCAGCCAAATTAGTTTACTATGACGCACTGCCATATTTAACCCACGTGTGTACTGCCCTGTGTGCACTGCCATATTTCGACAATTGCACTGCTCTTTGTAATGCTGCAGGTACATTGGTTTTTCTTTCGAAGCACTGCGCTTCCTCCGCTCTGTGCACTGCCTTGCCTAGAAACTATACTAGCCCCTAACGAATGCGGGAAAACCCTGCACTCTAAGTGCACTGCCCATATAGTCATATAGAAAACTGCTTTCTACACGGATAGACACCTATGTATTTTCGAAGAATTGCCCTATTTATCTAGAGTGCACTGCCCTTAATTCGACAATTGCACTACTCTATGTAATGCTGCATGTACACCGGTTTCTCTTCAAAGCACTGCGCTTCCTCAGGCACATGAGCTTCCTAACCTAGAAACTATACTAGCCCGTAACAAACGCGGGACGACCCCGCACTCTAAGTGCGCTGCCCGTATAGTCATATAGAAAACTGTTTTCTACACGGATAGACACCTATGTACTTTCGAAAAACTGCCCTATGTACTCTAAGTGCACTGCTCGTATAGTCATATAGAAAACTGCTTTCTACACGGATACAAACCTATGTACTTTCGAAGAACTGTCCTATTTATCCTACGTGCACTGCCCTTATTTTGACAATTGCACTTCTCTATGTAATGCTGCAGGTACACTGGTTTCTCTTCGAAGCACTGCGCTTCCTCAGGCACATGCACTGCCTAACCTAGAAACTATAATAGCCCCTAACGAACGCGGGACGACCCCGCCCTCTAAGTGCACTGCCCGTAGTGTCATATAGAAAACTGCTTTCTACACGGATAGACAACTATGTACTTTCGAAAAACTGCCCTATGTAGTCTAAGTGCACTACCCATATAGTCATATAGAAAACTGCTTTCTACACGGATAGACACCTATGTACTTTCGAAAAACTGCCCTATGTACTCTAAGTGTACTGCCCGTATAGTCATATAGAAAATTGCTTTCTACACGGATATAAACCTATGTACTTTGAAAGAACTGCCCTATTTATCCTGCATGCACTGCCCTTATTTCGACAATTGCACTGCTCTTTGTAATGCTACAGGTACATTGGTTTTTTTCGAAGCACTGCGCTTCCTCAGCTCTATGCATTGCCTTTACTAGAAACTATACTAGCCCCTAACGAATGCGGGACGACCCTACACTCTAAGTGCACTGCCCGTATAGTCATATAGAAAACTGCTTTCTACACGGATACAAACCTATGTACTTTGGAGAAACTGCCCTATTTATCCTGCGTGCACTGCCCTTATTACGACAATTGCACTGCTCTTTGTAATGCTACAAGTACATTGGTTTTATTTTGAATCACTGCGCTTCCTCAGCTCTGTGCACTGCCTTGCCTAGAAACTATACTAGCCCCTAACAAATGCGGGACGACCCTGCACTCTAAGTGCACTGCCCGTATAGTCATATAGAAAACTGCATTCTACACGGATAGACACCTATGTACTTTCGAGGAAACTGCCCTATTTATCTTGCATGCACTGCTCTTATTTTGATAATTGCACTGCTCGTTGTAGTGCTGCAGGTACTTTGGTTTTTTGTCGAAGCACTGCACTTCCTCGGCTCTGTGCACTGCCTTGCCTAGAAACTATACTAGCCCCTAACGAATGCAGGACGACCCTGCACTCTAAGTGCACTGCCCGTATAGTCATATAGAAAACTGCTTTCTACACGGATAGACACCTATGTACTTTCGAAGAACTGCCCTATTTATCCTGCGTGCACTGACCTTATTTTGACAATTGCACTGCTCTTTGTAATGCTGCAGGTACATTGGTTTTTTTTCGAAGCACTGCGCTTCCTCAGCTCTTTGCACTACCTTTACTAGAAACTATACTAGCCCCTAACGAATGCGGGACGACCCTGCACTCTAAGTGCACTGCCCGTATAGTCATATAGAAAACTGCTTTCTACACAGATAGACACCTATGTACTTTCGAAGAACTGCCCTATTTATCCATCGTGCAATGCCCTTAATTCGACAATTGCACTGCTCTTTGTAATGCTGCAGGTACATTGGTTTTTTTTCGAAGCACTGTGCTTCATTAGCTCTGTGCACTACCTTGCCTATAAATTATACTAGCCCCTAACAAATGCGGGACGACCCTGCACTCTAAGTGCACTGCCCGTATAGTCATATAGGAAACTGCTTTCTACACGGATAGACACTATTGTAATTTTGAAGAACTGCCCTATTTATCCTGCGTGCATTGACCTTATTTCGACAATTGGACTGCTCTTTGTAATGCTGCAGGTACACTGGTTTCTCTTCGAAGCACTGCGCTTCCTCAGGCACATGTAGTGCCTAACCTAGAAACTATACTAGCCCCTAACAAACACGGGACGACCCTGCACTCTAAGTGCACTGCCCGTATAGTCATATAGAAAACTGCTTTCTACACGGATAGACTCATATGTACTTTCGAAGAACTGCCCTATTTATCCTGCGTGCACTGACCTTATTTTGACAATTGCACTGCTCTTTGTAATGCTGCAGGTACACTGGTTTCTCTTCGAAGCACTGCGCTTCGTTTCACGCACATGCACTGCCTAACCTAGAAACTATACTAGCCCCTAACGAATGCGGGACGACACTGCACACTAAGTGCACTGCCCGTATAGTCATATAAAAAACTGCTTTCTACACGGATAGACACCTATGTATTTTAGAAGAACTGGCCTATTTATCCAGCGTGCACTGCCCTTATTTCGACAATTGCACTGTTCTATGTAAGTTGAAGGTACATTGGTTTCTGTTCGAAGCACTGTGCTTCCTCACCCACATGCACTTCCTAACCAAGAAACTATATTAGCCCCTAACGAATGCGGGACGACCCTACACTCTAAGTGCACTGCCCGTATAGTCATATAGAAAATTGCTTTCTACACGGATAGACTCATATGTACTTTCGAAGAACTGCCCTATTTATCCATCGTGCAATGCCCTTAATTCGACAATTGCACTTCTCTTTCTAATGCTGCAGGTACATTGGTTTTTTTGAAGCACTGCACTTCATCAGCTCTATGCACTGCCTTGCCTAGAAACTATACTAGCCCCTAACGAATGCGGGACGACCCTGCACTCTAAGTGCACTGCCCGTATAGTCATATAGAAAACTGCTTTCTACACGGATAGACATCTATGTACTTTCGAAAAACTGTCCTATGTACTCTAAGTGCACTGCCCATATAGTCATATAGAAAACTGCTTTCTACACGGATAGACACCTATGTACTTTCGAAAAACTGCCCTATGTACTCTAAGTGTACTGCCCGTATAGTCATATAGAAAACTTCTTTCTACAAGGATATAAACCTATGTACTTTGGAAAAACTGCCCTATTTATCCTGCGTGCACTGCCCTTATTTCGACAATTGCACTGCTCTTTGTAATGCTGCAGGTACATTGGTTTTTTTCAAAGCACTGCGCTTCCTCAGCTCTGTGCACTGCCTTGCCTAGAAACTATACAAGCCCCTATCGAATGCTGGACGACCCTGCACTCTAAGTGCACTGTCCGTGTAGTCATATAGAAAACTGCTTTCTACACGGATACAAACCTATGTACTTTGGAAAAACTGCCCTATTTATCCTGCGTGCACTGCCCTTATTTCGACAATTGCACTGCTCTTTGTAATGCTACAAATACATTGGTTTTTTTCGAAGAACTGCGCTTCCTCAGCTCTGTGCACTGCCTTGCCTAAAAACTATACTAGCCCCTAACGAATGCGGGACGACCCTGCACTCTAATTGCACTGCCCGTATAGTCATATAGAAAACTGCTTTCTACACGGATAGACACCTATGTATTTTTGAAGAACTGCCCTATTTATCCAGCGTGCACTGCCCTTATTTCGACAACTGCACTGTTCTATGTAAGTTGAAGGTACATTGGTTTCTGTTCGAAGCACTGTGCTTCCTCAGCCACATGCACTTCCTAACCTAGAAACTATATTAGCCCCTAACGAATACGGGACGACCCTGCACTCTAAGTGCACTGGCCGTATAGTCATATAGAAAATTGCTTTCTACACAGATAGACACCTACGTATTTTCGAAGAACTGCCCTATTTATCCAGCGTGCACTGCCCTTATTTCGACAATTGCACTGCTCTATATAATGTTGGAAGTACATTGGTTTGTGTTTGAAGCACTGCGCTTTCTCAGCCACATGCACTGCCTAACCTAGAAACTATACGCCCCTAACGAATGCGGGACGACCCTGCACTCTAAGTGCACTGCCCGTATAGTCATATAGAAAACTGCTTACTACACGGATAGACAACTATGTACTTTCGAAAAACTGCCCTATGTACTCTAAGTGCACTGCCCATATAGTCATATAGAAAACTACTTTCTACACGGATAGACACCTATGTACTTTCGAAAAACTGCCCTATGTACTCTAAGTGTACTGCCCGTATAGTCATATAGAAAACTTCTTTCTACAAGGATATAAACCTATGTACTTTGGAAAAACTGCCCTGTTTATCCTGCGTGCACTGTCCTTATTTCGACAATTGCACTGCCCTTTGTAATGCTACAAGTACATTGGTTTTTTTCGAAGCACTGCGCTTCCTCAGCTCTGTGCACTGCCTTGCCTAGAAATTATACAAGCCCCTATCGAATGCGGGACGACCCTGCACTCTAAGTGCACTGTCCGTGTAGTCATATAGAAAACTGCTTTCTACACGGATACAAACCTATGTACTTTGGAAAAACTGCCATATTTATCCTGCGTGCACTGCCCTTTTTTCGACAATTGCACTGCTCTTTGTAATGCTACAAATACATTGGTTTTTTTCGAAGCAGTGCGCTTCCTCAGCTCTGTGCACTGCCTTGCCTAGAAACTATACTAGCCCCTAATGAATGCGGGACGACCCTGCACTCTAAGTGCACTGCCCGTATAGTCATATAGAAAACTGCTTTCTACACGGATAGACACCTATGTATTTTCGAAGAACTGCCCTATTTATCCAGCGTGCACTGCCCTTATTTCGACAATTGCACTGTTCTATGTAAGTTGAAGTTACATTGGTTTCTGTTCGAAGCACTGCGCTTCCTCACCCACATGCACTTATTAACCTAGAAACTATATTAGCCCCTAACGAATGTGGGACGACCCTGCACTCTAAGTGCACTGCCCGTATAGTCATATAGAAAACTGCTTTCTACACGGATAGACACCTATGTACTTTCAAAAAACTGCCCTATGTACTCTAAGTGTACTGCCCGTATAGTCATATAGAAAACTGCTTTTCTACACGGATATAGACCTATGTACTTTGGAAAAACTGCCCTATTTATCCTGCGTGCACTGCCCTTATTTCAACAAATGCACTGCTCTTTGTAATGCTGCAGGTACATTGGTTTTTTTTTTCGAAGCACTGCGCTTCCTCAGCTCTGTGCACTGCCTTGCCTAGAAACTATACTAGCCCCTAACGAATGCGGGACGACCCTGCACTCTAAGTGCACTGCCCGTATAGTCATATAGAAAACTGCTTTCTACACGGATACAAACCTATGTACTTTGGAAAAACTACCCTATTTATCCTGCGTGCACTGCCCTTATTTCGAAAATTGCACTGCTCTTTGTAATGCTACAAATACATTGGTTTTTTTCGAAGCACTGCGCTTCCTCAGCTCTGTGCACTGCCTTGCCTAGAAACTATACTAGCCCCTAACGAATGCGGGACGACCCTACACTCTAAGTGCACTGCCCGTATAGTCATATAGAAAACTGCTTACTACACGGATAGATACCTATGTACTTTTGAAGAAACCACCCTATTTATCCTGCATGCACAACCCTTATTTCGACAATTGCACTGCTCTTTGTAATGTTGCAGGTACATTGGTTTTTTTTCGAAGCACTGCGCTTCCTCGGCTCGGTGCACTGCATTGCCTAGAAACTATACTAGCCCCTAACGAATGCAGGACGACCCTGCACTCTAAGTGCACTGCCCGTATAGTCATATAGAAAACTTCTTTCTACATGTATAGACACCCATGTACTATCGAAGAACTACCCTATTTTTCCTGCATGCACTGACCTTATTTCGACAATTGCACTGCTCTTTGCAATGCTGCAGGTAGATTGGTTTTTTTTCGAAGCACTGCGCTTCCTCAGCTCTGTGCACTACCTTTAGTAGAAACTATACTAGCCCCTAACGAATGCAGGACGACCCTGCACTCTAAGTGCACTGCCCGTATAGTCATATAGAAAATTGCTTTCTACACGGATAGACACCTATGTACTTTCGAAGAACTGCCCTATTTATCCATCGTGCAATGCCCTTAATTCGACAATTGCACTGCTCTTTGTAATGTTGCGGGTACATTGGTTTTTTTTCGAAGCACTGCGCTTCATCAGCTCTATGCACTGCCTTGCCTAGAAACTATACTAGCCCCTAACGAATGCGGGACGAACCTACACTCTAAGTGCACTGCCCGTATAGTCATATAGAAAACTGCTTTCTACACGGATAAACTCATATGTACTGGCGAAAACTGCCCCATTTATCTTGCGTGCATTGACCTTATTTTGACAATTGCACTGCCCTTTGTAATATTGCAGGTACACTTGTTTCTCTTCGAAGCACTGCGCTTCCTTTCACGCACATGCACTGCCTAACCTAGAAACTATACTTGCCCCTAACGAATGCGAGACGACCCTGCACTCTAAGTGCACTGCCCGTATAGTCATATAGAAAACTGCTTTCTACACGGATAGACACCTATGTATTTTCAAAGAACTGCCCTATTTATCCAGCGTGCACTGCCCTTATTTCGACAATTGCACTGTTCTATGTAAGTTGCAAGTACATTGGTTTATGTTCGAAGCACTGCGCTTCCTCAGCCACATGCACTTCCTAACCTAGAAACTATATTAGCCCCTAATGAATGTGGGACGACCTTGCACTCTAAGTGCACTCCCCGTATAGTCATATAGAAAATTGCTTTCTACACGGATAGACACCTATGTATTTTCGAAGAACTGCCCTATTTATCCAGCGTGAACTGCCATTATTTCGACAATTGCACTGCTCTATGTAATGCTGGAGGTACATTGGTTTCTGTTCGAAGCACTACGCTTCCTCAGCCACATGCACTGCCTAACCTAGAAACTATACTAGCCCCTAACGAATGCGAGACGACCCTGCACTCTAAGTGCACTGCCCGTATAGTCATATAGAAAACTACTTTCTACACGGATAGACACCTATGTATTTTCGAAGAACTTCCCTATTTATCCTGCGTGCACTGCACTTAATTCGACAATTGCACTTCTCTATATAATGCTGCAGGTACACTGGTTTCTGTTCGAAGCACTGCGCTTCCTCAGCTTTGTGCACTACCTAACATAGAAACTATACTAGCCCCTAACGAATGCGGGACGACCCTGCACTCTAAGTGCACTGCCCGTATAGTCATATAGAAAACTGCTTTCTACATGGATAAACACCTATGTATTTTCGAAGAACAGCCATATTAATCCTGTGTGCACTGACCTTATTTCGACAATTGCACTGCTCTATGTAATGTTGCAGGTATATCGGTTTTTTTCGAAGCCTTGCGCTTCCTCAGCTCTGTGCACTGCCTTGCCTAGAAACCATACTAGCCCCTAACGAACGCGGGACGACCCTGCACTCTAAGTGCACTGCCCGTATAATCATATACAAAACTACTTTCTACACGGATACAAACCTATGTACTTTCAAAGAACTGCCTTATTTATCATGCGTGCAGTGTCCTTATTTCCACAATTGCACTGCTCTTTGTACTGCTACAGGTACATTGGTTTCTGTTCGAAGCACTGCGCTTCCTCAGCCACATGCACTACCTTACCTAGAAACTATACTAGCACCTAACGAATGTGGGATGACCCTACACTCTAAGTGCACTGCCCGTATAGTCATATAGAAAACTGCTTTCTACAGGCATAGACACCTATGTATTTTCGAAGAACTGCCCTATTTATCCATCGTGCACTGCCCTTAATTCGAAAATTGCACTGCTCTATGTAATGTTGCAGGTACACTGGTTTCTGTTCGAAGCACTGCGCTTCCTTAGCTTTGTGCACTGCCTAACCAAGAAACTATGCTAGCCCCTAACGAATGCGGGACGACCCTGCACTCTAAGTGCACTGCCCGTATAGTCATATAGAAAACTGCTTTCTACACGGATAGACACCTATATATTTTTGAAGAACTGCCCTATTTATCCATCGTGCACTGCCCTTAATTCGACAATTGCACTGCTCTATGTAATGTTGCGGGTACATTGGTTTCTGTTCGAAGCACTGTGCTTCCTCACCCACATGCACTTCCTAACCAAGAAACTATATTAGCCCCTAACGAATGCGGGACGACCCTACACTCTAAGTGCACTGCCCGTATAGTCATATAGAAAATTGCTTTCTACACGGATAGACTCATATGTACTTTCGAAGAACTGCCCTATTTATCCATCGTGCAATGCCCTTAATTCGACAATTGCACTTCTCTTTCTAATGCTGCAGGTACATTGGTTTTTTTGAAGCACTGCACTTCATCAGCTCTATGCACTGCCTTGCCTAGAAACTATACTAGCCCCTAACGAATGCGGGACGACCCTGCACTCTAAGTGCACTGCCCGTATAGTCATCTAGAAAACTGCTGTCTACACAGATAGACACCTATGTACTTTCGAAGAACTGACCTATTTATCCATCGTGCACTGCCCTTAACTCGACAATTGCACTGCTCTATGTAATGCTATAGGTACACTGGTTTCTGTTCGAAGCACTTCGCTTCCTAAGCTTTGTGCACTGCCTAGCCTAGAAACTATACTAGCCCCTAACGAATGCGGGACGACCCTGGACTCTAAGTGCACTGCCCGTATTGTCATATAGAAAACTACTTTCTACATGGATAGACACCTATGTACTTTCGAAGAACTACCCTATTTATCCTGCGTGCACTGCCCTTAATTGGACAATTGCACTGCTCTATGTAATGCTGCAGGTACATTGGTTTTTTTCCAAAGCACTGCGCTTCCTGAGCTCTGTGCACTGCCTTGTCTAGAAACTATACTAGCCCCTAACGAATGCGGGATGACCCTGCACTCTAAGTGCACTGCTCGTATAGTCATATAGAAAACTGCTTTCTACACGGATAGACACCTATGTACTTTTGAACAATTGCCCTATTTATCCTGCGTGCACTGCCCTTATTTTGACATTTGCACTTCTCTTTGTAATGATGCAGGTACATTGGTTTTTTTTCGAAGCACTGCGCTTCCTTAGCTCTGTGCACTGCCTTGCCTAGAAACCATACTAGCCCCTAACGAATGCGGGACGACCCTGCACTCTAAGTGCACTGCCCGTATAATCATATACAAAACTACTTTCTACACGGATAGACACCTATGTACTTTCAAAGAACTTCCTTATTTATCGTGCGTGCAGTGTCCTTATTTCCACAATTGCACTGCTCTTTGTACTGCTACAGGTACATTGGTTTCTGTTCGAAGCACTGCGCTTCCTCAGCTCTGTGCACTGCCTTGCCTAGAAACTATACTGGCCCCTAACGAATGCGTGCCGACCCCCCACTCTAAGTGCACTGCCCTATAGTCATATAGAAAACTGCTTTCTACACGGATAGACACCTATGTACTTTTGAAGAACTGCCCTATTTATCCTCTGTGCATTGCCCTTATTTTGACAATTGCACTGCTCTTTGTAATGTTGCAGGTACAATGTTTTTTTTCGAAGAATTGCGCTTCCTCAGTTTTGTGCACTGCCTAACCTAGAAACTATACTAGCCCCTAACGAATGCGGGACGACCCTACACTCTAAGTGCACTGCCCGTATAGTCATCTAGAAAACTGCTGTCTACACAGATAGACACCTATGTACTTTCGAAGAACTGTCCTATTTATCCTGCGTGCACTGACCTTATTTCGACAATTGCACTGCTCTTTGTAATGCTACAGGTACACTGGTTTCTCTTCGAAGCACTGCGCTTCCTTAGGCACATGCACTGCCTAACCTAGAAACTATACTAGCCCCTAATGAATATGGGACGACCCTGCACTCTAAGTGCACTGCCCGTATAGTCATATAGAAAACTGCTTTCTACACGGATACAAACCTATGTACTTTGGAAAAACTGCCTTATTTATCCTGCGTGCGCTGCCCCTTTTTCGATAATTGAACTGCTCTATGTAATGCTGCAAGTACACTGGTTTCTCTTTGATGCACTGCGCTTTCTCAGGCACATGCACTACCTAACCTAGAAACTATACTAGCCCCTAACAAATGCAGGACGACCCCGCAGTCTAAGTGAACTACACGTATAGTCATATGAAAACTGCTTTCTACACGGATAGACATCTATGTACTTTCGAAGAACTGCCCTATTTATTCTGTTTATACTGCCCTTATTTCGACAATTGCACTGCTCTATGTAATGTTGTAGGTACACTGGTTTCTCTTCGAAGCACTGCGCTTCCTCAGGCATATGCACTGCCTTACCTAGAAACTATACTAGCCCCTAACGAATATGAGACGACCCCGCACTCTAAGTGCACTGTCCGTATAGTCATATAGAAAACTGCTTTCTACACGGATAGACACCTATGTACTTCCGAAGAACTGCCCTATTTATCCAGCGTGCACTGCACTTAATTTGACAATTGCACTGCTCTATGTAATGTTGCAGGTACACTGGTAATATGACATTTAGCATACTGCTCTATGTAATGCTGCAGGTACACTGATAATATGAAATTGCACTGCATCAATTAACAATTACAATAGCAGTACTAGGACGCCAAATTTAGCATACAGTACAAGAAGATTACAAAAGAGCAACATAGTACATAATTGGAGTCCAGAATAAAGTGCTAGAAGATCAAAAGAAGCAACAAAAGGCTTAGTGTGCTCACATTACAAAGAGATATTTAATTTTTATTGCATTTCGGTCAATCACTATAGAGCAGGTGGCCAGGCTTCAGACATTGCAAAAGCACTATGGACAACTAATGGTGTAGATAACTTGGATAAAACTGATACAGTCTTCTTCAGCATGTCTGCATAGAACAAGCCTACATCAAAATCAACTGTCATCAGAACATAGCGATCATCACCTGACACTGTTATAACATGTAACACACGACAAACTGGGAGATTGCAATTCTCACAGATAATACCAAGTCTTTCCTTCCAGTAATATTCAATATCCCAGCCAAAAGCAGTTTTGCATGCAACAGGTAGATCTAACATTGTCTGGATGATCCACTTATTTTGACCATTGTTGTAGTCAAGGAGCCAAGTTGTCAGTATACCATCACTAGAAAAGGCAGCTAGTAAAATGTTTCCTGATATATCCTCTGAAATACAATAATTCCTCTGATCCTTTGTTGTCAGCCTGACTAATTCAGGGATGTATCACATAAGTTAAATGTGTGGATATGTTGTAACATAGAAGAAGGCCTACAACATACGCCATAAATAGGTCTTTGACTATCAGGATTCCTTCAGGCTGACTAAGGTAAGTGGTTGGTGTTGGCACAGGAACTGGGTCAGAAATATGCATCTCCCATTGACCATTTTGCTGAATACAGACATGCAA
This sequence comes from Avena eriantha, assembly GCA_910589775.1. NCBI lineage: Eukaryota > Viridiplantae > Streptophyta > Magnoliopsida > Poales > Poaceae > Avena > Avena eriantha. Next base: position 283,847,974 of record OU342741.1, read on the forward strand.
AAATATTCCAGATGTTGTATTAGCAGTAACACCAAGATATGAAACCTTGCAAACATTGAATATATTTCTACGAAAGAATGTCATTCATGATCTAGAAGCACTTGGAATCAAGCAGGATTGCCCATATGAATGATCTGTATCACTCTTCGACATTGATGGCATTCGTGTAACAGGTGAGGCAAGGAAAGTGAACAAATCTGGAGATTTGGAAGGATAATTAATATAGTACCCAGGATCTCTAGAACCATGTGGAAAGACCTGAATGAGGACTGCTCCGTTTCGACAGCAGACGACCAATTCCCTTAGAAATATGTTGAATCTAAGTTCGAACAAATAGCTAGAGATGTTTCATCTTTAGATGAATATTCAAGCTGTTGTAGCCTATTACCAACCTCAGGCATCCAATGATAATCAACAAGAAATCCTAGGCATGATGGCGAATTTTTCTTCACATAACGCGAAAGAAATCCAGGCTCTTTGAGTGCAGTATACCAAGCTTTGTTGAGGATACTGCAACGGATCAAAGATTTTGTAGACGCTAACCTTAAAACAATCTCCTGCACCAAATCTAGGTCCTCACCCACCCGACTGGTCGAGGAACCAGATCTAGTAAAATCCATCGCTATTCAATAGATTGTTTTATTTTCCTCCAGACAGAAGAAGAAGGGTTTGTTTCTTTTCGTGGAAGAATGAAGCCGTAACGTCCTATCTAGCCATATCCATCGGTTAACATCCAAGCTAAAATATATTGAATGAGAAACTGCTTTGTAGGAATGTGCGTACTGCTCTATAATTGTAGATGTGGTAGCCGGTAAACTGCTCTATTAACCTACGTGCACTACCATGGGCGGAGCCCGCAACACACACTCCGAAATACAGGGCGTTCCGAAATACAAGGCGCTTCGAAATAAACGGCGCTTCAAGATCCACAGGAAAGCTTGATGCGCCGAAGGCGCCGTGCCCATGGGCGGACCCCGCAATACACACTCCAAAATAACAGGCGCTCTGAAATACAAGGCGCTCCGAAATACAGGGCGCTCCGAAATACACGGCGCTTCAAGATCTATATGAATGCTAGATGCGCCGAAGGCGCCGTGCCCACGGGCGGAGCCCATAACACACACTCCAAAATACAAGGCGCTCTAAAATACAGGGCGCTCCGAAATACAAGGCGCTCCGAAATACATGGCGCTCTGAAATACACGGCGCTTCAAGATCTATAGGAAAGCTTGACGCGCCGAAGGCGCCATGCCCAGGGGCAGAGCCCGCAACACACACTCTGAAATACAAGACGCTCCGAAATACAGGGCGCTCCAAAATACATGGCGCTTCAAGATCTATATGAATTCTTGATGCGCCGAAGGCACCGTGCCCACGGGCGGAGCCCGCAACACACACTCTGAAAACAAGGCGCTCCGAAATACAGGGCGCTCCAAAATACAAGGCGCTCTGAAATACAGGGCAATCCGAAATACAAGGCGCTCCGAAATACACGGCGCTCCGAAATACACGGCACTTCAAGATCTATATGAATTCTAGATGCGCCTAAGGCTCCGTGCCCACGGGCGGAGCCCGCAACACACACTCCGAAATACAAGACGCTCTGAAACACAGGGCGCTCCGAAATACAAGGCAATAGCTTTCACTGCGCTGAATTATGTTTGTACTGCTCTTAATATACAAATGCACTACGTTACTGTAATCCGTTCAAAGTCAATGCATTTTGCTGCGCTGAATTATGTTTGTAGTGCTCTTAATATACAAATGCACTGCGTTACTGTAATCCGTTCAAAGTCAATGCATTTCGCTGCGCTGAATTATGTTTGTATTGCTCTTAATATACAAATGCACTGCGTTACTGTAATCCGTTCAAAGTCAATGCATTTCGCTGCGCTGAATTATGTTTGTACTGCTCTTAATATACAAATGCACTTCGTTACTGTAATCCGTTCAAAGTCAATGCATTCCGCTGCGCTAAATTATGTTTGTACTGCTCTTAATATACAAATGCACTGCGTTACTGTAATCCGTTCAAAGTCAATACATTGTGTTGTACAAACCATACCCCTCCCATTACACCCCATAAAATCTCCATTGCCCGTAAAGAGAAAAAAAGATAATAAAAATAACCGAAAAATGGAAAAGAGAAGAATGAAAATAAATGACAATGAAAAAGAATACAAACTAAAAACAGAAGTGATAGAAAGTGTATACTTAACGTGCGGAGCGGACAACAGTGTACAAAGAGAAAAAAAGGAAAGAGAAAAAACTGGAAAAGAGAAAAAACCGGCGACATCTACACGACCAGTTTCCCGGGATGATTCCGTGACGACACGTGTCAGATACCCATGCCAGGTCGCTCGCGCGTTTTTGCGGCGCGCAGCGTGTGCTAGTCGCTCTCTCAGTTTCCCCTCTTTATGTTGAAAGTCTTGAAGTTGCACTTGGTTTACTTCCTATGTTTGCTTTCCTATGTTTGTTGCTTTGTGCTTTCATGACTTGTTTCTTTACAAGATTCCTATACATAGGAAGTGGGTTAGACTTAAATTTCCTTTGAATTTTCTTCTTGATGCTCTCTTTTGCTTCAATTCATATTTCTCATGTGAGCATCTTCTCAAACTATCATGCCTAAGTTAAAGGTGTTAAAGAAAAGTACTTATTGGGAGATAACCCAAAAGTTTTAGATGAGTCTTGGAAGTTATTACCTTTGTAATAACCTCTCATTATCCTTTTTATTTGCTTTTTGTGCCAAGAGTAACCTCAAATGAGAGAGAAGTAATGCTTGGGAAAGTTGCTGTCCCGAAACAGATTTTTGTGCTTCACTATAAACATTCGTGTAAAATCTCTGTCCGTCGTTTTGAGGCGTGAATTTTTGTGCTTCTGCCCCAGGTTGTTATCTAACTTTAGTTAGTTCAAAAAAATTTGATTTGAGCAATATAAGGTCTTTGAAAAAATTGGTTTTTACCTGCTGGTTTGTTTTGACAGATTTCTGCCATTATTTGCATTTGTTTCTTGTTGATTCCTTTTTGAGTTCTTTTTGGGGAATTGAGGTTTTTGAGGGAAGTGCTACAGTAGCTTGTGTTTTAATGGAAGTTTCATTGGTGTTGAAACTGAACCCAAAGACTTATTATCTCGAGTACACTAATGTTGCTAATAAAGATTATGTGAAGTTTTGTATGAAGAAACAATTTCAGGTGTATGGAGAGAATGATGTAATGAGATGAAGAATGGACTAAAGCTCACGCGTGTCACCCCAAGAAATATCCAAGAAGTACAAGTGTAAAAGCTTGGGGATGCCCAAGGCATCCCCTTCTTTATCAATAAAAATCTCAGGTTTTCTAGACACTTCGTTTTTATTGTTTCATGCACTGTTGTGTTATTCTTGGAGCGTCTTTGTTTTTATTTTTAGTTTTCTTTTTCTTGGTTTGCTGCAATAAGTTGGTTGGAATCCCTCATTCGTGCATTAGTTTTCAAATAGATTGGTTTGGATTGGAAAATAGTAGGAAAAGTTCATGCTTAAGTGGTAAAAAGGAGCTTGTTTTTAACTGTAGCCTATGCTTTGTCATGTCATGCTTGATGTTGTTTTCGCTTTATGCTTAGTGATTTATTGTTGCAGCATGACATGTTATAAATAATTGAGATTTCTTAATGTGCCTTGAAAGAATCATGCGTTGTTTTAGCATATTAAAGCATAGTATTGTGGTATTCTCTTTTGATGCTTTATTTGGGTTGACTTAGCGCATTCTCACACCATGTTATGACTATCCATAGTCACCATAGCCTTTATGATCCTTTAGTTTTCGACTTGTAATATCACTTTATGCTTTAATCAATGATGTTTTGTCGCTTTGCATGATTATGGCCATTATTGCTCTCTTAGTTGGTCGCTCCTAGTCTTTTGCTAGCCTCCGTAACCAAGTATGAGTTCCACTCATGCATCCAACTCCTAAAACCAAGTTATTCCAAAGAGTCCACCATACCTACCTATTAGCATTTGCTATTCCAAGTATATTCATGTTTTTATCTACCTTCTGAATTAAACTTGTTATGAGAAACTAGTGATTAAAGCTCTCAGGAACTTGATGGCACACTTTACTTTTCTTGCCCTTAATAAACTTTAACCATTGTGTCATCTATGTTGTATATGCTTGCACTTATATGTTGGGGATTAGCAGAACCATGTTGTCATGGGAACGCTTTCAACATTGCAGTACTTTGTACCTAGTTGATATCATGCTCTTTTGTCTATGGATGTCGTCGGTGTGAAATGAAAGGGGAGCTTGTAAGTCCATGGATTTATGTATGTGTGTTAGAGAAACGCCCGGGCTGCCAGTTTAATCCATGCTATCATGGTGGAAACCTGCAGCGTAACCAGAATGAGCTGTCTATGAAGCATTCTTTTTATAAAAAAAGAGTCAGATATTGAGAAAAAGAGAAAAGGAAAAAAAGAGATATGAGAAAAAAGGAAAGAGAGAAAAAGCACCATTTTCCCATGGTAAATAAGAAGATTGCTGAGATGCTCGTTGTCTGCTTGCCTTGTCATTTTGATATGCGGATTCTTCCGTATCATCAGGCAAGGGTATCCCGTTGGCGGTTCTCTATGATACACATGTACTTACTATGACAAGAACTTACCGCTAATTAAACTTGAGTAGCATGAGGAGCGGCCATCGTATTCAAGGGACATGAGATTTACATGTTATACTTTTTCAAGCATATACTCCATAGTTTGTTCACTTTAACCTTAATAACTTCAAGATGCTTATGATAGGGGCAATGTGAGCTGAAAGCTAATAAGTACCATAATATTTGTAAGCTCTTTATGAAACTTGAATCTTTGCTTCCTTCTATGAAGGCCTTTCTTTTACATTTATGATGAGTCTCCACCTTCTATCTTTATGCACCTATTGAGAGAGCATAGTGGCCATTCTTAGTTCTATGTGCATTGTCCCAAGACTTGTTGATTGATGCATAACTTTGATATTGCCTGTTCTTAAACTATTTGTATCTAGTCACTGTTATGAACTTTGAAGGTGTCCTATGCATTTATGTTTGCTACTCTATGAGGGACAAGCTGAATGCCACTATGCTATGTTTTCTTTATGTGAAACAAACAAACGTCTTGCAAAGCACTGTTATTCATGAATCTTTTGTTTGTGCCTTTTCATGTTGCAACCTAGTTGCTATGTCTTATTGCTAGAACTTTGTCTTTCATGTTATGATTGAAGTACTATGATCCCATCTATCCATGTTTTACAAATACTTTGATCAAGTTTATGATGGTGCATATCACCTCAAAAATTATTCTTTCTTTTTATCACTTACCTACTCAAGGACGAGCAGGAGTTAAGTTTGGGGATGTTGATACGTTGCAAACGTATCTATAATTTTTGATGTTCCATGCTTGGTTTTTATCTACTTTCTTATGTTTTGCCCACACTTTGGAGTATTTATATACACTTTCTTGGACTAACCTATTAACAAGATGCCATAGTGCTAGCTGTCTATTTTCTGCTGTTTTTGGTTCTAGGAAAGTCATAAAATGAATATTCGCGGAATTGGACGAGACAAAAGCCAAAGTCAGTTTTTCACCGATGGGGACACGGATCCAAAAGACGAAACGAAGAGGGGCCAGGGGCTGGCCACACCATGTGGTGGCGCAGGCTAGCCCTGGCCATGCCACCAGGTGGTGTGGGCTCCCTAGCCGCCCACCGACCATGCCTCTTCGCCTATAAGATGCCTCCCGATGCAAAAACCCTAAATCATTAAACCTCCAGCCACGAAAAGTTCCACAACGCCGCCGCCACCGAAGGGGAGATTTGGGGGACAGGAAGTCTCTGTTCCGGCACCCTGCCGGAATGGGGAAGTGCCCCGGAGCCATCTCCATCGATCTCCACCACCATCTCCATCATCGTTGATGATTCCCATGATGATGATGGAGTACTTCTTCCTCGAGGCTAAGGGTTCTACAGGTAGCTATGTGTTCATCTCTCTCTCTATGCATGATCATATTATGATCATGAGCTTTGTAACCAAATAGATCTACCTTGCTACTCAAGTGCTTTAATAGATCTCTGCTCTCCCCATGTGTGTGAAAGTGACAGCGTGCATACCATGGTGGCACTTAGGCTAGAGATGACAAATACTTGTTATGAGTTATATTTGGAGTTGGATGTCTCTATGAAATTGTGGTGTTTGTTGGAACCATCTAGTACTCAAGGTGACAGTGTGGGGTTATCTAGATGGGAAAAGCGAACTTTGAGGAGAGCTCTTATAGCCCTACCATGGATTAGAGTGTCCAACCAGAGAGTAGTTTAGAGTAGTATCATAAATAGAAGATATTTATATGAGAGTGTTCACTAGTGAAAGTATGATCCCCTAGGCCTTGTTTCTAAGCATTGAAACACTATTTGCAACTAGATCTGTTACATGTTTGCTTGCTTGCATCTTTATTTCAATTTTTCTTTAGTCTCTTCCACACCATCAAGCTATTTTCTGGCACCGTTGTCTTATATCTATACCACTTGTATTTCACTATCTCTTCGCCAAACTAGTGCACCAATACACCTGACAAGTGTATTTGGTGTGTTGGAAACACAAGAGACTTCTTGTATCTTGATTGCAGGGTTGCTTGAGAGGGATACCTTTGACCACTTCCTCCCTAAGTTTGATAAACCTTGGGTAATCCACTTAAGGGAAACTTGTTGTTGTTCTACAAACCTTCGCACTTGGAGGCCCAACAACTGTCTACAAGAATAGAAGTGCGTAGACATCAAGGCTACCTCGTGAGTGTGAATGTCCACCTATGTAGTGCCCAGGATGGCAGATGGCCATGGCTGGGAGGCCAAGCTCATCGGGGAGGTGCCTATACTAGAGTGTGTAATTGAAAGGTTATGATTGATTATCCGCATACTAAGTATGATGATCCAGGGTTATCCCTGACAGATGTATCGAATTTTGTGGTGAAAGTGTACCACCTGCAGAGTGTCAAACTATTCGAATAGCCATGTCCGCGGTCATGGATAGTTGGAGTAGCCATACTGTTCCGTTGTCAGATGTTTTCAAAATGACTTGTGAAGTGAACTATGACTTTGAATTGACCACAACATGGTTGTGGATATGAAAACTAGGTTCCCACTTAGGTGATGTAGAACATTAAAATAGTTATCTTTACTTCTTAACTCAATATGAAATAAACCTGGATTTTTGCAAATAAACCTAGAGCTTAAGACTCCCACTATAACTACCTTACTTGTCAGTGATAGTTTACGAGTATTTAAAGAGTACTCATGGCTTTGTCCCTGGCTATTCCCGTGGCTAGACTATGAGGAGGACTACTAGGAAGATGGACAACAGGAGGTCTATGACAACTAGTATCATCTCCCATCGTCAGCATTTCCTTTGAACTTGAAGATGGAGCCCTACTACGTTTATTTTCCACTGCTTTGATTGTATTAAGACTGGATCATGAGATCCTTTATTTGTAAGACCTTTATTACGGTTTGTAATGGATGATGTACTGTGATACAAATCTGTCATGTCTCGCAAAAATGGTAATCATGGGATTGCGATGTATGGCATAGCAGGCATCTGGGATTAAAAATCCGGGTGTTGACAAGTTGGTATCAGAGCCATAATGACCATAGGAGACCCTAGTTAGAATGGATGTCTGAATAAAAACTTTGTTTCAAAACAAAAGAAGTGAATATTTATGAAAACATATTCCCACTCTCATCCTTGAGATTCTTTCAAAAAATTCATGATCCTCCAAAAATTCTTGCAATCATACATAAAAAAATTGACACACTTGATCACCCCACTAACTTGCTCACCCTAAATTCTTATAGATGGAGGTAAAGTATAGCAAGTTCTACCTGCTAGGAAATGGAGGTCACCTGATCTTTGAGAGGGATCTAGATGCACTTGCAGAGTACCTTGAGCGCCAGCACCCGGAATTCTTCGGTGCCCAACTCAATGATCAGCAAGGAGGAGAGCTATCGTGGAGGATAATTGCAGATCTCAGAGGCAAAATGGAAGCATCACTTCGAAGAAGATCCAATTCAGCGTTCAGGAGAATAATTGGCTAGATGGACTAGCCAGGGCTATGCAAGAAGCTCTTGCCCGTCTGTGTGGACAAAACATCAACCAGATCCAGGGAACTCGCTTTGCTCACTACACAGCCAATCACAACCATGCCAATTGAATAATCTCGACTTCATGTTGGGAATGCCCTTGGAGATGCAAGGACACCAGGAGCTAAAGCACCAAGTGAATAATCTCAACTTCATGTTGTATGATAGACAACAAGAGTTGGACAACGCCCGTGCGTACGCCAATCACAACCATGCCATTGCAGTCAAGAAGGATCAGACCCTCGCCATCCTCGCCAAGGAGCGCAAATCACTTCGTCATCAACGTGACAAGAAGGATCGCATCATCGAGCGTCTTCCCAAGAAGGTGTCCACTCTCGAGAAGACCATCCGTGAGTAGGCGGTCTATCTTGAAGCGAAGGAGGAGGAAGGTGAAGATATCCATAAAGATCTCTACTCTTACCTCAGTGATGATGATGACTACCTGGAGGATGATGCCATGGAGTTCCAAACTTATGATGATGATGATTCCGACTTCATTGATGATTATTAGATGCACTTGAGCACTACCGTAGGAATGAGTTGTATATGGTCCCAGTGTATCGTTGTTTCGCAGAATGGTTCTTAAAACCATCTATTTTCTATTTTTGTTGTGGTGTGTGTTTGTATTGAATGAATGAATGAATGAATGAATGAATGAATGAATGAATGAATGAATGAATGAATGAATGAATGAATGAATGAATGAATGAATGAATGAATGAATGAATGAATGAATGAGAGGAAGTTGCTAGTTTACAAAACCTGAGTCGAATTCAAAATTTAAAGCTTCTGAAACAAAACCATGAACCATAGAGATTTGCCTCTTATCTCATTATCTATCTCAATCTTTAGATGACTCGCGGAAATCCCGAAGGAAGCAATTCATCTCAGGACCCAATGCTGCAGATTCTGCAAATGCTAGTTTATGACCGTGGAGCTAGTAGAGCTGAACGTCAAGCCAACCTAGCCATTCTTCAACAAATAGCTCAGATGGCCCACAATAATCAAGGTCACGGAAACTAGGATAACCATGGATCCAAGCCCAAGAACTTTCAGAATACCAACCCACCTATCTTTAGTAAGTCTGAAGAGCCCTTAGATGCTGATGACTGGCTGCAAACCATGGAGAACAACTTAGAGGTCGCAGGAGTTGAGGCCAATGAGAAAGTATTATTTTCCACCCATTATCTAGCAGGTGATGCAAGAGCCTGGTGGAATAGCATTTGTACCATGAACGGAGGTCAGATGATGACCTAGGATGAGTTCAAAATCAAGTTCAGCAAGACTCATGTGCCCCTAGGTCTGATTAAGAGGTTGAGGGATGAGTTTAGAGAACTGAAACAAGGGAGAATGATTGTGGTGGAATACCGTGACAAATTCCTGTCACTAGCCAGATATGCCCCTGATGAGATTGACACAAAAGCAAAGAAGAAAGAGAGATTCCTGAACGGACTACATGATGAGATGCAAACCGTGCTGGTCAACATTCCCTTTGATGATATTGAAGCTTTAGTGGACTTTGCCATTCAGATGGAAGGGAAGATCAACCAAGGCAATGACAATCGCAAGCGTCGCATGATGCACCAGCCTGGATCCCACAATACCTAGAAGTATCGCCCCAACCCGTCTGCAGGATATGCCCCAAGAAACAATAGACCCCTTATGTCCCGTCCAAGCTATCCCAACCGTGGAGGAGGAAACCCAAGGTCTGGAGTAAACCATAACAATAACCCCGGCAACTCCAATAACTTCAACCGTGCACCGCCCAAGTCCAACAACAACAACAACAATACTGCCCCAAGGATTGGAAGCAATGTTGTGCCCATCGCAGGAAAAGACAAGTCCTAAATTACTTGCTTTGAATGTGGAGTCAAAGGTCACTACTCCAACAAGTGCCCCAAGAAGCTTGCACCAGCCACCAATGTGAATGCACCCGCTCAGCAGCAACGCCGTGTTCAGCCTGGAAGGAGATTTTCCCTAAGGAACTCGCTCAACTGCAACGGCCGTCTGTTCCACATGAATGCTGAAGAAGCTCAGGAAGCGCCAGATGTCGTGCTGGGTATGTTTTCTGTTAACTTAGTACTTGCAAGAGTGTTGCTTGATTCGGGAGCATCGCACTCGTTTTTTACAGAAGAATTTGCATGCACTAGTAAGATTCAACCAACAAAATTGAAGCATGTTATGATAGTTCAAATACCTGGTTCAACCACCAAAGCTAGAAAAATTTGCAAGGCTGTACCTATTAGAATCCATGGCATAGATTTTTATGCTAATCTAATAGTACTTGGAACCAAAGGTTTGGAAATAGTACTAGGAATGGATTGGATGTCGAAACATAAAGGATTAATCGACTATGCCAAGAAAGCCATAACCATGACCAGTAGCACTAGACTATCAGTAGAGAATGTATTTGAGACATTGCCTCGTCAATTCAACAAGAGTCTAGCCCAACCAACCCTAGACCAAGTCAGAGTAGTCTGTGAATACCCTGACGTGTTCCCAGATGAATTGCCCGGTATGCCCCCAGATCGGGATATCGAGTTCATCATTGAACTAGTTCCTGGAACTAGACCCATAGCTCAGAGACCTTTTTGTATGAACCCATCAGAATTAGTGGAGCTGAAGAAGCAACTTGATGCTATGCTGGAGAAAGGTTTGAGTCAACCAAGTGCGTCGCCATGGAGATCGCCTGTTTTGTTTGTGGATAAGAAAGATGGAGGTAACTGTTTGTGCACGGATAACCGGAAGCTGAATGATGTCACCATCAAGAACAAGTACCCACTGCCAAAGATAGAGGATCTGTTTGACTAGTTGACTAGTGCTAGAGTGTTTTCTAAGATTGATCTTCGAACAGGTTATCATCAACTCAAGGTTTGTGCAACGGATATCCCAAGGATCGCCTTTCACCACCAGATATGGATTATATTAGTACACTGTCATGTCTTTTGGATTAACTAATGCCCCCGCTTATTTCATGAATCTCATGAATAAGATTTTTATGAACTTCCTGGATAAGTTTGTCGTTGTGTTTATCAATGATATTCTGATCTATTCCAAGTCAGAAGAAGACCATGAGCTACACCTGAGAACCATCCTTGAAACCCTTAGAGAACATCAGTTGTATGCCAAGTTTAGAAAATGTGAGTTCTGGTTAAAGGAAGTAGGATCCCTAGGACATATTGTGTCGGCAAGAGGAGTCGCTGTTGATCCCGCCAAGATTAAATATGTTGAAGAATGGAAAGCCCCAACCACTCAAACCCAAGTCCATGCATTTCTCGGATTAGCGGGATATTACCGCAAGTTCGTTGAAGGATTTTCGAGCATCGCCAGACCAATGACCCAACTATTGAAGAAAGATAAGAAGTTTGAATGGATAGACAAATGTGAAGAAAGTTTTCAAGAGCTCAAGAAGAGATTGATTTCAGGCCCAATCCTGATTGTGCCAGATATCAAGAAGCCTTTTGATGTATATTATGAAGGAAATATGCCCTAAGAGGAAATAATAAAGTTGTTATTATGTATTCCTTGTATATGATAGATGTTTATTTTGCATGCTATAATTGTATTGATAGGAAACATCAATACATGTGTGTTTAATAAAAAAAAGGGTTCCTAGTTATGCCTCTCTTATAGATTAACTCGTTAATTAACAAGATGATCAAAGTTTCCTGATCATGGACATTGGATGTTGTTAATAACGAGGTCATAGCATTTGTGAAATGATGTGATGAACATTCATCCGAAGTATAGCATTACGATCAAAGTCATTATGTTTATATTGCTATAACATCATACGAAGTATTCTTAGTCCTTAGATAAGTTATTAAAGAAGTTTAATATGGACGGAAGTAAGAAGGGGTTCTCACCTATGTTGCAAGGCAAGACATTGAGTAAGACTCAAAGTCCGGCTACGACGGAAGAAAGAGAGATAATGGCTAAGATCCCCTATGCCTCGGCCATATGCTCTATAATGTACGCCATGCTATGTACAAGACCGGATGTGGCACATGCTATTAGTTTGACTAGTAGGTACCAATCTGATCCAGGTTCAGAACACTGGATAGCGGTCAAGAATATCCTTATGTACTTAAGAAGAACTAAGGATATGTTTCTTGTATACGGAGGTGAAGAAGAGCTAGTCGCTAAGTGTTATGTCGATGCTAGCTTTGACACCGATCCAGATGACTCTAAGTCTCAATCCGGATATGTATTTCTCTTGAACAGAGCAACAGTTAGTTGGAGGAGTTCCAAACAACATGTGGTGGCTAGATCAACGACGGAGGCGGAATATGTTGTTGCTTCAGAAGCGGCACAGGAAGCGGTTTGGATGAAGGAGTTCATAACGGAACTAGGTGTGGTTCCTAGTGCATTGGACCCAATGGTGATCTATTGTGACAACAATGGATCCATAGCCAACGCCAAGGAAACAAGGTCTCACAAGAATTCCAAGCATATTAAGCACCGGTTTCACTCCATCCGCGAGCATGTCAAGGATGGAGATATAACTATTTGTAAAGTACACACGGACTTAAATGTAGCAGATCCATTGACTAAAGTTCTCCCTAGGGAAAAACATGATCAACACCAGAACTCCATGGGTGTTAGATTTATCACTATGTAAACTAGATTATTGTCTCTAGTGCAAGTGGGAGACTGAAGGAAATATGCCCTCAGAGGCAATAATAAAGTTGTTATTATGTTTTCCATGTATATGATAGATGTTTATTCTGCATGCTATAATTGTATTGATAGGAAACGTCAATACATGTGTGTTTAATAAACAAAAAGGGTTCCTAGTTATGCCTCTCTTATAGACTAGCTCGTTGATTAACAAGATGATCAAAGTTTCCTGATCGTGGACATTGGATGTTGTTAATAACGAGGTCACAACATTTGTGAAATGATGTGATGAACATTCATCCGAAGTATAGCATTACGATCAAAGTCATTATGTTTATGTTGCTATAACATCATACGAAGTAGTCTTAGTCCTTAGACCATGAGATCATGTTAATTGCTAACACCAGAAGAGTATCTTGATAACATCAAACGTCACACCGTAATAGGGTGACTATAAAGGTGGGTTCAGTGCTACGAAGGTGTTATGTTGAGGCTCATGATAAAGAGTGGAATTTGTCAATCCCGATGACACAATGATATACTCTGGGCCCTCTCGCTGATATCGCATTAAGATAGTTTGCAAGCAAGTGATGTGATCACTAGAATGTTATATAACGGCAACGAGAAAAGAGTGCATGTCGGTAACGAGATCAAATTTGGTATTTGGATACCAATAATCGAATCTCGGACATGTATTACATCATGAGACAAAGGGATTAAGTTACTAGCGTTAAAGGTTCTCACGATCACAAAAGTCATTGTTGAATGTGTAGGAGTCAGTATGGATCTCCAGGTCCCGCTTCTGATTATTGATTTTAGAAGGGTCTCAATCATGTCTGCATTATTCGCGAACCGTAGGGTGACACACTTAAGGGTTACCGAACACCATTTTGGAGCACATATGTTTCAGACAAAAGAACTGCAAAGCGTTGGAATTATTTCGATGGAAACCGGAATTGTTTTTGGTGAAATTGCAGAAAGTGGTTCTGCATGTGATATTGAATTGTTGCAAGGGGTTTTATGTGAATGTTTGTTAATTAAAGTAATTAACAAAATTTTGAATAAAATAAATAAAATAGTTTTATTAAATGAGAGTTGCATTAAATTTGGTGGAAATTTAATGCATGTGAGTGGACCTTTGGGTGGAGCTTGAATTGATGTGAGTGGAGCTTCCACCACATGAATGAGGAAGAGGTGGGGGCACTCCCCTTGGCCGCCGGCCATGGGAGGGGAGGAGCCCCCCTCTCCTATAAAAGGCCCCCTCTCCTTCCTCACAAAGCACACCTCCTCGTGAAGGATCTCTCTCCCCCTCTAGATATTCCCCATGGTCTCGGATTAGCGAGATACATGTTCCCGGTGGCCTTGCGTCTGGAAGGAGTTGCTGCTTCCGTTGATTCACTGGAGCGAGGAGGTCGAGGTTGTCCGGTGGCTTGAACGTGTGTGCGAGGACGGATGCGCTGCTGATTTGCGGTGCTAGGACTACCACGTGATCTTGAGATCGGCAAGCGTACGACTACATCATCCACGAGTTCCAACTTGTTAACAAAACTATGTTGTCTTCGAGGGTAAGTTCTCTATGGATGTATATCCACTCGTTGCTCTGTATTTGGTAGATAGATCTTGGTGTATAGTTCTCATCATAGGAATTTTTTGTTTTCTATGCTGCCAACCCAATAGTGGTATCAGAGCTTGATCTATGTGTAGGTGCTTTGCACGGGTAGTACACATATCTTTATATGTGGGCGATGATGATCATGTTATTGCTTCTTTCATATATTTTGGATATTGGTGGCATAGTGGGATGAAGCGGCCCAGACCAACCTTACATGTCATCGTATATGAGACCGGTTCCACGACTGACATGCAACTAGTTTTTCATAAGTAGCTGGCAGGTGTCTGTCTCTCCTACTATAGTCAATATCTGATTTACAACGAGTTGCTAATAACTTGGTTATCCTCGTTGTGGTTCCATGTTCGTAGGTAAGACCGGTTCTATCTCCGAAAGCCCTAAGCCACGTAAAACTTGGAATGGATAAATTAGAGGCGTCTAGTTTAGATTGTTGTTGGGCTAGTGTATTGATATGGTAATGTTGTAAGTAGATGTATGGTAGATACTCTTACAACACACTTAACGTGTAAGTTCCATAGACCTTGGCCTTACACACAAAGGAATGATAGAGATCATAACATGATGCATATGATAGAGATCAAATGCATGGACCATATCATCTCACTTTACACATTATATGTTTGCATCTTATATTGCTAGTTTGGCGCTTTTAGTAGCATTGTAAGATGATCCTCATTTAAATATCAAGATAAAATATGTTCTTCCTTAAGTATGCACCGTTCTATGGATCATGTTTCGAGACATCACGTGATGATCGGATGTACTTGACTCTGCGCTTTCATACAATGGGTGTAAGACAGTTTTACACACGCGAATACTAAGGTTCTTACTTGGCGAGCCTAGCATGTACAGACATGGCCTCGGAACACGGACCAAAAGGTTAAGCATGAGTCATATAGTTGATATGATGCCCATATAGATGCTCGCCTTTGAAGCTACACCGACTCAGGTGATGATCAGACTTGGTGTAGTGGATTTGGTTCATGTAATCACCAAAAAGACACGAGGGGTGTTGTTTTTGAGTAGGACTTTGTTAGTAATTTGGATTAGTTGAACTCAATCTATCATAAACTTAATCTAAATAAACTTTACAAATTCTGTTGTAAATGGCACCACCTGCTTTTAATTTCAATGTGTTCATGGAGAAAGATAAACTTGCTGCGAATGGTAGCAACTTCACCAACTGGGCTATGAATTTGAGGATTCTCCTCACTGCTGCACAAAAGCAATATGTGCTAGAGGCACTGCTAGGTTCCCCACCAGCTCCTGATGCCCCTGAAGAGGAAAAGAATGTCTATATAACTCGTCAGGAGGACCACAACTTAGTTCATTGCGGCATACTGTATGGGCTAGAGCCAGAACATCAAAAGCGTTTCGAAAATGGCAATGCTTTTGATACCATGGGAGAATTGAAAATGATTTTCGATACTCATGCTACTGTAGAGAGTTATATTGCTTCTGACAAGTTCTTTAACTGCATGATGGAGGAGAACAACTCCGTTAGTGAGCACGTACTCAAAATGTCTAGGTACGCTGATAAGCTTGTGTCCTTGGGAATATCGATTCCCATTGACCTAGGCATACATCATGTTCTCCAATCTCTGCCACCTAGCTACAAGAGCTTCATGATGAACTATAACATGCAGGGCATGAAGAAGTCTCTTCCCGAGCTTCTGTTAATGCTTAAGACTGCAGAAGTGGCGATTAGGAAAGAACATCAAGTGTTGATGATCAATAAGACCACCGGTTTCAAGAAGGACAAGAAAGGCAAGCAGAAGGGAAAGAAGGCCGGCAAATCTGTTGCCGCACCTGAAAGGAAATCCCGAGCTAGCCCTAAGTCTGATACCGAGTGCTACTATTGCAAGGGGACTGGCCATTGGAAGCGCAACTGCCCCAAGTATTTGGCGGACAAGAAGGCCGGCAAGGAAAATAAAGGTATATGTGATATACATGTTATTGATGTGTACTTGACTAGTACTCGCAATAGCACATGGGTATTTGATACGGGATCGGTTGCTAATATATGTAACTCGATTCAGGGGTTGCGGAACAAGCGACAGCTAGCAAGGGATGAGGTCACGATGCGGGTCTGCAATGGATCAAGAGTTGATGTGATCGCCATCGGAACGCTGCCTCTCCATATGCCGTCGAGATTAGTGATAAATCTAAATAATTGTTATTTTGTGCCTGCACTGAGCATGCACATTGTACCTGGATCGTGTTTGATGCGAAGTGGTTAGTCCTTTAAATCTGAAAACAATGGTTGTTCGATTTATATGAATGATATCTTTTATGGTCATGCACCTGTGTTGAATGGTTTATTTCTGTTGTATCTCGATAGTAGTACTACACATATTCATAATGTTGATGCTAAAAGGATTAAACTTGATAATGATATATCTGCATATATGTGGCACTGCCATCTAGGTCATATTGGCGTTAAACGCATGAAGAAACTCCATTCTGATGGACTTTTAGAATCACTTGATTTTGAATCATTTGATACATGTGAGCCATGCCTTATGGGCAAGATGACTAGAACGCCGTTTTCCGGTTCAATGGAACGGGCGACAGATTTATTGGAAATCATACATACTGATGTGTGTGGACCAATGAGTGTGTCGGCGCGAGGTGGATATCGTTATTTTGTTACTTTCACGTATGATTTGAGTAGATACGGGTATATCTATTTGATGAAACATAAGTCTAAAACCTTTGAAAAGTTCAAGGAATTTCAGAATGAAGTGGAAAATCATCATAACAGAAAGATCAAATTTCTGCTGTCCGACCATGGAGGAGAGTATCTCAGTTACGAGTTTAGCACACATATGAAAGACTGTGGAATAGTTTCACAACTCACGCCTGCCAAAACACCACAACATAATGGTGTTTCAGAACATCGTAATCGTACTTTATTAGATATGGTTCGATCTATGATGTTCTGACTGACTTGCCACTGTCATTTTGGGGTTATGCATTGGAAACCGCTACATCCACTTTAAATCAGGCACCATCTAAATCCATTGAAAGGACACCATATGAATTATGGTTTGGAGACAAACCTAAGTTGTCATTTCTTAAAGTTTGGGGATGTGATGTTTATATGAAGAAACTTTAGCCGGATAAACTCGAACCCAAAGCGGAAAAATGTGTCTTCATAGGATACCCTAAGGAAACGATTGGGTAGACCTTCTATCACAAATCCGAGGGCAAGGTTTTTGTTGCCAAGAATGGATCCCTTCTTGAGAAGGAGATTCTCGCGAAAGGTGTGAGTAGTCCGAAGGTAGAACTCGACGAGGTTATTGAACCTTCTCTTCATGAAATGGCGAGTAGCACAGCACCGGAAGTTGTTTTGGAGTTGGCTTCACCTAATGAAGAGAGAGCTAATGATAATGATCATGAAATCCGAAAGAGGACACTACCAAACCTCGCAGGTCAAGCAGGACACGTGCAGCTCCTGAACTGTACGTCAATCATGTTATGAATTTCATGATTGATGAAATGGATGACCCTGTGACGTATGAAGAAGCGATGATGAGCCCGGATTCCAACAAATGGCTAGAAGCCATGAAATCCGAGATGGAATCCATGTACGAAAACCAGGTTTGGACCTTGGTGGACTTACCTCACGATCGAAAGGCCGTTGAGAATAAATGGATTTTCAAAAGAAAAACTGATGCTGATGGTAATGTGACCATCTATAAAGCTCGACTTATCGCAAAGGGGTTTCGAAAAATTCAAGGATTTGACTACAATGAGACATTCTCTCCCGTAGCGATGCTTAAGTCGGTTAGGATTATGTTAGCAATTGCTGCATATTTCGATTATGAAATATGGCAGATGGATGTCAAAACTACGTTCCTCAATGGTAATATTGAAGAAGAGTTGTATATGATACAACCTAAGGGTTTTGTCGATCCTAAGGATGCTGATAAGGTATGGAAACTTAAGCGATCCATCTATGGACTGAAGCAAGCATCCCAGAGTTGGAATCTCCGCTTTGACGAGGTGATCAAAGAGTTTGGATTTGTCCAAACTTATGGAGAGGCTTTTATTTACAAGAAAGTGAGTGGGAGCAATGTGGCATTTCTGATATTATATGTGGATGACATATTATTGAATGGAAATGTTATAGATCTTTTAAACAGTGTTAAAAGTTATCTAAACAGCAAATTTTCGATGAAGGTCCTTGGTGAAGCTTCATATATATTAGGCATTAAAATCTATAGAGATAGATCAAGGCGCCTAATTGGGCTATCGCAAAGTACATACCTTGATAAGTTATTAAAGAAGTTTAATATGGACGGAAGTAAGAAGGGGTTCTTACCTATGTTGCAAGGCAAGACATTGAGTAAGACTCAAAGTCCGGCTACGACGGAAGAAAGAGAGATAATGGCTAAGATCCCCTATGCCTCGGCCATATGCTCTATAATGTACGCCATGCTATGTACAAGACCGGATGTGGCACATGCTATTAGTTTGACTAGTAGGTACCAATCTGATCCAGGTTCAGAACACTGGATAGCGGTCAAGAATATCCTTATGTACTTAAGAAGAACTAAGGATATGTTTCTTGTATACGGAGGTGAAGAAGAGCTAGTCGCTAAGTGTTATGTCGATGCTAGCTTTGACACCGATCCAGATGACTCTAAGTCTCAATCCGGATATGTATTTCTCTTGAACAGAGCAACAGTTAGTTGGAGGAGTTCCAAACAACATGTGGTGGCTGGATCAACGACGGAGGCGGAATATGTTGCTGCTTCAGAAGCGGCACAGGAAGCGGTTTGGATGAAGGAGTTCATAACGGAACTAGGTGTGGTTCCTAGTGCATTGGACCCAATGGTGATCTATTGTGACAACAATGGATCCATAGCCAACGCCAAGGAAACAAGGTCTCACAAGAATTCCAAGCATATTAAGCACCGGTTTCACTCCATCCGCGAGCATGTCAAGGATGGAGATATAACTATTTGTAAAGTACACACGGACTTAAATGTAGCAGATCCATTGACTAAAGTTCTCCCTAGGGCAAAACATGATCAACACCACAACTCCATGGGTGTTAGATTTATCACTATGTAAACTAGATTATTGTCTGTAGTGCAAGTGGGAGACTGAAGGAAATATGCCCTCAGAGGCAATAATAAAGTTGTTATTATGTTTTCCATGTATATGATAGATGTTTATTCTGCATGCTATAATTGTATTGATAGGAAACGTCAATACATGTGTGTTTAATAAACAAAAAGGGTTCCTAGTTATGCCTCTCTTATAGACTAGCTCGTTGATTAACAAGATGATCAAAGTTTCCTGATCGTGGACATTGGATGTTGTTAATAACGAGGTCACAACATTTGTGAAATGATGTGATGAACATTCATCCGAAGTATAGCATTACGATCAAAGTCATTATGTTTATATTGCTATAACATCATACGAAGTAGTCTTAGTCCTTAGACCATGAGATCATGTTAATTGCTAACACCAGAAGAGTATCTTGATAACATCAAACGTCACACCGTAATAGGGTGACTATAAAGGTGGGTTCAGTGCTACGGAGGTGTTATGTTGAGGCTCATGATAAAGAGTGGAATTTGTCAATCCCGATGACACAATGATATACTCTGGGCCCTCTCGCTGATATCACATTAAGATAGCTTGCAAGCAAGTGATGTGATCACTAGAATGTTATATAACGGCAACGAGAAAAGAGTGCATGTCGGTAACGAGATCAAATTTGGTATTTGGATACCAATAATCGAATCTCGGACGTGTATTATATCATGAGACAAAGGGATTAAGTTACTAGCGTTAAAGGTTCTCACGATCACAAAAGTCATTGTTGAATGTGTAGGAGTCAGTATGGATCTCCAGGTCCCGCTTCTGATTATTGATTTTAGAAGGGTCTCAATCATGTCTGTACTATTCGCGAACCGTAGGGTGACACACTTAAGGGTTACCGAACACCATTTTGGAGCACATATGTTTCAGACGAAAGAACTGCAAAGCATTGGAATTATTTCGATGGAAACCGGAATTGTTTTGGGTGAAATTGCAGAAAGTGGTTCTGCATGTGATATTGAATTGTTGCAAGGGGTTTTATGTGAATGTTTGTTAATTAAAGTAATTAACAAAATTTTGAATAAAATAAATAAAATAGTTTTATTAAATGAGAGTTGCATTAAATTTGGTGGAAATTTAATGCATGTGAGTGGAACTTTAGGTGGAGCTTGAATTGATGTGAGTGGAGCTTCCACCACATGAATGAGGAAGAGGTGGGGGCACCCCCCTTGGCGGCCGGCCATGGGAGGGGAGGAGCCCCCCTCTCCTATAAAAGGCCCCCTCTCCTCCCTCACAAAGCAAACCTCCTCGTGAAGGATCTCTCTCCCCCTCTAGATATTCCCCATGGTCTCGAATTAGCGAGATACATGTTCCTGGTGGCCTTGTGTCTGGAAGGAGTTGCTGCTTCCGCTGATTTGCTCGAGCGAGGAGGTGGATGTTGTCCGGTGGCTTGAACGTGTGTGCGAGGATGGATGCGCTCCTGATTTGTGGAGCTAGGACTTCCACACGATCTTGAGATTGGCAAGCATACGACTACATCATCCACGAGTTCCAACTCGTTAACAAAACTCTGTTGTCTTCGAGGGTAAGTTCCCTATGGATGTATATCCACCCATTGCTCTGTATCTAGTAGATAGATCTTGGTGTATAGGTCTCATTGTAGGATTTTTTTTGTTTTCTATGCTGCCAACCCAACATATTGTGATGCATCCAAGATTGGTCTCGGATATGTGTTGATGCAAGAAGGCAAAGTCATATCAGATATGTCCCGACAAGTGTAGCAGCATGAGCAAAACTACCCTACCCTTGACTTGGAACTAGCAGCTGTAGTTTTAGCCTTGAAGAAATGGCGTCATTACCTTATGGGTAACCGTTGTGAGATTTATTCGGATCACAAGAGTCTGAAGTATATTTTCACCTAGAAGGAGCTGAATATGAGGCAAAGGAGATGGATATAGTTAATCAAGGATTATGACCTTGACATACACTATCACCAAAGCAAAGCCAATGTGGTAGTGGATGCTCTCATTAGATTGCCGTGTAGATTAAACACCATGATAAAAGAAGCCCAGCCAAGTTTGCATGAAGAGTTGGAGCAGTTTAGAACGGAGCTAGTTAGTAATGGATTTTTAGCTAGCATAGAACTTCAACCCACTTTGATTGGTCATATCAAGGAAGCCCAAAAAGGAAATGCAAGTATCGACGGAATCAAGCATCGTATCGATACAGGGAAGGTACCCAGATTTACCAAAGATGAAGACAGAGTTTTGTGGTACAAAGGACGTATCTGTGTGCCAGCAGATTCCGAGTTGAAACAAGTCATTAGGCAGGAAGCTCACGATACTCATTATTCTAACAATCCCAGAGGAACAAAGATCTATCAGGATTTGAAGGAGCAATTTTGGTGGCACAAATTAAGAGAGAAATCGGAAGCTACATAGCCAAGTGTGATATCTGTCAGAGAGTCAAAGCGGAACATTAGAGACCCGCGGGACTTTTGCAACCATTGCAGATTCCGGAATGGAAATGGGATTCTGTCAGAATGGGTTTTATCACCAGTTTGCCTACATCTAGTAGGGGAAATGACTATACTTGGGTCATAGTGGATAGACTGTCCAAGGTAGCCCATTTTATACATGTGAAGACCACCTACCAGAGTTCGAAGCTAGTAGAGTTGTACATTTCTAGAATCATCAGTTTGCATGGAACCCCTAAGACCATAGTATCGGATCGAGGAACCCAGTTTACCTCAAGATTTTGGCAGAAAGTCCAAGAAGGATTAGGAACCAAGCTGAACTTCAGCACAGCATATCACCCGCAAACCGATGGACAAACTGAAAGAGTTAACCAAATCTTAGAAGACATGTTGAGAGCTTGTGTGTTAGAATATGGATCAAAATGGGAAGATTGTCTGCCTTTCGCAGAATTCTCATACAACAATAGTTATCAAGCCAGTTTGCAAATGGCCCCATTTGAATTTCTGTATGGAAGGAAGTGGCGTACCCCCTGAATTGGTCGCAAGTAGGAGAGAGTCAGATTTTCAGACCCGGCATCCTACGAGAAGCCGAAGAGAAGGTTCACAAAGTCCGTGAACACCTCAAGACCGCCCAATCTAGACAGAGGAGTTATGCTGACAAGAGACGTCGGGACCTGACCTTCAATGTCGGAGATTTTGTGTATCTCAAAGTATCACCCTTGAAAGGAATGCAACGTTTTCAACTGAAACGGAAGTTAGCCCCCATATATATTGGACCCTTCAATATTTTGAATCGTCGAGGAGAAGTATCATATCAACTGGAACAGCCGGAGGAGATGCCATCCATACATAATGTGTTCCATATCTCGTTACTTCGCAAATGCCTAGAAGTTCCGTAGAAGACCGAAGTGTTAAAGAACATAGATCACCGAGTAACAGATATCAACAAGGATCTGACGTATCGTGAAGTACCCATTCGTATTTTGGAAGAAGCCTTCAGAACCACCAGGACCCGGAGAATCAAGTTTTTCAAGATCCAGTGGAGCAACCATACTGAAGAAGAAGCTACTTGGGAGCGAGAAGATTACATTAGGACTAAGTTTCCAGATCTCTTTAGTTCCTAAATTTTCTTAAATCTCAGGATTAAATTTTTTTTAAGGAGGGAAGGTTGGTAACACCCCAAAAATTCTAATCAAGTTCTAAGTACCCAAGTTTAGGGTTAACAAAAACTTTTATTATTAAATCTAATATGAGTGTATGTGTGAATTGCATTAGTGTATGAATGAGTGAATTGCCATGTTTGATTGCTACAAATGATAAAGAATGGTTTAAAGATGAATACTACATCATCTAGGCCAATTACAAACAAATTCAAAAGAAAAAGAAATCAAATATGAATCATATGATCAAATGGTCATTTTGACCAAAGTTAACCACTAGCCCACTTTGGGTGTCTCTAATAAAACATTTCTAATAGAAACTTTCTCAATTCTTTGCACACCTTGCTAGACCAAGTAAAAGTGAACCCAAGCCCACTTTACAAACCAACCAAAACAAATTCCAAATCTATTTAAAGGACAATTCAAAATTGAATCAAGTTCATATGCTAAGATCACCACTTTTCCAAAACCACTCGAATCAATTTCACTTGACTTTTCCTAGCAACCATAGACACTCAAGCATGTGACAAACACACTCACCAAATATCATTCAAAAATTCAAAACTTATTTTCATGCGGCCATTTGGTCGAGCACCTTGCAGACACAGATTAAACCTTGCCTAACTTACAGTATTTTGAGCAGTGATCACTCACCCCTTTGTCTCTTCTACACTCCACTCACTCACCCCAGTGCCCAGCAAGCGCAAGACATGCTCCCTTCTTTGCCATTGCGCCAGTGCCACGCCGCCCGATGGTCACCGCGCCGGTCGACCATGGACAACTCTCAGCACGCAGCGTTGCCCTCTCCCACAACAACCAGAAGACAGGCGACCATCCACCGCCACCCTCTGTCCACCCCTCGACCGCAGGAAGGCCGTGGACCATCCGAGAAACGCCGCGCCCATTTCTCTGTTGCCATGCCGAGAGCGTGCCAGAGCGCCATAGCCGACACACGCACACACGCCACCCCTCACGCTCACCGCGCGTTCCCGCACTCGCCGTGACCCTAGCTACCTACCAAACATGCCCGTTCGCCGCCGGCGACCCGTAGCCCCTGTACGCCGTCTAGAACACCGCCGTTACCGCATAGAGCATCGACTAGTCCTGACCATTCTAGACCGTCCCGTGTTGTGCCATTAAGCGTGCGACGACCGCTAGGAAGCACTGCGTCAAACCCTACTCGCAGCCATGCCTATAGCCTCCTGTATCGCCATCACCGACGAGCTCGAGCCACCCTGCTCTGTCCCCATCGCCGGTGTATAAATAGAGGCCACCACAACCTCTATTCTCCACACCATCTCACTCCCCACTCCTCACAGAACCTCCCACACCTCTCCCCGGATCAAGGCGAGCACCACATCACCGGAATTTGGTCGGAGTCCGCCGCTGCAGAGGAGAAGAGGAGACGTTGATTGGAGCCGCCCTAGGAGCCGCCGCGACCACCATTCGAACCGCCGTCATCTACAACGTCGTTCGCCCCCATCGCCGACCATAGCTGGAGCCCATGTGAGCCCCCACGTACCCCCACCGTCACCGTTAGGGTTCAGTCTCGCTGGAGCCGTTCGACGTAGAAGATGAACCTCAGTCGTTAGATCCTAGTCTAATCACACGTCCTAGATTGAAAGATACCGTTTCGGGTTAAATGAGCCACTGACTAGTGGGACCCCCTATGAGCATCCCGCTACGCTTGCGCAGTGCAGCTGGGCTGGCCCATTTGGTTTCCCGCACAGAGCCCATCCATTCAAATAATCTTTTTCCAATTTAGTTAAAACTAGATTCTGTCAGTAGATTCAAAAATCAATTCAAAGAGATTTACTAAACCAAATTGCATGATACCAATTTTGTTAGAAAGGTATTCAAAATATCTATTCAAGCCCGTTGGATTTACACCATTTGAAATTATAGATCACCTATAGTAAAAATAACAAGACAGAAACTTTTCCACATTCAAAATGTTTTCAAAAATCAACCATAAATGCTTTTGAGTTGATTCCAACTCTCAAAAATCACATTTGATAAGACTATCTAAATATGTAAAAATATTTAGGTTTACATGCAGTGATCTTAGACTAGTACTAAAATAATGCTATATGGGCATTTCTAGTCACTTAAATTGTATTAAATAATAATCTTAAACCTTATAAAATATGACGACCACTTTAAATCACATTCCCAAGTATTAGAATATGTGGTGAAGACATGTGTCAACATGATCCCATATTTTAATTAGAGAATATTAAATCTTAAGTATTTTCAGTGAGTAGAAATTACTTTTCTAAAATAAAATAAATAAAATTAGGTCTTTATTTCATGTGATGTTAGTGATGATGCTAGATCATCTAGTGTGAGACTTTGTGTGCTAAATAGAAGTAGTTAAGTATTGTTTGGTGATTGTGTATCTCGTATTCATTTATAGACAATAGTACCGACCCGGGATACGAGGAGGAGGAGTACTACCAAGAAGAAGAAGATAACTTCAACCACTGCACTACTAAAGGCAAGCTAACACTTGCAAGTATTATACCTATGAAAGCCATCACTAATTGCAAGCTAGAACTATGCAAGCTAACACTTGCAAACTTGATAACCTATGTAGGATGCATTAGGCATGATTTGGTTATGCAATTTTGATTATACCAATCCCAAGTTTTACTTGCAAGCTTTATTCTTTTGCGTTTACCAAAGTTCTTTACCTTTAGTTAGTGATTTGTGAGTATTGGAAGAATAGTATAGATACCATAAAGAGTATAAAACTAGGCCTAAGTAGTTATACTTAGATGTCATCAAAAGGCATAAAACTAGAGCTAGATAGTTACACCTGATTAGCACCCCTCATTAGTGAATACCCTCATCTTTAGTGGCTAGTGCTAAGAATAAAAGTTGATCACTTTAGATAGGAATACTTGGTGAAAATGATTACGAAAACCTTGGAATGATGATTCATTCTACTGAAATGTTTTGACATATGTTATGGACACAAAATGACTTGATGATGAAAATGTTGAGGCATGAGCCTTGGCCCTTTATAAAAACTGATGGTTGGGTTCGAATGCGATACTATTCCAATTTTACCATACAACCACAATACCTGAATTGGGTAGGGCTTAACTAGAAGTTTATGTGCCTTAGTATGGGTTCCCACCCAGAAGATGTTTAGCTGAGGCTACCTCGTGAGTGTGAATGTCCACCTATGCAGTGCCCGGGATGGCAGATGGCCCTGGCTGGGAGGCCAAGCTCATAGGGGAGGTGTCTATACTAGAGTGTGTAATTGAAAGGTTAGGATTGATTATCCGTATACTAAGTATGATGATTCAGGGTTATCCTTGACGGATGTATCGAATTTTGTGGTGAAAGTGTACCACCTCTACAGAGTGTCAACCTATTCGAATAGCCGTGTCCGTGGTAATGGACAGTTGGAGTGGCCATACTGTTCCGTTGTCAGATGTTTTCAAAATGACTTGTGAAGTGAACTATGACTTTGACTTGACGACAACAGGGTTGTGGATATGAAAACTAGGTTCCCACTTAGGTGATGTAGAACATTAAACTAGTTTTCTTTACTTCATAACTCAGTATGAAATAATCCTGGCTTTTTGCAAATAAACCTAGAGCTTAAGATTCCCACTAGAACTATCTTACTTGTCAGTGATAGTTTGTGAGTACTTAAAGAGTACTTATGGCTTTGTCCCTGGCTATTCCCGTGGCCAGACTATGAGGAGGACTACCAGGAAGATGGACATCAGGAGGTCTATGACAACTAGGATCATCTCCCATCGTTAGAATTGCATGTGAACTTGAAGATGGAGCCCTACTACGTTTACTTTCTACTGCTTTGATTGTATTAAGACTGGATCATGATATCCTTTATTTGTAAGACCTTTATTATGGTTTGTAATGGATGATGTACTATGATACCAATCTGTTATGTCTCGCAAAAATGGTAATCCTAGGATTGCGATGTATGGCATAGCAGGCATCTGGGATTAGAAATCCGGGTGTTGACACTATGCGCTAGGAGTACCGACCCTCCTTGTGGTAGCGCCTGATCTGGTCGATGGGGAAATGCAGCCCGAGCTTGATGGACCTCGACACCTGCTTCTTCCTGCGGCTGCCTGGTGCGAGACTGTGACCTAGAGTGGCCAAAGCGGGATTCGGAAGCCGGTGACATGTCTTATTTTCTCCACTGCCTTTGTCACCGCCACCTGGGTATTCTTCTTCTTCCGACGGGGAGCTCCGGTCTTCGGAGCCATAGCTGCAAAGTCTTAAAGGAGCAAAGGGAAGAAGAGGAAGAAAGGTTAATTGTAGAGGGCCGGTGAAGGTTCCCAAGTCCCTTGTATTGAAACTTTAATAGCGCCATCTTTACTATTTTACAAGTATGAATTTTTAATACTACTAAAAGGTTGTGTGCATCAACTGATGCATAGGCCAGGGTTCTACTCCCTTTTTTAAAAAAATACCGGAATTGTTTTGAGTTGTGATGATGTCCAATCTATTCTAGAGAAGTCCCTTGTATTGAAACTTTAATAGCGCCATCTTTACTATTTTACAAGTATGAATTTTTAATACTACTAAAAGGTTGTGTGCATCAACTGATGCATAGGCCAGGGTTCTACTCCCTTTTTTTAAAAAATACCGGAATTGTTTTGAGTTGTGATGATGTCCAATCTATTCTAGAGCCAGCTCCGCACCTGTGCTCGTTGGATGTGAACCATTTTTTTGGATTACTGTTGTATAATATGGCCATGACCTTGGTCATTCTTTCCATGTTTCCTTTTTTTCTTTCACTTTTTTGAAACATGGTCAGATGTGTGAGCATGAAAATTCATACAAAGAATTCGTATCTTTCAAAACAATAGTCGGTTTTCAGTATGACTGCGTGGGTACAATAATTAGTATATATGAATTTATGACAAATTTACAAGCAATATATCATGCACTTGTAGTTCAAATTTTACCTACTTTGGTTTTATTGAAAAAATGTCATTTAATTATGCGAAAATTAGCTAGAAGGCTTCAAAATTCATGAAACTTATTAACCATGAAACATACTCTATTTTGACTATGAGATTTAGTGTGTTGTGGCATTTAAAGCCATACTCTTTGCCTTTTCTTTAAAAAATAATTATATGTGGCACTTCTAAAATTATTTAACAAAAATCTATACATAAAAGTTGAAAAGTCCAATTAACAACATTAGTATGCCATGCCAAGATGCACCCCATCTACTAGAAATGGACACAACCTTTGTGATTTTATTTAACTTGAAACCCAAGTATGTTAACATATCGCTGGTCATATTATGAAGAAGTGTTTTTAAACCTTGTCAAAATTCATGTTTATCATTTACGGAAGTGGACACCATACATAAGTGCTTAACTTTTTTATTTTTTCTTTACTTTTCTTTAATTTATCCCAATAAACGGGATGAGTGATGCAGATATGACCTTGACACTGGTAACTTGGCTTAAAATGTGAACAATGTCATACATGGTTGTGACCATATTGTGTAGCAAGTTTTCGAAAGTTGTCCAAATCCATGTTTGCAGTTTTCGTCCAAACAAGCACAAATATAAGAGGACACATTTCAGTTTCAACTATGTATCATTACACCCCCCCACCCCCCCGCCGCCCAAAATGATGTATCATTACACACATTGAAATAAGTATTTTCATATAGTACTAACATGCGATGGAAATTATTTATATTTTTCTAGAATACAGTGAGTGCACTCTAAGAAAAATTATTCAGACGTACTTAATTACTAAAAAACAAATCCTATCACTTGGAACTGAAAAGCATTTTCCTAAAAGTTTGGAACTCTCACTAACAACATTATTTAGCAAAGCCAAGATGCTTCCTAGAACGAGATATAGTAGACTACCCGCCTCTTCTCTGGATGCCATTTAATTTTGCACCCGGGCACACTTCTTCGGGGGGCAGGAAGAGACCTCCTCGTCGTCGTCCTCGGCCTCCTCCCTGTCGTCGTCTTTGGCCTCCTCCTCAACATCGACCTCAGACTCCTCTTCCTTAATCTCATCTTCCATCTTATCGGAGTCGCTCGACGTTGGTGGTGGCGTCCCTTCGAAAAAGCGTTGCCAGTGTCTATCTTCTTCATCAGAGGAGTTAGACAGCGGCGGCAGCCATGGCCCGTCGACTGAGTCTAGGCTTACAGGCAGAGTTGTGGGGCCTTTCCTATTTTTCAGGTCAATTGACGTGTTCTGGAGAGAGTTGTCATACGATATTTTGGAAGGAAATAGAGAGATCGAGTTCTAAGCAATGGTAGGTTGGGTGTTTTGGGTGAAAGGAGGGGTGCGTACTGTTGCAATTTATAACGTCTATTTATAGTCATGCTTGTGTTAATACCCTAAAAAGTATCCCAAAATATCATAAATAGATTGTACTAGACTCGTCCCATCAACAAAAAAAAGGATTATACCAGACTTGTCGGTTCTTGATTTTTCTCGGCTCATAGAATTCAGGAGGCGCGTCGCTTTATCAAAAAATGAAGAGAATCATGTAGATCCTACTGTATTACTCAATGTCTCTTACTTCCTCTGTTAAAAATTAAGTTTCTCTAGTAGTACATGCTTATCTAGCTACAGTACTACTACTACTAGTATACGTATATTCTTCACAAAGTTGCGTCACCAAACTTGATTGATGGTGATATGGTGTGGGCCTCATCTTTTTCTACACCGTTGCATCTCAGACTAGAAGTATAATCATTGCGTGAAAGATTACACAGGAAGGAAGGAGAAATGGAGAGGATAGTGGATGGATGGTGAGAGGGGGCGAAGGAGAGAGAAAATCTGCTAGTTGTATGTGTACTAGTACCGCGTGTCACGAACCCATTGTAATATGTAACTTTTATGTAGAAGTTAGATAGGAACCATGATCAACTAAAGTATGTGTGAAACCATTGGCTTGTGGCATTCTGAACCATATTATTTGGACTTTTTTCACAAAAAAACATCATCGTCCTTACTGGGAAAATTGAATTTGTTTTTTCCTAATTGTTGGAAACTCCCACATGCAATAATGCTTACTATGCCAAGATGCACCCATCTAAAAAACTATTGTGGGAACTCTATAAAATTGTAATCTATGATGTCAATATGGCCTTGATGACCTTGGTCGTTCGGGTTGAAATAAACCCGATAATGTCCATACACATGGTAGGACAATATTGTGAAGCTATTTTTCCAAAAATTATCTAATCCCATGGTTACAGTTTTCATGGCACGTGGTGCACAAGACATGATAGGACATCATGAGTAAAAAAATTGTTTTTTTTCGTTTATTTAATATGATTATTTTCAAAACTGGCTCAAAATTGCCTTGCCTCCCGATGTTTGGCCAATCTTTTGAATAACCTTCCCTCCCGATGTTTGGGAAGCAAGTGAAAATTTCGAAAACTAGAAAATTTTGAATTTTTGTGCCGCCAAGGGCCAAAGTGGTTTCCTTCCTATATAGTACTACTCCTCGTCCCTACTCCACACTAACACGCGGCTGCCGAACACGCCGGAGAAACAGAGCCGCCATACCAAGGGACATGTGCGTAGCGCCACGCTATGGACGAGGGGAGAGAGATCAGTCGGGTCGGTGCGCGAGGGGAAAGGGGAGGAGAGATGAAACATAGCGAAGGAGAGAGAAAACACGCGATTTGTTTTGCGTGCATATGTCCTGAAATTTACTACTAGTAGAGTGTACACTGTAAGGCCGCAGGAGTACCACGTGTCAGGAACCCATCATAACTTTGCTCTGACATGGAACCGCCTTCAACTCCTATT
Organism: Avena eriantha; assembly: GCA_910589775.1. Taxonomy (NCBI): domain Eukaryota; kingdom Viridiplantae; phylum Streptophyta; class Magnoliopsida; order Poales; family Poaceae; genus Avena; species Avena eriantha. The sequence continues at coordinate 283,878,841 of OU342741.1, forward strand.
CGCTTCTGCCCTCTTCCCCTTCCAATGTTTTATTCTCTCAGCATGTATAGCGCATGGACAGAGGTGAGCATATCTCTAAGCAAAGAAATATACTACTCCAGCATTGTGTAAACTAGTAAGTTGCACATGCCTTGCATGTGAGACTCAGATAGTAGACATATGACATATCATCACTATATAAAATTATAATTGGTAAAGCACAAAAAATTACAAATTTGATCAACATCTATAAAATATGGGTGTATATTCGGTCCTTGTACTTTGTATCAGCATGTAGAAGTCAAAGAATATTAGCTACCTAACACATGAAATTTTTGATAACATGGTCTACAGGAACAAGGGAGAAGATTCTAGTATGATGGGGAAGTGTGTTTTGAGGTTTGTGCATAGCATTCATTATGCCGAAGACTATCAGTAGAATCTTCTAGATGCTAGAATGGAAAATAAGATCCAATGGCTAGAAATGCTGGGATTCACGATTCTTGATCCAACGGTCAACATTCAAAGTTACTCGTACACTATATAGTGGTAAGATAAGATCATGTAGAAGTCACTCATTATTAGCTACGAGGGAGAAGATTCTAGTATGATGGAGAAGTGTGTTTTGAGGTTTGTGCATAGCATTCGTTATGCGGAAGACTATCAATAGAATCTTCCAGATGCTAGAATGGAAAAGAAAATCCAACGGCTGGAAATGTTGGGATTCACGAGTCTTGATCCAATAGTCAATATTCAAAGTTATTCGTACCCTATATAATGGAAAGATATATCTACTACTATAATGGAGCAGGTTTGAATTGGATCCATAGCACCAATCCTGATGTTGGGATGCTAGATCCAGTGGTTCAGAGAAGCTGGAATCATGTTGAATAGTACCTAGAGCAAACTCCACCATGCATGTTCTAGAACCATCATGTCACCACCCCAAAAATTTCATAGCACAGTAGGATGTATTCTCTCTACTACTATAGTGGAGCGGTTTTCAATTGGATCCATAGCACCAATCCTGATCGTTGGGATGTTAGATCCAATGGTTCAAAGCAACTGGATTTGTGTTGAATAGTACGTACCTAGAGCAAACTCCACCATGTTCTTGAACCATCATGAATAAGAGAGGATGAACACAAAACTCTCCAAGATCTAGATCTCAAGGATTCCTTCACAAAGAAGGGATTTGGTTTGGTGGGGGTTGTAAATCTAGATCTCCTCTCGTCAATTCCTCAATAAGACGCAAGAATCATTGGAGGGGGAAGGGGAGAGGGAAAGTTCTTAAAGGTTAACAATGGAGGAGAGATAAAGCCAAAAACCAAGAAAGAGAAAGCTCGGCCTGAAGGGGAAAGGGGAGCACCTCTTAAAGGGCTCCCCGATCTGGCCGTTACTCACAGGATCGCGCACGGCCGATAGTGCCGGTGGGTGGCCAGTACTACCGGTGGCACCCACCCAACGGTCAGAAAACAGTGAGAAAACGAACAAAAATGCAAGCCTGGCCGGTACTACCGTGTCTTACCATAACTACTGGCAGCAAAAATGCCCTAGCGGTAGTACCGCCTGAACTTTCGACCGAAGTTCCAACAAATATACTCGACCAAAACAGAGAGGTTGAACCGAAATCAGGGTTACTGGAATTTGGGCCGGAATTAGGACCGGTACTACCAGCGGCAAAATGCCCTAGCGGTACTACCGGTGCCCCGCTGGAACTACCGGTCAGGCAGAAACTCAAGAACCAGAAATGCAATAACTTTTGCAACCGAACTCCAAACGAGATGAAACCAATTTTGTTGGAAAGATAAAAACATGTAGAATCCAACAAAATACCATGAATATATATATGTGAGATACCTTCCAAGGTGTGGGTCCAAAAAAACCCGCAAGATCGAAAACACAATAAGATATTCAAGGGAAATCCATTTTTGATGAACTAGAGCTTGTTATGATCCTCACATGGACAAGAACAAACAACAACCAAGAAAGATGATGCTATGTATGCAAAGGTTTGAGCTCTCTCCGAAAGATATGAACGAGTCATCCACTCAAGAGCTCCTCTTGATAGTGCGGCTATCTATCCTAAACCCGGTCTCCTAACACTACAAGAGACCAGTAAAATAGAAAACCTATTAAGATCACACCTTTGCCTTAAGCATTCCACTTGAGTTTGATGTAGACCGTCTTGTCCTTCTCAAGATAGATCGCCTTTCTTGATTTCACTTTCTTGATCTTGCTTGATGAAGACTTGAGAAATGCTCCCCCATACTCCATGGGGAAGCCTCTTCTTCAAACTAGTCTTTGTCATTCCATGATTGCCGAGTAGATCCGCGATGACCTCGAAGAGGAGGAGCCGGAGCACCATCAGATGCATGCCGAGGAGATGGCTGCATGGTTAACGGATGTCTCCAACTCACTGCACTCAGCCATAAATAGGATAGATGCTCTTAGATTTGGGTAATTAGAGTTGGGCATTAGGTTCTTAATAAAGTATGGTTTACAATCTAGATATTTAGAATTCTCATGATGCTTTTGGTGGCTGGTTGCAGATTCCACTAATAATTAAGTAATCCCCTTTTGTTTACTAGTACTCACCATCTCATAGGACTGTCACGTTAAATTACACTAGGTTAATTAATATGGGAGTAGATGACAATCTGTTTACAGCTTGTCTGGAGTTTGTGGTTACTACTAATTGATCTGGTTTATGTGGTACTACTATCTCTATCTATATATAAGTATCGCTACATTTTTGCACATTTGTGAACCTCCCTCGTTGCGCACCATCTTTACCCAGCAGCGTCCACCTTTCCATCGCATCAGTGCAATCTACGGTGAGTCCGCAACCATCCAGATAGTTGTTTAGGTGATTGTTATTTGAAATAGTAGATCTATATGCCACATTAGAAAGTTGGGATCTCCATGGATGTAGCCATGGAATTATTTATAAGGTCCACTGAAAATAGGTAAGTATATGCTGCCAAGAAGAGTATTATGAGGATGGGAAGCTTGCCTCTGGATTTATTTCACAGAACGGTCCTCTGTTGAACAATGCAGATGTAATTTGTTGCATATCATTCATAAACAAATTGTTGTTTGCTGGTGTCCTGCATTGCTGAGTTCTTTAAATTATATTTTTCGTTAAAGGGGAACACGCGCAATCCTTGGCATCAGATTAATGCATGTATCCTTCTTTGCATTGCGAAGTTGATGTGTTCTTTCCTAAAATTTACTGGTTTTGCTGCATTTCATTTAGCATCATGCGCATATCCCACCCGTGGAGGAGGTATTATCGAGTGACAAGTGTTTTTATGTATCCAGCTACTTTGCTGGAATTTCAGTAACCTATGATTTGTCCTCGAATTTTTTTCCGATAAAGCGCGCTTTATTACTTAAAATGTCCCCTAAAATATACTGATCATTTTTGTTGCATCATGATTTGCAGAAACAAAGGCATTCTTATCTGTTGCCACTTAGTAAGGCCAGGACTGCTCACGTGCCAGCTAAGAAGGCAAACCCTGAAGTACGACCCTTTTCATGTCGGTTATATTTCCCATGTTTGGGTATTATGCCTTTATGGTTCTTTGCCATTTGCGGTACCACTGTGGAGTTGCACGATGTGTGCAGCTGAATTTGGATTTTTTTTTTGAAATGAGAATTTGGTTTAATTTTTTTGAAATGAGAATCTGGTTTAATTTTGGATTTATTATCTGTAGTTTCCACCTTACTCATATTTCTCATGGCGTAATGGTGCTGGTCACTATAAGGATTTGACAATTGCTCGTCTCCGAGAAAAATACAAAGCTATAGACACATGATTTTGTGCCTTGAAGAGAAAGTGAAACACCAGGATGAACAGATTAGGCGCCTGAAGAAAGAAGTGGCCACATCCACTAACCACATAGCTGATTTGGCTGCAGGATGGAAACATCAATTTCAATTGCTCATGATGCTACTATTGATTTTCAAAAGTTCATGGCTGACAACTTAGTTCCTGAGTCGCATCATGTGGATGGCGACGAGCTGATTGGCCAGGTGTACAACCGGATCTTGGAACACGTGGGAATGCAATCTGACAATCTTTTCAATTCGGCTCTAGAAGCAGATGAGACCCTGACAGAAATTCGAAATTCTCCAGGCCCGTACAATCCTGATCCTACAAAAGATGAGGAAATCTGTAAACCATATTGACCGCTCTACTTTCATTTTTGAAGGGTTGGGGTCTCTTGTGAGGATGACTATTTGTTAAGTCAGGTACTATAACTATTTTTTTGCTCTGCTGGTGTGTGGTGTCCACGAATCTATATATTTGATGTACTATTATGATATATATATTGGACCTGGCTTTATGTGGCTATATTTGGCAACAACAGTCATCTTATTCGAACTTGCGGTGGTTTTTTTCCTTATGAGATCTGTTAATGATGATGTTAATGCTAGTTGCGAGTGATTTGTTAGCATGTTTCTGGTAGTAAACAAAAACTTGTAGTTGTAGATTGTGGAATTTCAGGTCGACATTTGAACTCTAGATCCTGATGATATAGAAAGGGCAGGCTTCTACCACCTGGAATATTTTACCCAGCAATTCATTGTATCACACGAATAAGTGCACAAACTTGATGTCTGTAGGCGGGAAACTGAGCAACGCAAGTGCACAAACTTGTATCAGTCGTGTGGTTGCTACTATTAATATAGCGGGGGTTTCCCCTAAAAAAGCGGGGTTCGCAAAAAAATATAGTGGGGGGCGGGGAAGTTAGTTTCGAGTTCGAGGAAGCTCAGTCATGTGCCCATCGACCCCATCATCATCTTCTCCGCATGGCCTCCCTCCCTCGACCAGACCATCCCCGCCGCTCCACCATTGAACACCACTGTACCACCGTTCGCTGGTATGTATGTCCCCAACCGCTAGCCATTATGGGATTTCTGAAGGATAAAATGCATTTATTTTTTGGCATTGCGAGCTAAATAAGCTGGTGGTGTTTACAGGAAATGGAATCAGCGTTGGCGGATGCACTTGCTGCGTCGACGGATGCTTGTAAAGCAGAGGTGGATGCTGAAGTACCACCAATGGATAGCTGTGAAGCGGATGCGGAGGCCGATGCTTGTACCACATCAGAGTCTTGGGTAGTGTTGAGTGATGCTTGGAAAGCAGTGGAGGAGCAGTCGAGATCCTCGTTGGCTGCTGCTGGATAAAATTCGGCTATGTTGGCTGCCGCTACCAAAGCGACTGCTGTGTGGGATGCTAGGAATGCGTCAGCTCGTGGTCGTGCTTCTTCAGCGTCAACAGTTCTGGCTCGTCATTCTTCGGTGGCTCCTTCTTCATTTGCTCAGAACTCGTCGACCCCATTGTAACTTCTGTGTTGGATTTTGTCTCCCTGACTTCCTCCCTCTTTTGTATATTCTGCTCCGGGGGTTTTTCTGGACACAGTGGGTATTAGTTTAAACTAGTAGTACTGGGAACATAAAAGCTATTTAATCACAAACTAGTGATCCAAATAGGATGAAACTTTCATAGAATTCAAACCTAGGCACCGATGATTTATGGATTTTTTTGTCAATTTTTTTGAATAGTTTTACTTTTTAGTTCGAAATCTGAGCTACTATCATACGTTGGATATAAGATGGAAGATGGATCCTGGGGCAAGGCACCGTGAGACTTGGGTTCACCAAGTCACTAAGCTGCATCCATTTTTTCTCCCCTTCTTTATGATAAAACCAGAAAATTCAGGTGGGTGCCTTTCTGACCTCCCCGGTGACCTAAAAAAGTTCTTCATTCCCTTTGCCTAGTTCCGACATGCTAAAGCATTTTACGCTGCTTTCGTACTATCAAATTGTATGATGCATTGTGGTGGTTTACTTAATTCTTTTTTAGGGTTGTGCATTGTGCATTGTGTTGTTACTTAATTCTGATGATGCACTTGTGCTATTTGCATCATCCTACCAGCTTCGATGGAAGAACATATGCAACAATCAACGACTTGTCATGCGATGTATTTGGTCAGATTCTTGTCAGGCTTCCTCCGCACCCATCCTGCATACTGAGGGCATCAGCCGCCCAAAAATGTTGGATGGACTTCATGGGAAGAAACGATTTTAAAATGCTAACCCTTTCACACAATAGAGGAATGTCGTTACTTGGGTTTTTCACCAACAGCTCCGAGGATGCTTGATTCTTAATAGATCATAATCTTGAACAATCCATCTTCCAGAAGCTGAACAGGCTGGTGATAGTACATTAAGCCTACAAACCATATGTACTCGGATGTCGCAATAGTAGGGTGCTACTTCATTATCCGCAAAGGCCTGGGATCCAATCAGTGGAAGTGAAATAGTGATACCAGAACTACCAAATTGGTGGAGACGTGAGTATGATAGTGGCACAATTCTCTATTCGAGAAATCATGGGCAATTGTCTTCACACTGTTGTAGCAATTTCTAGGTTGTCACTAAAAGAAAAGTTTCCTTCTGCAACGACTTGGCCCGACTGTCGTCGTAGAAGGCACGTCTTCCGCGACGAAATTCTCGGCTCAGCCGTGGCCAATGGAAAACTTTTTTTCCCAGTTTCGCGGCCCTCTACTACGACGGATCTGCTAAAAACGTGAAGGAAGCTCAGCCAGCGCGTGGCAAAAGCAAGATTTTCGTTTCCTCGCATGATGTTGACTCGCCGAAGTCTTTTGAGGCGTGTGGGTCTTGGACATCGGTGTCTCTAGCGGACCATATTTTTCGTTCGTGCCTCCCTGATTTGAACTCGATAACGTTGCTCGATGCGTCTGCCGTTTAGTCAGGTTGCTAGGTCCCACATGTCAGCCTCTCATTAGAAGGACCATGTGTATGATGGAATTTTTTTCCTTCGCTCGTGCTACTCTGTTCCAAAGTTGATAGCGCTTCTCGATGCATCTACCGTTTAATCAACCTCCTGGGACCCACCTGTCATCCACTCTTTAGAATAAATGTGTGTATAATGGAATGGTTTTCCCTTTGCTATTGCCTCCCTGATTTCAACTCGATAACGCTGCTCGATCTATCTGTCGTCTAGTCACGCTGCTGGGTCCTCCATGTCAGCCTCACATTATAAGAATCGTGTGTATTGTAGAATTTTTTATTCGCTCGCGCTACCCGGTTCCGAACTTGATAGCATTGCTCGATGAATCTACCATTTAATCAAACTCCTGGACCCCACATGTCATCCTCTCATTAGAAGAAACGTGTGTATGATAAAAAATTCCCTCGGTCGTGCCTCTGTGTTCCGAAATTGATAGCGTTACTCGCTGCATCTACCATTTAATCAGGATGCAGGGCCCCACATATCATCCACTCATTAGAAGAAACGTGTGTATGATGGAATTTTTGCTCTCGGTCACGCCTTCATGTTTCGAACTTGATAGCGTTGCTCGATGCATCAGCCATTTTTCCTTTCCAGGCTGCTAAGTCTCCCATGTGAGCCTCCCATTAGAAGAAACGTGTGCATGCTGGACTTTTTTCTTGCTCGCGCCTCCCTATTTCGAACTTGGCAACATCGCTCGAGTCAGAACCTGTATAAGGCTGCACTACTGGGTCCCACGTGCCTGTCTCTTTGTATATCAAACCTGCGTATGATGGACTTTTTTTCGGCCGCGTCCGTTGTTTTGACCTTGGCAACATTGCTTGATGTGGCAGCCGTGTATGGTCTTGTTGCTGAGGCCCCCATATCACCCTCTCTAGTATGTTCTGGTGGGTGGGTCCTTGATGACAGCCTCTCTGTACAAGTATTTAACTTTTTTTTCAAACCCGACCATTAAACTCGAGGGATGCTACAGGCTGGTGGGTCCGCAATGTCACCCTCTCTGTAATGTGATATTAAAAAGTAAACCCGTTCTCAAAAAAAGAAAGACCAAGATATCTATAAATAAGTACACAGGGGATTCGAACTAAAGACCTTCAAATCAAATCAAATAGTCATAAAATAAGTGTATTGCCACTATACCAAAGATACTAATAGAAATTGAATCATTAAACATGTATTAGTACTTCAACTTATGTATCATTCTTCTAAAAAATATTTTTTGTGTCCATGTCATCTCTCTTATAATAAAAGAGCAGTGCTACTGGAACCTCGATTTATAAAAAGCCACATAATGGATTAGTTTCTTAAAAAAATGGGTAGGTAGAGTTTTTTTAGAGGTGGGGGGTGTCAACACCCAGATTTTTAAGTCCAAATGCTTATTATGCCGTACATCGCAATCCCAGAATTACCATTTTTGCGAGACATGACAGAATTGGTATCACAGTACATCATCCATTACAAACAATAATAGTCTTACAAATAGTTGATCTCATGATCAAGTCTTAATACAAATCAGAGCAGTGGAAATAAATGTAGTAGACTCCATCTTCATGGTCACAGGCAATGCTGGCGATGGGAGATGATCCTAGTTATCATAGACCTCCTCCTGTCCATCTTCCGGGTAGTCCTCCTCATAGTCTGGCCATGGGAATAGAGCCATGAGTACTCTTTAAGTACTCGCAAACTATTACTAACACAAGTGAGGTAATACTAGTAGGAATCCTAAGCTCTAGTCTTATTTGCAATAAGCCAATTTTATTTCATAAGTACTTCATAGTAAGCCTATTTTAGTTCTCTAGATTGCTTAAGTGGGAACCTAAGTTTCATGTGCACAACCCTATTGTGGTCAAGTCAAAGTTGTCTTTCAAGTCACAAGTCATTTTGTAAACATCTCACAACAGAACAGTATGGCCACTCCAACTATCCATAACCGCGGACGCGGCTATTCGAATAGTTTGACACTCTGCAGAGGTGGTACACTTTCACCACAAAATTCGATACATCTGTCATGGATAACCCCGAATCATCATACTTGGTATGCAGATAATCAATCCTAACCTTTCAATTACACACCCTAGTATAAGCACCTACCCTATGATCTTGGCCTCCAAGCCATGGCCAACTGCCATCCTGGGAACTGCATAGGTGGACATTTATCACGAGGTAGCCTCAGCTCAACCTCTTTCCGCAAGGGAACCCATACTAATACATATAAACTTCCAATTAAGCCCTACCCAACTTAGTTATTGTGGTTGTATGGTAAAATTGGAATGGTATCGCATCCGAACCCAACCATCAGTTTTTATCAAAATCAAAGCTCATGCCTCATTCAGTTTCACCATCAAACCATTGTGTTTCATAACACATGTCAAAACACTTCAATAGAATGAATCATCATTCCAAGGTTTTCATAATAATTTTCATCAAGTGTTCCCATCTAAAGTGATCCAGTTTAGTTTAGCACTAGCCACTAGTATTGAGGGTATCAATATTGAGGGGTGCTAGTCAAGTATAAGTATCCAAGGCTAGTTCTATGATCTTGATGGTATCCATCCTATTTTTCCACTAATCACAATTCATTAACTAAATAAGAAACTTTAGTAAAAGGAAAAGTAAAGCTTGTAGGTAAAACTGGGATTGGTATAATCAAAGTTGCATAACCAAGCATGCATGGTGCATCTTGCATAGGTTATCTGGCATAGTGGGCTTGCATAGATAGCTTGCCTTGAGTAGTGCAGTTGTTGAATTTCTCTTCTTCTTCCTCGAAGTACTCCTCCTCTTCGTACCTCGGGTCTATACTAGCGTCTATAAATACATATGAGGTACACAATCACCAAAAAACACTTAGCTACTTCTACTTAGCACACATGGGCTCATACTAGATGATCTAGCATCATCTCAATCATCACATGTAATAATGGCACATTCTTATTTGTCTTATTTGGGAAAGGTAATTTCTAATCATTGAAAACTACTTAAGATTTAATATTCTCCAATTAAAATATGGGATCATGTTGACACATGCCATCACCACATATTTCAATACTTGGGAATGTGATTTAAAAGGTTTGGCATATTTTAGAAGATTAAATATTACTATTTAATAATACTAAAGTGACTAGAAATACCTATATAGCATTCTTTTAATACTAGTCCCTGATCAATTATTGTAAAGCTAAATCATTTTATATATTCATATAGAGAATGCCAAATGTTATTTTTGAGAGTTGGAATCAACTCAAAAGCATTTATTGTTGATTTTATAAAAATGTTTGAAGTGGTAAAAGTCTATGTCTTGTTATTCTTACTATAGGTGATCTATAATTTTAAATGGCTTGAATCCATTGGGAGTGATTAGATAATTTTAATACCTTTCTAACAAAATTTGAATCATGCATTTTGGTTTAGTACATCTCTTTGAATTCAATTTTGAACACAGCTACAGAAAAGGGTTTTGAATAAAATAGAAAAACTAAGTTTGAATCACTGGGCTATGCGCGGGAAAGAAAATGGGCTGGCCCAACTGCACATCACGCATAGCGGGCTGCTGACAGGCTGGTCCCATGCGTCAGCGGCTCTATCTAAATGAAATGTTATCAGTTAATATCAGCCCTACAATTAGAACAAGATCTACGACTCTGGTTCATCGTCTACGTCGCAGGGGGCTCGCGAGATTCTAAACCTAGCGGCACGGTGGGGGTCATCGGAGGCTTACCAGGGCTCCATCTAGGACCGGCGATGGGGGAGAATGGGCTAGTCAACAACGGCGAGTCGATTGGTGGTCGTGGTGGCTCTTTTGGTGGCTCCAATCAACAGCACCCTTCCTTCACTACAGTGGCCGGCTCTGGCCAAATTCCGGCAACGTGGTGCCCGCCTTGCTCAGGGAAAGGGTCTGGGATGTTTCTAAGGGTGAGGGGAGTGGAATGGTGTGTCGTTTGAGGCTGGGGTAGGGTCCTATTTATACACCGGCGTTGGAGGCAGCGCGGCATGGCTCGGGCTCGCGGGCGATGCTGCTACAGGTCGCTATAGGCATGGTGAAGGGCATAGGTCGATGCGGTGGACTGCGGCGATCGCCACGCGCATAGTGGCACGGCAAGGGGTGGTCTTAAACGGTCGAGAGAGTTCCATGCTCTGTGCGGGTACCGAAGTGCTCGTCATCGAGTACGGTGGTCGCGGGGGGCGCGGTGGCAAATGGTTATGTTTGGGAGGTGGCTGGTGACGCGGGGAGTGCGGGTACGCGCGGAGAGAGCGAGGCATGGCGTGGCTGCACAAGGCGGCTTTAGCTCTCTAGCGTGTTCTCAGCATGGGAGAGAAATAAATGGATGCGGCGTTGCTGGCTTCTCCACTGCTCGCCGTTGGTCGAGGGGTGGACAGAGGGGTGCGGTGAGGTCACGCCTACTTACTAGTGGTCATAGGAGAGGGCGGCGCGGTGTGTAGTGTCATGTCCATGGTCGACCGGCATGGACATGCTCAGTATGACATGGCACTGATGCAACGACGAAGGGGAGGGGCTCCACTACACAGCCAGGTACTGGGAGTGATCATGGGTGAGTAGTGGAGTTGAATTGGCTACAATTGATGATCAATGGGTGGATTAAAACAGCAAATAGTATTGAGCTTGTACTCTGTCTGCTAAGTGTTCGACTAAATGGCCGCACGAACTAAAGATTCAAATTTTTGAATGAGTTTTGGTGGGTGTGTTGGTCACATGCTTAGTAGCCTCTGGTTGCTGTGATTGGTCAAGTGGTGTTGGTTTGAGTGGTTTTTGCAAAATGGTGATCTATGTACCTACACTTGATTCAATTTTGAAATGCCTCTCAAATAGATTTAAACTTAGTTTCTGTAAGTTTGTAAAGTTTTCTCGGATTCATTTTTACTTGGTCTAGTCAGGGGTGAAAAGAATTAGAATTGTTTCTATTGGAAATATTTTACTAGAGATGCCCAAAGTGGGCTAGTGCTTAACTTTGGCCAAAATGACCATTTGATCATTATACTTATAACTTGATTTTCTTTTGCTCTGTTTCTGTTTGAAAATGACCTAGATGATCTTGTTTTCATCTTTAAGCTAATTCTTATCATTGATAGCAATCAAACATGGCATAGAAAGCATTCATGCATTATTAATAAACACAAATGCATTCATATAGAGTTTAATAATAAAAGTTTTTGTTAACCCTAAACTTGGGTGATTAGAATTTGGTAATCTTGTTTAATATTTTTGAGGCGTTACAAACCTTCCCTCCTTAAACAGAATCTTGTCCTGAGATTCAGGAAAAACTAGGAACTAAAGAGATTGGGAAACTCTGTCCTAATATAATCTTCTCGCTCCCAAGTAGCTTCTTCTTCGGTATGGTTACTCCACTGGATCTTGAGAAACTTGATACTCCTAGTCCAGGTGGTTCTGAATGCTTCTTCCAAAATACGGATGGGTACTTCACGATAGGTTAAATCCTTGTTGGTATATATGACATCTCCTCAGGAAGTTCCAGTTGATAGGATACTTCTCCTCTGTGGCTTAAAATCTTGAAGGGTCTAATATATCTGGGGGCAATCTTCCCTTTCAGTTGAAAACGCTTCATTCCTTTCAAGGGTGATACTTTGAGATACACGAAATCTTCGATATTGAAGGTCAGGTCTCGACGTTGTTTGTCAGCATAACTCTTATATCTGGATTGAGCGGTCTTGAGGTGTTCACGGACTTTATGAACCTTCTCTTCGGCTTCTCGTAGAATGTCTGGTCCGAAAATATGACTCTCTCCTACTTGCGACCAATTCAAGGGGGTACGACACTTGCTTCCATACAAAAACACAAATGGGGCCATTCGCAAACTAGGTTGATAACTGTTGTTGTATGAGAATTCCGCGAAAGGTAGACTATCTTCCCATTTAGATCCATATTCTACCACACAGGCTCTCAGCATATCTTCTAAGATCTGGTTTACTCTTTGTGTTTGTCCGTCGGTTTGTGGGTGATAAGTTGTGCTGAAATTTAGTTTAGTTCCTAATCCTTCCTGGACATTCTTCCAAAATCTTGAGGTAAACTGGGTTCCTCGATCTAACACTATGGTCTCGGGGGTTCCATGCAGACTAACTATTCTAGCGATGTACAACTCTGCTAGCTTCGAGCTTTGATAGGTGGTCTTGACGGGTATGAAGTGAGCTACTTTGGACAGTCTATCCACTATGACCCAAATAGAATCATTTCCCCTACTAGATGTAGGCAAACCTGTGATGAAATCCATTCCAACAGAATCCCACTTCCATTCCGGAATCTGCAATGGTTGCAAAAGTCCTACGGGTCACTGATGTTCCGCCTTGACTCTCTGACAGATATCACACTTGGCGATATAGCTTTCGACTTCTCTCTTCATTTTGTGCCACCAAAATTGCTCCTTCAAATCCTAATACATCTTGGTTCCTCCCAGGTGAATAGAATAAAGGGTGGGCTTCCTGCATGATGAATTGTTTCAACTCTAAATTTACTAGCACACCGATACGTCATTTATACCACATAACTCCTTCTTCATCTTTAGTGAATCCAGGTAACTTCCCTGTACATACGGCGCTTGATTCATCAATACTAGCATTTCCTTTTTGAGCTTCCTTTATCTGATTGATCAAAGTGGCTTGAAGTTCAATACTGGCTAGAAATCCTTTGCTAACTAGCTCCATCCTAAAGTTCTCCATCTCCTCAAGCAGACTTGGCTGAGCTTTCCTAATCATGGTGTTTAATGTACATGGCAACCTACTAAGAGCATCCACTACCATATTGGCCTTGTCGGGGTTGTAGTGAATGTCAAGGTAATAATGATTGATTAACTCTATACATCTCCTTTGCCTCATATTCAGCTCCTTCTAGGTGAAAATTTACTTCAGACTCTTGTGATCCGAATAAATCTCATAGCGGTTACCCATGAGGTAATGACGCCATGTCTTCAAGGCTAAAACTACGGCTGCCAGTTCTAAGTCATGTGTAGGATAGTTCTGTTCATGTTACTTCAGCTGTCTGGACAGATAGGATATGACTTTGCCTTCTTGCATCAACACACATCCGAGACCAATCTTGGATGCATCACAATATACATCAAAAGGCTTCTTGATATCCGGCATGATCAAAATTGGGGCGGAAATCAATCTCTTCTTGAGATCTTGAAAGCTTTCTTCACATTAGTCTGTCCATTCAAACTTCTTATCTTTCTTCAACAGTTGGGTCATCGGCCTTGCGATGCTTGAAAATCCTTCAACAAACTTGCAGTAGTATCCCGCTAATCCAAGAAATGCACGGACTTCGGTTTGGGTGGTTGGGGCTTTGCATTCTTCAACATCCTTAATCTTGGCAGGATCGACGGCAACTCCTCATGCCGACAAGATATGTCCTAGGAATCCTACTTCCTTTAACCATAACTCACATTTGCTAAACTTGGCATCCAACTGATGCTCCCTAAGGGTTTCAAGGATGGTTCTTAGGTGTTGTTCATGGTCTTCTTCTGACTTGGAGTAGTGTCATCGATAAACACAACGACAAACTTATCCAAGAAGTTCATAAAAATCTTATTCATGAGGTTCATGAAATAAGCGGGGGCATTAGTTAATCCAAAAGACATGACATGTACTCATACAATCCATATCTAGTGGTGAAGGCAGTCTTTGGGATATTTGTTGCACGAATCTTCAATTGATGATAACCAGTTCTAAGACCAATCATAGAAAACACTCTGGCACCAGTCAGTTGGTCAAACAGATCTTCTATCTTTGGCAGTGGGTACTTGTTCTTGATGGTGACGTCATTCAGCTTCCGGTAATCTGTACACAAACAGTTGGCACTATCCTTCTTATCCATAAACCAAACAGGTGATCTCCATGGGGATGGACTTGGTTGTATCAGACCTTTTCCCAACATGTCATCAAGTTGCATCTTTAGCTCAAGTAATTCAGATGGGTTCATACTATAGGGTCTCTGAGCTGTGGGTCCAGTTCCAGGAACCAGTTCAATGATGAACTCGATATCCTGATCTAGGGGCATACCGGGCAATTCATCTGGGAACATATTGGGGTATTCACAGACTACTTTGACTTAGTCTAGGGTTGATTTGGCTAAACTCTTATTGCACTTGAATTGACACGGCAGCGTCTCAGACACATGCTCTACTGATACTCCGGTGCTACTAGTCATGGTTATGGCTTTCTTGGCATAGTCGATTAATCCTTGATGTTTCGACATCCAATCCATTCCTAGTACTACTTCCAAACCTTTTGTTCCAAGTACTGTTAGATTGGCATAAAAAGCTATCCCATGGATTATGATAGGTACGGCCTTGCAAATTTTTCTAGCTTTGGTGGTTGAACCAGGTATTTGAACTATCATTACATGCTTCAAATTTGTTGGTTGAATCTTACTAGTGCATGCAAATTCCTCTATAACAAACAAGTGCGTTGCTCTAGAATCAAACAACACTCTTGCAAGTACTGAGTTAACAGAAAACATACCCAGCACAACATCTGGCGCTTCCTGGGCTTCTTCGGCATTCATGTGGAATAGACGGCAGGTACGGTTGTGCGGGTTTCCTGGGGCAAATCTCTTTCCAGGCTGGACACAACACTATCGTTGGGCAGGTGTAGTGACATTGGTTGCTGCGGCAAGCTTCTTGGGGCACTCGTTGGAGTAGTGACCCGTGACTCCACATTCAAAGCAAGTTATCATTGACTTGTCTTTCCCTGCGACAGACACAACATTGCTTCTAGTCCTCGAGGTAGTATTGTTGTTGTTGCTGCTGCTGTTGTTGTTGGACCTTGGCAGTGCACGATAGAAATTATTGGGGTTGCTAGGGTTGTTGTTGTGGTGGCCTCCGGGCCTCGGGTTTCCTCCGCCACGATTTGGATTGTTCGGACGGGTCATAGGGGGCATGTTGTTTCTGGGTGCATATCTTGTAGACAGGTTGGGGCGATACTTCGGGGTCTGGTGGGTCCAGAGGTGTGGATCATAGGATGCTTGTAGTTCTCACTGGCTTGGTTGATATTTCCTTCCATCTGGATAGCAGAATCCACTAAAGCTTCTAGGTCATCAAAGGGGATGTTGACAAGCATTGTCTGCATCTCATCATGAAGACCATTCAGGAATCTCTCCTTCTTCTTTGCTTCAGTGTCAATCTCATCAGGGGCATACCTAGCTAGAGATAGGAATTTGTCACGGTATTCTACCATAGTCATTCTTCCCTGTTTTAGCTCCCTGAATTCATCCCTCATCCTCTTGATCAAACCTGGGGCACATGGGTCCTACTGAACTTGAGTTTGAATTCCTCCCAAGTCATCATCTGACCTCCGTTCATGTTACGGGTGTTGTTCCACCATGATCTTGCATAACCGGCCAGATAGTGGGTGGCAAATAGTACCTTCTCTTTGGCATCTACTCCTACCACTTCTAAGTTGTTTTCCATGGTTTGTAGCCAGTCGTCAGCATCTAAGGGCTCTTCTGATTTACTAAACATGGGAGGATTGTTGTTTTGGAAGTTCTTGAGTTTGGATCCATGGTGATCTTAGTTTCCATGGCCTTGATTATTGTGGGCCATATGGGCTATCTGTTGAAGTGTGGCAAGATTGGCTTGACGTTCAGCTCTACCAGCTTCACGATCTGAAACTAACATCTGTAGAATCTGAAGCATTGGATCCTGGGATGAGCTGCTCCCACTAGGGTTTCCATGAGCCATCTAAAGATTGAGATAGATCATAAGATAAGAGGGAAATTTCTATGGTTCATGAGTTTGTTTTGAAAATCTTTAAACTTTGAGTATGACTAAGGTTTGAAAACTAACAACTTCTTCTCATTCATTCATTCCAAGCACACAATACAAACACACACCACAACTACAAAAGCAGATGGTTTTAAGAACCATTATGTGAAGCTACGATACAATGGGACTGGATACAAACTCACACCTACAATAGTTCTTAGGTGCGACTACTCATCATCAGAACCAGGGGTTTCTTCATCATCTATGAAGTCGCGTCATCCTCATTAGTGTGGAACTCTGTGGCGACATCCTCCAGATAGTCATCATCACTGAGGTAAGAGCGGATATCACCACGGATATCTTCACCTTCCTCCTCCTTCTCCTCAAGCTAGATCTCCTGGTCGTGGATGGTCTCCTCCAAGGTGGCTATCTTCTGACGAAGACGGGTGATGATGCGATCCTTCTTGTCATGCTAGCGACGGAGTGACTTGTGCTGCTTGGTGAGGATGGCGAGGGTTTGCTTCCTCTCAGCGGCTTCCGCATGATTCTGGTTGGCATAGGCATAGGCGTTGTCCAACTCCTTTTGAGTCTCGTGCAGCATGAAGTCCAGGTGGTCCACGTGACGCCTTAACCCCGGATGTGACGGCATGGCCAAAGGATGTCCCATAGAGTCACGTCTTGCATAGTGGGCAAAACGGGTGCCATTGATCTGGTGGATGTTTTGTGCACACAGACGAGCAAGTGCCTCCTGCATAGCCTTGGCTAGTCCGTCTAACCAGTTATTCTCCCTCACGATGAACTGAATCTTCTCCGAAATAGGTGGTTCCATTTTTCCTCTTAGGTTGGCAACAATCAGCCACTGCAGCTCTCCTCCAGATTGGTCATTGAGCTGCGCTCCGAAGAACCCCGGGTGCGGGCGTCCAAGATACTCCAAATGCTAGTCCAAATCCCTCTCAAAGATGAGCTCCCCTCCATTGCCCTACTGGTAAAACTTGCTATATTTGACCTCCATCTATAAGCAATTAAGATGAGTAAGTTAGTGAGGTGATCAAGTGTGTCAATTTTTTATATAGAATGGTAAGAATTTTGAGGAACATGTGAACTCCTTTTTGAAAGAATCTCAAGGGTAAGAATGAGAATAGGTTTTCATAAATACTTAATTACTTTGTTTTTAAACTATGTTTTTTGGACGTCCTTTCTAACAAATGTCTCCTATGGTCAGTATTGCTCTGATACCAACTTGTCAACACCCAGATTTTTAAGTCCAGATGCCTGTTATGCCGTACATCACAATCCCAGGATTAATATTTTTGTGAGACATAACAGAACTGGTATCACAGTAAATCATCCATTACAAACCATAATAGTCTTACAAATAGTTGATCTCATGATCAAGTTTTAATACAAATCAGAGCAGCGGAATTAAACGTAGTAGACTCCATCTTCATGGTCACAGGAAATGCTGACGATGGGAGATGATCCTAGTTATCATAGACCTCCTGTTATCCATCTTCCGGGTATTCCTCCTCATAGTCTGGCCATGGGAATAGCCAGGGACAAAGCCATAAGTACTCTTTAAGTACTCACAAACTATTACTAACACAAGTGAGGTAATACTAGTAGGAATCCTAAGCTCTAGTCTTATTTGCAATAAGCCAATTTTATTTCATAAGTACTTCATAGTAAGCCTATTTTAGTTCTCTAGATTGCTTAAGTGGGAACCTAAGTTTCATGTCCACAACCCTGTTGTGGTCAAGTCAAAGTCGTCTTTCAAGTCACAAGTCATTTTCAAAACATCTGACAACGGAATAGTATGGCCACTCCAACTGTCCATAACTGCGGACGCGGCTATTCGAGTAGTTTGGCACTCTGTAGAGGTGGTACACTTTCACCACAAAATTTGATACATCCATCAGGATAACCCCGAATCATCATACTTGGTATGCGGATAATCAATCATAACCTTCCAATTACATACCCTAGTATAGGCACCTCCCCTATGAGCTTGGCCTCCCAGCCATGGCTAACTGCCATCCTAGGAACTGCATAGGTGGACATTTATCACGAGGTAGCCTCAGCTCAACCTCTTTCTGCAAGGGAACCCATACTAAGACATATAAACTTCTAGTTAGTCCCTATCCAACTCAGGTATTGTGGTTGTACGGTAAAATTGGAATGGTATCGCATCCGAACCCAACTATCAGTTTTTATCAAAATCAAGGCTCATGCCTCATTTAGTTTCACCATCAAACCATTGTGTTTCATAACACATGTCAAAACACTTTAATAGAATGAATCATCATTCCAAGGTTTTCATAATCATTTTCACCAAGTGCTCCCATCTAAAGTGATCAAGTTTAGTTTAGCACTAGCCACTAGTATTGAGGGTATCAATATTGAGGGGTGCTAGTCAAGTATAAGTACCCAAGGCTAGTTCTATGATCTTGATGGTATCGATCCTATTTTTCCACTAATCACAATTCATTAACTAAACCGAAATCCCTAAAACCCAAATCCTAAACCCATAAACCCTATAACCCGAAACCCTAAACCCTCACCAAGCATGTAGCATGCCTTATAGGTCAAAATTTAAGATAATTTCGTCAAATTGGGTAACGCCATTCTATTTGATTAATATAAGCATAAATCCTAAGTAATATCAAAAATTCCCTAAACCCTAAACAACCCCTAAAACTTAAACCCTAAACCCTAAAGCTCTAAACCCTCAACCATAAACACTAACCAAGCATGTGTCATGCACACATTGATCAAAATTTAAGATACTTCCATTGAATCAGCTAACATCCATTCTGTTCTATGAGTATATGCATCAATCTTGAGCATTGTTGAAAATTCGCTAAACCCTCAAGCCTAAACAACCCATAAAACTAAACCATAAAAACCTATAACCCTAAACCCTCGACCCATAAACCCTAACCAAAGCAGGTAGCATGCACTTATACATCCAAATTTGAGGTACTTTCAATAAATTGATGTAATGCCATTCTATTCCACGACTATAAGCATAAAGCAACTTGAACATTATTAAAAATTCCAAAAACCCTAACCCTAAACCCTAAACCCTTACCAAGCACGTAGCATGCATTCATAGATCAAATTTTGATATACTTTCATTTAATTTGGTAACGCCATTTTATTCAATGAATATAAGCATAAATCTTGAGCATTATCGAAAATTCCCTAGACCCTAAACCCTAAACAACCCCTAAAACCTAAACCCTAAAACCCCAAACCCTCAATCCATAAACACTAACCAAGCAGGTATCATGCACTTTATAGATCAAAATTTGAGATACTTTCAATAAATTAGCTAACGTCATTTTATTCGATGAATATAACAATAAAGCTTGAGCATTATTCTAAATTTGCTAAACTCTAAACCCTATACAACCATAAAACCTAAACTGTAAAACCCTAACCAAGCAGGTATCATGAATTTATAGATCAACATTTCTGATACTTTCATTAAAGCAGGTAATGCCATTCTATTCGACGAATATAAGAATAAATATTTGTGCATTATTGAAAAATTGCTAATCCCTAAACCCTAAACAAACCATAAAACCTAAACCGTAAAACCCTAAATCATCGACCCATAAACCCTAAACTAGCAGGTACCGTGCACTTATAGATCAAAATTTGAGATACTTTCGTTAAATTGTGGTAACGCCATTCTATTACATGAATATAAGCATAAACCTTGAACATTATTGAAAATCAAAAACCCTTAACCATAAACTCTAATCCTCCTAACCCTGGAACCCTAACTTCCTAACCCTAGAACCCTAAAACTTTACCAAGGAGGTATAATGCACTTATAGATCAAATTTTGAAATACTTTCATTAAATTGCATAACCCTAGTCTATTCCATGAATATAACCATATATATAAACCTTGAACATTATTATTGAAAATTCCCTAAACCCTAAAATCTAAACAATCATAAACCCTAAAACCCTGAAGAACCCAAAACCCTAAATCATGAACCCTAAACAACTAAACCCTAAAAGCCTAAACCCTAAAACCCTAAACCATAAACCATGAACCCATAAACACTCAACCCAAAATAAAACCTCGAACCCTAAACTTAACCCTGGGATATATATACTTTGAGTGAAACCGGGGCAGTGGGATTTTAAGCCATGTTTTGTAGTAGCTTCATGACTAAAGCCATTGTTGTGCCTTAGAAAATTGAAATAACTTCCAATTCGGAAGTTTCCTTTGTAAATAATATTTTAAATGCCAATACACACCATAACAAATATGGATAGGTTATTATAAACTATAGAATATGTCCATGACCTTGGTCATCTGGTTTGAAAGCCATGCATATTCTTACGTGGTACTCCATATATTGTGATACAATTTTTTCTTAGAAGTTATCAAATTTCAAGATTATATTTTTACATGGAAACTAGCTAGTGCACATAGTGAGACATGAAGAGAGAAAATAATGGATGCATTTCTTTTATATTTTGTTTCTTTGTATTTTTTTAAATGGCTGAAATTAGGTGTCATTACCATTCATATCAAAAAGTTGAATTTTGCGAAACTCTCGGTGGTTCTTCAATATTTGACTACTTGATATCTTTGAATTATTTTAAAAAGTCTAGAGCAAGGTATATCACACATTTTCTAGTTCGAAATTACATATAATTACTTCAGATTGTCAAAAAGTCATTTTATTGCATAGATTTAGCTAGAAAGTTTGGAAATTCGTGAAAGTTGGGCATTATCCATCAAATCTAGAATCTTCTTTTGAAATGCCAAGATGCACCTATCTACCAGATATGGACACGCTATTATAAACTATAACAGAGATATGGCCGTGACCTTGGTCATCTTGTATGAAAGCCTTCAAAATATATTGTTTCTCAATTTTGGCAAATGTGTGGAAACTCATTTATATGTTGGTAAGCATACTATCGCTGGCGTGTGGGTCTATACGGGGCCAACACGTGAGAGCGGCCGCGTCGGAGTAGCGTACGTCGGAACCTTCAACCTCAAAATTTTTGCATGGTGCCGAAACATCCCGCGCACATCTATTCAAATATCCCGCGTATCTATTCAAATATCCCGCCCCGCATTTTGAAAATGCAAAATTCCTCTTCTATCCCTTGTTCGAAAACAAAGACCATGGGAGTACTCCAATAATAGAGGGGTATAGGTCATAAATGTGCGTCATCCCACCTATATCCACCCCATCATCTCTTCCCCGCCCACACCCCTCCAACCTCGAACTTCCTCTAGCTGCTTCACCATTGGCCCTCTCTTCCACACCGGAGCTCTTCCACTACAGGCTCTCTTCCCCGGAACTATTTCACCGACTCCCTCGCAGCACCGAATCTGTTTTACCAACATCACCGTCTACCCTACAGGGGCCGCTTCACTAACCCTGAAATGTCGAGCTGCCGTCCCCGCTGCCCACTTGCCCGTCCCACCCTTCCTCACCACGCAGAGGTAATTTATCTTGCCTGTTTGCTATATTTTTGGTACTCGTAAGCTACGAAATCGTTAGGATGTTGCTCAATATCCTGGATGCTATTGCCATTTCGTTTGCACCCTTCATCTTGTAGGTCCTATCCACATCATTAGCTTCTCGCATTTATTCTCTTTCTTTATGCTCATGCTATCGGTTTAATCCTCCAACACGAACTCATAGATTCTATTCTTTCCGAGCGCTCGCACGGGTCATGCGAACAGCCCATAGAGGATCCAACACTAACAATCTGACGCCCAGCAAGGCTGAATCATGAGGTTTCCTTATGTTACTTAGGCCAGTTTCTTGTCATGTTAATTAGTTGTATAACATGCATGCTTAATAAGTTAATAATCATTCTACCTAAAAACTTGCCATGACATTTGCATTTATGTTCAATTGTGAATATATGTGCAAATGCTTAATTCGGAAAATTTCCATCTAGTTTGGATGATATATATGGTCATTTTTAATGCTATATGTTGGTGTTTTCACCTGTTTTCATCCTTCCAAACAAGCTATCTAGTTTGAAACATACATCTAGTAATTTTTAACGCTATGTGTTTGGTGTTTTCAAGAGTTTTCATCCTTCCGAACCAACCAACTTGGTTTCAAATGTCATGCAGAGAAATGACAATGGAGTACAAGGACTAGAGTTCCAACTACTCTTCTCAGATTCTTCTGCTAGATTGACCAGGAGTCGCACCCGCTCGAGAAGGAGCTACTGTCAGTCTGAGCGTGCTACTGTAAGTTCATACTTCCTTTAAATGATCTCTACTTTATATAATACTACTTGTTTACCTTGTTGTTTGTTTTAACCTATTTCACCATATTTTAGTAGACTGCAGTTAAAACCCAGCAGGAGTCCTTGGAAGGCAGGACTAAAAGTTGGATCCCTCGTCCCATTCATCCTCCCATTGACTTTCTGAAGCAAACAACTTACTTAGCAGTCCACCTAGAACCACTCCTGCAGGTGATAAATATATAAATGTTGTATCATATGCAAAACGAAAGGGTGTAGCTTCTCTTAGCTCTGTAGCTGAAATGTTGAAGAAGAGGACAGATGATACATTGAAGCGAATCCCCATGTACCGATCTCTTATTGATGGTACTGACACGTTGTAATCTCTTAGAATTACAATCTTGTTGTATAACCTATTGTAACAAACTTTTATTGGTGTGTAATAAGTAATTTGAATTTCTGTGTGTTTATTAATTGTTGTCTTGATATTCACATGTTCTGCAAAAAGTAGGCGCTAGCAAAAAATTCTGAAACAGTAACAGGTTGGAGCAGTAGCATGCCGAATGTTGAAAAACATGCGCATGGACGGACCAAAACGACCAGAATAGTAAAAGGCCAAAACAGTAAAAGGCTAGAATAGGAAAAGTATAGAACAGTAGAAGGCCAAAACAGTAGAAGGCCAGAATAGTAAATGGCCAATACAATAAAAGGCTAGTACAGTAAAAGGATAGAATAGTAAAAGGCCATAGCAGTAAAATGCCAGAGCAGAAAAAGGCTAGAACAGTAAGAGGCCAGAACAGCAAAAGGCCATAACAGTAAGATGCTAGAACAGTAAAATGCCAGAACAGTAAAAGGCCAGAGCAGAGAAAAGGCCGGAACCATAAAAGGTATCAACAACAAAAGGCTAGTACGGTGGCAGGCCAGTACAGTAACAGGCTAAACAGTGCCGGCCTGAATAGGAAAAAGCCCAAACACTAAAGGGCCTAAACAGTAACGGGTCAAAATTCCAAAAAGGCTAGAATAGTAAGAGGACTGAATAATAAAAGGCAAGATTGGCAACAGGCTTGAATAGTGCCAGGCTAGATTTCTGCAAGCCTCAAGTAGCAGCACAGTGTTGGACCAACATGGGCCTTCTGTAGGCCGAAACAGAATTGGGCCTAAAAGTTTGCAGGCCGCTGCTGGCTGCATTTTTGGGCCCATTTCAAATAGTGTAGGACAAAATAGTAACGAGCCATCTTCTTATTGGGCTCCCCTGATGGGTCGGTCCAATTAATATTTAGCAGGCCTTGGCTGGGCCTGGCTTCTGCCATGGTTTCTATGACCGTTAATAGCGGTAACCGGCCGCTAAAGGCGGCTGCCACGTGGAAGTTTGCATGATGTTAGCCGTCAGCGTGGCTGGCGAATAGATCTACGATGGAACAAGTTTTCATGGCTAAAGGGTGCAATCCGCCACGGTCGAAAAAAACCGTGGTTAATTCATTTGTGATGGGGCTTTTACCACGAAGGCCATCCGTCGCGCAAGACTCTTTGGCCACGAAAATCGTTCGTTGTAAAAGCCAACTTTTCTTGTAGTGTGTTTGGATAGTAACCAGTGGTAACCAAGCACTGGTGCAGAGGTACTCATCAGAGTTAGGAAAATTGGAGGACTGGATTGAACCTGCTGAGATGTTGTCTTAGATTGATCGTAGGTCGTGAACTCTCATAGGGGACATTTTGTACTGGCCAACAATGAACTCCAGATATATAATTGCCTTCGACAACGTGACAACAAAACTGTGTTATATTGAGTGCCCCATGGGACACATGATATTTCTAGATGCAATTTTGTCATCGCTAAGGGGCATAATGGAGATGTTGCCCTTGTGGTTATAAGAGACTTCACTCTAAACACGTGGTCCAGTGCAAGATCATCAACAAGCAAATGGGAAGCTTGGGTGCGTCATATAAAGGTTGAGTTGGATACCCTCCTTGGCCTTGAGAAATCATGGGCATATGGTGGGAAATATGTAGTAAGGTTACTATGCGCATTTGAGGATAGATAAATGGTGGTTCTATGGGCGAAGGAGGGAGTATTCAAATTAGATCTCAGCAGCATGAAGTCTAAGAAGTTTAGATGTTGTAAACGTTGATGTACCTTACATCCCTACATAATGACACCTGGTTAGTGCAGTCATTCATGTGCAACCCTTGCATTTTTGTTCACATATGATTTTGTTGATCATTTTGTTCATTTCCTTCAGCAACCAACTTGATTCGGAGTGCTAAATCAAAGAAACGAAAAGCAAGTCATGTCAGCAACATTGCTGATTCAGACTATGACATCAAGGAGATGAAAATAACACTCGGATGAACAAGCAAGGCTTGTTTGGGAAAGCATGTGTTTTCCCAGGTTGTGTTATTTGGAGCTGCAGTCTGATGTTTATTTGTTTTGGTAGCTGACAGAACTGTGGCGGCACCTTTTTTTGTGCTACAGTCATAGCGGCAGGGGCTTAGAGCTGTCTATTTGTTCTGGGGGCCTATGTGTGTCTGATAAAACATTGTTTTATATGATGAAATGGTGTTCTCTATATAGTAGTGTATGCGTGATGAAATCTTGTTTTATGTGTTCTACATATACTTTAGCTGGTGTTTGTGTTTTTATAGTATACTATAGTAGGAGTATTTGTTTCGCAGCAGGATTTTTATTTGATCTGAATTAGTACTACCCTTTAGTTAGTGTTTCATATAGAAGAGTCTATGCCGACACCTAAATAATTAGTAGACATTGGTTGCACACCATTTTCACATGCTTGAATCAGAGCTACTTCAGACATTTGTTTGTTGTTATGTTAAACAAACATTCCTGTATCAGAGATCTGCATTTTCATACGCGTTGTAGATAATCACTCTCCCCGACTTGGGTCCCTGAAATAGAGGGAGAACAGCCTATTTTTTTAATATTATTTGGACAACCTCTAAATTCAAAATCACAGTCAACCGCCAAAACCTACCGCCTACCCCATTGGAATCAGAGGCATCAGTTGATGTGACTCCCGCCTTAAATTCCTGACCAGATGGCGTTCGATCTACAAAACCTTTTTTCTAGTAATAAAAACTTGGCTAGCAGCCAAATTCAAAATACTAATCGAGTAGGAAAATAACCAACCGACCCCGAAGCATTTTGCACCCCTCTGTTTCAAAAAAATTCAGGCGAAATCCCCCACTAAGGTAGTACCATTTTTATACTATTACATGGACGGTAGCAAAATTTAAAATCTGAGTCAAGCGGCAAAATTTACCGCCTATGCTGTGTGAATCGAAGGTATCCAAGTTTCTGTGGAAAAAATGTTTATGGATGATCAGTTGATGTGACTCTCGGTTTTAAATTCCTAGACAGATAGTGTACGGTCTACCACCTTTTTCTATTAGTAGATGGACGCTAGACAAATTCAAAATCTCAATCGAGCGGTAAAATCACCCACCTACCTTGAAGCATTTCGTACCCCACCGTTTCAAAAACTTTGAGCCAAAATATCCCACCGACTAGGGGAGTACCATTTTTCTATTATTATTATTAGATGGGCGCTAGCCAAATTCAAATTCTCAATCGAGCAGCAAAACCACACACCGACCCTGAAGCATTTCGCGCCCTTCCGTTTCAAATACTTTAGAATTTAAAATTCCAACTGTACACATTGTTCAGACGAAACAATAGGCATGCTAAAGTCGGTAGCTTGGGGGCATGATCACAATTATTTTTTCTGCTCACCTCTATGGTCTCGATTCCCCTAGTTTTTCCTGCCGGCCCTCCCAAAAATCCCAAGCTCATCTGTCCCCTCCACGAACACCATGCGTGTTGGCTTGAGTTGCGGTCTCGTGCATCGCCGTGGAGCCGCTTCACCGACGCTCACCCACCGGATATAGGAGTTGTGGTGTCGTTGACCACGCCGATGGAGTCAACGACCGCCCAAGCTCTACTTCCTCACCACCGAAAGCTACCCAACCGTACAGGATCCGCTTCACCGGTGTCTATCGGGCATGATATATTTGAAAGAGTTCCATGTCCACCGCTCTAGAATTGCATGGCCATCACCATTCACTGCACCGGATCTACCTCAGAGACGCTCTCGTCCACCGCGTTCAAGCTGGCATCGACCGCCCATGTTCTGCTTCCTCGACGCCAATAGCTATCGCAACCGTAGCACCCTCGGTGACCTGAACATCACTCGCATGGTATCGATGATGCTTAGACGTCTCTCCGACCAAGGTTAACCAAATCTCCAACCCGTTTTTGTTTTGTTAGCAGTATAGCAAGTTCAAGTCTGTCGTAGTGAACTGGATTTTTTAATCGTGCTAGTACATACAAGTCACTAGGCACGTCTATTCTTCGTGCTAGTACATGCACGGTCATTAGATATGTTGGTTTGCATTTGCTGCTCTACAAATTTCAAGTCATGCACATGTCTGTTATTTTGTCATGCACATGTTCTTAGCTACTCCATACAACAGTAATTGCCTGCTACCATGTAATTCTTACAAAATTGAAGTCAGTGGAAAATATTAGTGTGGATTCCCTTCTCTACAGTTGCTGAATCTATCTAGTTCGTCCTGGGATCAGTTCTTGCTATTATTTCCTCCTTGGCTTTGTTCTGCTATCCTGTAGTAGCTGTTTAAACTCTTCGTACTAATTCGATTATAATTTTTTTGTTGCCATCTGTTTGTTCAAAAGCTGCATCACTAACTATTTCCTTTTTCTTGCATAGAGCTAAAAATGGAACAATGAACATATTGGTTTGCATAGCCTATTCTATAGGTTCACAAGGGATGCCATTACTTCCGTATCTAGTGCTGGTTCGTCCTGAGCAACGGCATAACTGTCCTCTACTATGTAGTTCACTCGTGGTTTGCATTCCTGCTCTAGAATTTCTCTTATGATGCCATTATAATTTCTATATAGTTGATTCTTAGCTCTAACAGTAACTACATGCCATTGTGTAGCTCACCGCAAATTCTGAGTCACCCAATGACTCTATGCATTCCAGGAGATGCCACTGCTTCTAAATATATTTTCTGAAATGACCTCGATAGTTTATATTTGCTGAAATTCTGAGAAACACTTTGTTTGATTGCTCATTTCATTCTAGGCACACTTGTCTAATGCTTGTTTGTCCTGTTCTACAGTTTCATGAGCGACGCCATTATCAAGTTCTCATATGATGCGGTTATAATTTCTATCTGGTTCATTCTTCGCTATGACAGTAACTACATGCCATTTTGTGTCTCAACGCAAATTCCAAGTCACCCAACGTCTCTTGCATTTTAGGGTATAGAACTACTTCCATATATATTTGTTGAAATGACCTGGCTAGTTTATATCTGCTGAAATCCTAAGCCACACACATATTTTTTGATTGCTCGTTTCACAGTAGGCACACTTGTTTAATGTGTGCTTACTTGTCCTGTTTGTTTGACGTGTTGGTCAATAATTAAACCATTGACCAGTTGTAAACTCCAGTTCATAGCTCCTATCATATCAGTCAAATGAGTAGTTTGTCTTGTTTGATGTATTAACTTGTTATTACTTAGTTTCAGACTGCAATTATTGCTATCACCACAAAAGAGGGGGTGCAAGACCATGTCTCCTCCAATGTAGCTCTCACACTCAAAGGAATATTCAGGTGATCGATTGAGAAAGCAAATTGAGGACTCTGCTATCAACTTGATTGTCAACTGAAATGCCGATTTTTCTTTCCCTTGAGTTGATAATATATAATAATTTTAAGAAGTTTGCAATTGGTGTAATATCTAGATAACTCGCATAGGCCATGTAGGAATTTAGTTGATGCCATCCACATATGGTGGTAGTCGTTACTGTAACTATGCCAGGCAGGTCGATTAGGGAACAGTACCATGCTTTGTTATTGGCCCGTCGTGTATTCGGCCGATGATGAACAGTAAAAAATGCTGGATTATTATACATGTTTTATGATATTGGCATGGGCTTCAGAATGGCCGAAACGGTAAAAGGCTGTAAATGTATCGGGCCGACCCGTATGTGGTAACAGGCCGTAAAATTAATAGGCCGTAATAGTAATAGGTTGTAACAGTAATATGTCGTAACAGTAGCAGGACAGAGTAGTAGCAGGCCAGAACAGAAATAGCCAATTATAGTAACATGCAAGAAACTGTAAAATCGCAGAACAGTAACATGCCAAAATAGTAGTGGGCATCAACAGTAAAGGGCCGCAACAATAAAAGGCCAAAATAATGACAAGCCTGAACAGTAACGGCCCAAGAACTTTCCAGACGAGGGTAGTAACAGGCTAACAAATTTACCAGGCTAGAATAGTAAAGAGCCGCTTGTGGGCCTGAACATCTAAAGGCCGAAACAGTAAAAGGCTAGAATAGTAACATGCTAGAACAGTAACGGACCATCTCAGAGAAGGGCCGTTAGTAGGCGGCCCACGATGGGCTGCGATAATAGTGATAGGCTGACCGTAGGCCTTAAGTGTACATGAGTGACTTGGCGCAGGCTGCTAACGGGTCGCATAGTGTTGGACCAACATGGGCCTTCTGTAGGATGAAAGAGAATGGGGCCTGAAAGTTCGCGGGCCGCTGCTGGCTGCATTTTTGGGCCCATTTCAAACAGTACAGGACAAAACACTAACAAGCCATCTTCTTATTGGGCTCTCCTGATGGGCTGGCCTAGTTAGTATTTAGCAAGCCTTGGCTGGGCCTGGCGTCTGCCACGGTTTCTATGACCATTAACGGCGGTAGCCGGTCGCTAATGGTGGCTGCCATGTGGCAGTTTGCATGATGTGAGCAGTCAACACGGCAGGCGAACAGATCTACGATTGAACAAGTTGTTGTGGCTGAAGTGTGTGATCTGCCATGGTTGAAAAAAAACTGTGGTTAATTCATTTGTAATGGGGCTTTTATCACGAAGGCCATCCGTCGCGGAAGACTTTTTGGCCACGAAAAACGGGCCTTCAACCACGAAAATCGTCCGTTGTAAAAGCCAACTTTTCTTGTAGTGATATTGAGGAAACTATAGTACATGCTCATCACAGAACCGATACGATTGGAACCCAATGGTATGTACAACCAAATTTCTTGTGCATATACTTTGGATTTCGGTTGCACCGGCTCTATAAATTGTGTGCTAGTTATTTTGAAGTTGTAAATATGTGATACTTCTATATGTGCAGTGAGCTTCAATATACTGTCGATGATTGCAATCTGTCCCAGTATAGGTTCAAGGATGCACTTTAGCACCTAGTACTATGAATGCACTCATATCGCGTTCTACATGATTCTTGGTACTAAGGGACCATCTCTTGGGTGATATTTATGAGGTACCTTCTTATTCTGGCACCCAGCTAACAATTAAACTATAACACATAGTGTGATCATTGGGCTAGTTCAATTGGTACCTGAAGGTATGCATAATGAAATTACTTGTGCATATCCTTTGAATTCTAGTCGCACCAGCTCTGCTAATTGTGTGTGCTAGTTATTCTGAATGACCTTCTCTTGCACTATATCCTATTCAACACATATTCTATTCCATTGTATGTTTTGTTTTGTTTGCATCGACCGACGATTAAAATGTGACATGATGTAATTCTTAGGCATTCTATCCATGACCAATCTTATGTGCAAACGCATTTATCTATTTATATGTCTTAGTCCTAGGGAGAATCCCTTTGCATTTGTGTGCATTACATACGAGGTCATAACTGCTAGCCACAATGTATGTGCTAACATGTGTTGTTCTTTTACAGTGCTCTAAGATGATGGGTGGTGTTATCCCCACCCATGGCAAAGGATGCTCAAAGGATGCTAGAAAAGGTAGTTGCTATAACACCCCTAGTTTCATTAATGTTAATTAGGGTTGATTGTGCATTAGCATGAGCACCATTCTGTGATAAGAGAATTGCATGGAAGAAGAAATACAAACGAAACCATAAAATCCCTTTTCCCTCTCCATACAAATCCATCTCAAAATAGTTTGAATTTTGAAAATCCAAAGAAATGTGGAGCCTAGTTTGTATAAAGGACCCCTATAGTATTTCAAATACTTATGAATCCTTCTAGCATTTGTGAAATGTTCAAAAATAGATTTGAAATTGGTTTAAAAAACTGAAAAAGGGAAAATAGATTTGGAAAAGGTTCAATAGAGAAAAATTTCCTTCCTAACTCTAACAGGCCGCAACCTTTCCCACTCTCCCTTTTGCTTGACCCAGTCGTGGCCCAGCCAGGGAACCATACCGCTTCAGCCATCATGTCATAGTCGTCTTCCTTCTCGACAGGAATCATCCATGTGGCATCGCCCCTGCCATTCAACTACACCAGGATGTGTGCCGCCACTATGATACTCGGCACCATCATGGAGAGGGGATAATTCCACCTCGAGACGTCTCTCTCCCCCTGCCTCTCTCTATCTCTCTCAACAATGCCCTCTCTTCCATTCCCCAACTAAGCCCGAAACCCTAGCTTGTAGTCGCTATGTTGCGCCTTCATTCCCAGCCAACCCAAGCCCCTATGAGTACACCTAGAACTTTGTCTTACCATCTTGATCTTCCTTGCAGACGGAATCGAGCCAGCATGAAATCAACCTACCGAATCGAGATCGACTTATTGCCGGTTGCCACGGCCATCATCAACTATTCCAGCCGCCTCCAACATCATGCGGCCTCTCCGAAGCCACCATCGTGTTCGAGGTGAGCTCCCGGTCCTCAAGGAGTACTCCTCCAACTTTTTGCTGCTTCGACTCATGTCCGCACCAGGCGCTGCCATTAGCCTTATATCGGCCTCATCACCGGCGAGGCTACGGTGACCAATAGGTCATGGTGTCTCCCTCTTTTGGTTCACCATGCTCTGCTTGTTCCAACGCGCCTTCCCACGCATGCCCGCACAATCCCCAACATCGAATATGTGTGTCACTTGGATCTTCTCTGATTCCAACTCCTCTGGTCGCCCCCACGGGACGGTGGGAGGACACCCTAATCCCCACCGATATACCCCCCCACCGCCTCTCCCCCTCTCTTGCTACCACCAGTAGGGTGAGGCCTAGAAAACTCTACCCCTTGCCGAGGCGGTGGGTGTCAGTGATGGGTGGAATTAGGCATATACCTCACATGGGCCTTAATCCACTATTCTTGCCCACTCCTACCTATGCGATCAAGGACCTGAAGGCCTTCATCTAGAAGCTCTCAACTTACCTAACTTGAACTGACATGACCTGTGGGGCTACAAGAAGGCTCTCTGTAGATCCCGAAGACTAGACACACACACAACGGAGATCGAAGATCAAGATTATGTGCAAGACAAGATGAAGACCTAACGTGACTAAGGCAGATTCTACCACCATCGATACCTATAAGTACTCAAGGACATTCATCTAAAGAGACACAACATAATCACCCGTGTCTTCACCATTAGCCTTAGCCATAGAACTATAGATTCATATCTCTCATCGGGTGATATTATAAACCCACCGAGATCATCTTGTAGACACTTTGTATGATCTCTCAATCAGTTTATGAATAAAGTCTAAGGGAATCCTCCCCATTACACATATACCTTCGTATTTGTTTTTGGAGATCCAAACATGCTGACCCAAGCTGGCTGTCGAACAAATAAACTCTCTTTCATTCCTCGGTAGTGAGACTGCAGAGGGATCATGAAAACTATCATTTGTCACTTGGAGAGCTAGGTAGGGGAAGCCCACGTCATGTAGATCATATATATCACAATGATGCCTGGGTGCCTAGACCGCTAGGGCTATGAGGTCTCCGACAACCCGAACCACTTCGAGCATGGTCAGGCAAGCTAGGGAGCTAATGGATCTCTACTAGGGACAGCTTTCAGTTTTGGGATAATGGCGGCTAGGTTCTTCCCACCCGGCTCCCGGTTGATGGAACACGGTTCAGGCGGCCCGCACCGCGTGGATGGACGTATGGACCTCAGGGAGTCTTGGACGCTCGCCATGGAGTTGGACTATGGAGGATGCGACCACGGGCGAAGGACGTGACGGAAGGACGCATGCCGCTTCCATGGGCACGGGGGATCGATGCACCTTGATGGAGCCCTGACCGACCGCCCAAGTTGGAAGGATGGAATCAGGTCTCGCCTCTATGCTTAGAAGAAGGATGCTTGGGATGCCCACACACCAAAACCTCTATTCAGGAAACAAGAACCAGGCTAGTCCACAAAGACACCCATATATCGGACATGGACATCGCGCATAAAGGAAACCTAGATGAATACGAAAACATACTACGAAGGACACTTCTTCTCTGCCGCTAGCATAGGTCATGCTGGGAGCCGGTCCAACCTCATCGGGCGATCAGCGAATGGCCAATGTTGGGACAGTGCTCAGGTGTCGGTCGGGAAGCTCTACCCTATGGTAGGCGGATGACACTAATACAGCAAACAAAGGGCATCTGGTGCGGTTATCATAGGATGATCTCTCACGTGTATAACCTATGTCGCATGGTGTAGCATTGTATAGAGTTCGAGGTCGAACAGGAAACAACGACCTTGTGAGTGTTGCCATGCATCGACCTGATAGAGGAACAAGACGAGGAAACATGCCTGCCTTCTCCTTTTGATCCTCAGAACCCTCGCCCTACGAGTTGAACCATCTCTGGACCAGGTCAATGATGAGTCAAGATGATGGAAGCATAGCTCAATCTTCCATGCTCGGGAAAGGAGACGCACTAGGGCCCCCACCCTTTTACCTATGGATCTAACCATTCATTACGACTCCTCAATCCTCATTTCCTAGTACATCACCAATGTGCGAATTCATGGAAGCGTGGTGGATCCGACCATGATCGGGAGCATTATTTCTTCTATGCTTCTGGATTATCTCCAAGTCCATATGGATCAGTTCAGGCTAGAGTGCGGGACTAGTAACCTAGATGAAGACACCTAGGAAGTCACCCACCCAGTCACTTTCGGTGAAACGGGGAACTTTGTAACCCGGTTTTGTACGTTCGAGTTCGTGGACCGATCAACATGGCAGTTGGTCGTGCTGGGATGGCACAACTAACTCAGTTTGGGGCATACCTAGATCTAGCGAACAGGACCCTAGTCCTTGGTGTCCTAAGAGTCCATATCATAGTGAAGGAGGAACTTCCGTACCTAGGCACTAAACCTGGGGATCCGAAAATAGTTGCGTCATGGTCTACTTTATGATCTACGGTGGAAGCGACACTCTTGGAAGCTCCCTCCCCACCAGGGCCTACACGGCTACAAGAACACACTCATAGAGTACATCCTACTGGAACCAGCAGTCGCAACGCAAGGGATGCAACAGAGAGATGCATATAGCCCCTCCAGGGGGACCCTAAGTCTGGTAGATACAGAGGGAGGCAGAGGCCCGAGGAAAATGAGTTAGGACATACGCTGCATGACCTAAAAATCTTGTAGAGTTCAGACCTTCTAGGAGAGTCAGGCCTCTATGGCAGGGGATCCGTGGAACCAGTGCCCACCCGGGGCTCAGCGGCTAGCAGAAGCCTACCAATAACAGATCTCTGGGGAAGTCAGCCTACTCTCCAAATTGGCGAACATCCACAAAAAATGATCACCAACATCCCATGTACCTGGGCGAGATAGTGGTGGATTACCTGGAGCAGCACCCACGCGCTAAGCTGCATAGGCGTCCAAGCTAGGCAGGACTTTGCTATGTGGGAGCAATTAACCCATGGGGGATCTATCAGATATACTGAAGGCATCCCCCAAAAAAATGTCCCCTACCACATTGGTTTGGAGAGGCATAGTTAAGTAAGAGCCGAATGATGAAGAAGCTTTGTTGAATGGAAACCATCATAACCTTGCACCAGGATGCTACACTACAAGAAATGTTCTGCAATGATTTTGCCCATCAGTCTTCACAGAAGGCGCGTCTTCCGCGAAAAATTTCTTCGCTCAACCGTGGCTGATGGAAAACTTTTTTCCCGGTATCGTGGCCCTCTACTATGACGAAATCGCTAAAAATGTGGACGAAGCTTGGTCAGCGCATGGCAGAAGTAAGATTTTTGGTTCCTCGCACAATGTTGACTCGCCAAAATATTTTGAGGCGTGTGGGTCCTAGATATCAGTGTCTCTAGCGAACCATACTTTTTAGTCGTGCCTCCCTGATTTGAACTCTATAACGTGACTCGATGCATATATCGTTCAGTCGGGCTGCTGGACCAGCATGTTCGTGTCTCATTAGAAAAAATGTGTGTATGAATGGATTCTTTTCTTTTCTCATGCTACCCTTTATAGAAATTGATAACAATGCTCAATACATCTGTCATTTAGTCAGGCTTATGGGTCCCACATGTCAGTTTCTTATTAGAAGAAATGTGTGTATGATGGAATTTTTTCCTTGGCTTGTGTCTCCTTGATTCAAACTCGATAATGATGCTCGATACATCTGTCGTTTAGTCAGCCTTCTGGGTCCCCATGTTAGCCTCTCATTAGAAGAATCATGTGTATGATGGAATTTTTTCTTCACTCACACTTCCCTGTTCCGAACTTGATAGTGTTGTTCAACGAATCTGCCGTTTATTCAGGCCACTAGGTCCCATATGTCAGCCTCTCATTAGAAGAATCGGTTGAATTTTTTCTTCGCTCGTGCTTCCCTGTTCAAACTTGATAATGTTGCTCGCTGCATCGGCCATTTATTCAGGCCGCTAGGTCCCACATGTCAGCCTCTCATTAGAAGAATTGGTTGTATGATTGACTTTTTTATTTGCTCATGCCACCATGTTTCGAACTTGATAATGTTGCTCACCGCATCAGCCGTTTATTCAGACTGCTGGGTCTCCCATGTCAGCCTCTCATTATAAGAAACGTGTGCATGCTAGACTTTTTTCTTCGCTCGCGCCTCCATGTTTGGAACCTAGCAACATTGTTTGATGCAACACCAATATAAGGTCTCGTTGTTGGGTCCCACATGTCATCCTCTATGCAAATGAAATGTATGTATGATGGACTTATTTTTCAGTTGCGTCCACTGTTTTGACCTTGGTTTATTGCTGGGTCCCAGATGTCAGCCTCCTTTGTGCAGGAAACATGTGTATGCTAGGTCCCAGATGTCAGCCTATTTTTGAAAGAAATGTGTGTATGTTGGCCTATTTTTCAGGTCGAGACCGCTGTTCTGACCTTGGAAACATTGCTAGATATAACAACTATTTATCTGGGTCCCAGATGTCAGCCTCTCTATACAGAGTACAAAAAATAGTATGGTCGTTCTTCTAACAACAACCATGTGTACCAGATGTCAGCCTCTCTATACAACAACCATGTGTATGATGACCATGCCAACATTGTTTGTTGCAGCCGTATGTATGGTCGTCTTGCAGCTAGATCTCTAGTGCTAGCCTCTCTATATAGAGTACAAAAAATAGTAATCTATAATAACAAATTTTCCTAGGATTCAAACTCGAGACTTCAGTGGCAGTCAACTACATGCCTTCATGCGCTTTAAACACTAAACAAAATTGCTATAACTTACTAAATTTGTCTCCTGAAAAAGACTTCCTTATCCATATTTATCTCCCTTCAAATAAGAAGACATCACTCCTAACAACTCAATTAAAAAATTCTACATGATGCAGTAGTTTATACATAACAACATAGGTATGTGGAGCTTTTTGGGGGGCTGGGGAAGGAGGGTAATGCCCATAAATGCCAAATTAAAAAGATTCTAGGCTACTAGGGGTGGATGCCCTATTCTTCATGGGCTCACTCCTAAATTGAATGTGCTATGGTCGACGACCAATTGACCATGAAAAGGCCGAATTAGAAGGTTTTGGGCTACTTGGACCCGATAGGATAATTTCATGGGCTTAGTAATAAAAATTCCAGACTTCAATAGGGAAGAAAAAACTAGGCAAAAAAAATTGGCAGATATTTTGCGTGAAAATTATTGACAATTAGGACACATACCCCCCCTCCCCCGCGCGCCAAAACTTCCCACTGAGCTCCCAAATTAACTTTCCTACACACACCTTCCTACTCGCGCATTCACTCCATCAACCATCCACTGTCTCTTTGCACCGTTCTTTTCGTAGAGACGCATCGGCGGTCAAAACCACATGCCACACATGAAAACATTCACACTCCATCTATCAGCTAGGGTGGTCTGACACCAATGTTGGCAGCGTCGTTCCTATCGAGACACACACAGGCTGGCGGTCAGCTGGTCGATCCCCACAGTACGCTTATAATTTCCTTAGTTCGCTCAAATCATTCCCTAGAAGTCGTTTTATACTTGATCTATTCGTTTGGCATTGTTCTGCACTTGATTTGTTTGTTCGAATTGGTTGGAATTTTATTGCGCTCGGTCGATTTGTTCTCTCAAATAGTAACATATTTCTGCACTCTTCTTTTGAAATAGGCTAAAATTACATGGAATTTTTAGTTCTATATTAGATCAGTTTGCTCAGATATCTTGGCTTAATTAGATATGTAATCAACATGTTCGCTGAAATATCTTGAAAGCTTATGACCATCTTTATCCTCAATAGATGGAAAAATATTGGATATCGAATGGGCAAAAAGCAACACCTTTATATTGGGAAGGTGTTAATGACTTCATGAAGTTTGTTAGACAGCATAACGGCAACTCGAATGTGTTTTGTACATGCCAACAATGCCTTGATTATAAAAAGCTGAGTCAAAGCACAGTCGCGAACCATATATTCATCCATGGTATCCACTGAACATATATTAGATTGACTAAACATGGTGAACCATATGACCAGCTTGTTGTTGATACTCTAGCTGATGTTGGTCCACCTAAAGCTCATCAGATCGAGGATGAGGACATTTCTGGTTCGTTAAGGGACATGTATCCTGCTGCAAGCAAAAAGGATGCTCCTTCTCCTAAAAGATCACTTTTCTCTAACCTCACAGAAGATGCCAAGTGTTTAGTGGACCCGGATTCTGGTATCTCAAGATTCGAACTGGTAATGAAATTACTAAAGGAAAATTTGTCCAAGAAGACTACCAATAAAGCTTTCTATTTAGTGATTAAGGTGTACAGTGAGTCAATCCCTAGGGAAGGAGTGTCAAAATCCTTTTATGAGATGAAACAATATGTCAAGGTACTCGGACTATCAGATGAGAAGATCCATTTTTGTCCAAATAACTATGTACTATTGTGGGAGGATTGTGAAATCATCGATGAATACCCAGTATGTAACGAATCAAGATGGAAAATGGTGATAAGAAGAAGAAAGATGCTTGTAAGGTTTTAAGATATTTTTCAATTATAGATATATTGAAGAGGTTGTTTTAGTCAGAACAAACATCTAAGAAAATAAGATGGCACAAAGAGATTCTTGAGCTGGGGTATTACTTGCTGAGACATCCAGTTGATGGCGATGAATGGAAGAACTTTGACAAGGCTTGTCCAGGATTTGCTGCGGATCCAAGGAACCCGAGACTTGGCCTAGATAAAGATGGATTTAACCCATTTGGCAATATGAGTAACTAATACAACATGTGGCCAGTACATGTTACAATTTACAACCTGCCTCCCTAGGCATGCACTGATCAGTCGAACTGCTTGCTGGCTTTACTCATCCCAGGTCCCAAATCACTTGGGAAGGATTTTGATATGTTCATGCAGCCTCTTATATGAGACTTCTAGGAACT
Organism: Avena eriantha; assembly: GCA_910589775.1. NCBI lineage: Eukaryota > Viridiplantae > Streptophyta > Magnoliopsida > Poales > Poaceae > Avena > Avena eriantha. The sequence continues at coordinate 283,917,256 of OU342741.1, forward strand.
ATGGAAGTGTGTCATGACTCCTGATATCCTTGTAAGCAAACCTGAAGATGCCAAATTCCCTATGTGTGTTGTTGTGCTGTGATGCACCCATGATTTTCTAGCTCTTGGCACTATGTCAAGCAGAGTGACAGCAGATTATAACGCATGTGTTCGCTATGAGACAAAACAGGCCGCAGTGAGGCTACAAAATTAGATCGGTTTCCTTGGCCACCGGGTTTTCCTTCCTAAAGGGCACATAATCTGAAAAACATAAAAAATTGTAGTTCTATTGACGAGGGATAACCTCGACAATGCCTATGGTTATGGACTTAGGGTTCCGTGGAAAAGAGAACGCTGGGGATTTCATCGGATCTCAGGCAAACAAGGGAGTCAAAGTCGCCTGATTATTGATGAACAAAACTATTACAGTTTGCTTGGGGTTTTTTGGGTACCTCCTTGTAGGCTTCTCCCGTCCTATATATAATAGGCCAGGTCTCAAAGCCATATACGGATAGGTTACATATGAATGATTACAACACCAACATAATGTCGGTTCACATTTCCTTGTCTAATACAACTAAGGCTTCCATCGGATGCTTCTTGGGCCATCGTCTTGAATCTTCATGGGTTATGAGCCTTTATACAGCCAGGGTAGTGAATCATAAGCACCCGAGTAATCATACCCATGTCATCTATGGAAAGAGGACTGAATATGGAACTTCACAAGAAAATTGCACTGCAGCTGAGTTGCGTGCGCATCTACAAAAGGTCATAGATGTCAAACCAGGAAAACAACCAGCTGCCAAACAAGGTAAAAGAAAGAATACAAAGGATGTACTGATAGTAGGAACATGATTCAAAAGGAAGAGGGGAAAGAAGTAGCAACATCTACCCAAGGGAAGGAAAAGGAGCCAAGAATATTTTATAAGCGCAGATCCACTTTGTGGGACTTGTAGTATTGGGCTGGTAATAAAGCTTTGACATAATATTGATGTCATGCACATGGAGAGAAAATATACGTGGCAGCATTATAGGCACATTACTATTCCATCCAAGACAAAATATAGCTATAATGCTAGGCTTTACTACGAAAAACTCAATGTTAACAACAACTTGAAGTTGTGTCCTGAAGATATAGTTGATAAGGGCGGTGAAAAACATTACAAGTTTTGAGGTGCAGAATTTACCTTGCATATGAATAAAAAGGTACTATTTTGTGACTTCCTCCGAGGTGTGAAGTTCCCATCTGGATTTGCTTCCAACATTGCAAATTGTATCAATGCATAGGGAACAAGCTCCAAGGGTTGAAAACCCATGATAGCCACATCCTACTACAAAGGATTTTAGCTCTTGGTGTTAAAGGTTTAGTGAACAAGGATTTGTATAACATGCTTACAGAGTTGGGAAAGTTCTTTAGGGAAATCTATAGTAGAAATCTACACAGAAGAGTTGTAGCATGTCTTCAGACAAACATAGAATAAATACTATGCAAGCTTGAGCTTATATATCCACCATCCTTCTTTGATGTGATGGTGCATTTGGTTGTACATCTGCCTAAAGATGCACTTTATAGAGGTCCCGTACAGTATGGATGGATGTACCCTATAGAACGTCGACTTTGCACTTTCAAGGGTACTGTTAGGAACAAGGATAGAGCAGAGGCTTGCATTGCAGAGGCATATACTACTGCTAAAGCATTTGCATTTTGCTTCGAGATCCAATCTAGGTGGCAGAACTGAAGAAGTTGAAAATCTGTTTTTATCCATGGTGTTAGCCTAGTAGGAAAGAAGGAACACAGAAAATTAATGCAGCACGAATATGATCAACTTACTTGGTATGTGCTGAATAATGCTGATGAGGCTAAAAACTTTGTTGCATGAGTACTATTCATACATGTCCTCACATATATGAAATGAAACTTGTAGCAAGATATGTTCAGATGTTTAACTTGAGTATCATTTTTGTAGGTTATTTAAAGCAACCAAAGGAAAAGATTATGTTGCACTAGTATGAGGGGTGGGTTTTAAGAATGGTTTAGGAATCATGTAAGATGTTTAATTGAACTTTGAATTGCATACAAATTGTGCACATGAGATGGCCTCTTGATTATTTTGTATAACCACAGATCGCGAAACTGCGTGAAGAGAATCCAGGCAATGTTAGTGATGGTCTCTATGCCCTATCATGTTGTCCTGCAAATATGGTGCAGACAACTTCAACTTGCAATGATGATAGTATCCACTACAACACTTATGAGTGTGTGAAACATTTGAAGACACAAAGCAGTGGAATCACGACTAGTGGAGAGAACTTTACAACCAAAATGAAGAAGTCAGAGGACTATGATCATTATGGTCGCATAAAAGAGGTTATTGAATAGAATTACAAGACTGGTGGTCGATTCGTGGTTCTATTCAAGCGTTATTGGAATGACCAAGATCCAAACAAGAAAAGAGGCCCTAGAAATGATGGGAATTTCATATTGATCAATACTACTGTTGAGTGGTATAAGGAGGAACCTTATATTTTGGTAACTCGCGCTTCCAAGGTAATATTCTTGGATGGCAGAGATAATAACAACCATAAATATGTGCAAAAGTTTGAGGCAAGGAGCACCTATGATGTGAATGAGTATGACAAGCCAGTTACCATAGATGTTGCCCACCAAGATGATCCTATGGTTGTATGCTAACTAAACTGGTTGGTGTTGATGAAATTTTGATTGCCAGAGGTGGCTCTGCGCATGATGTACAAGTAGATTTCACTACCGAGGTTAGTGTTGTGGACAAAGACGGGAATAAACGGGTTCTACAAGATGAATCTCAGGACATGTATGATGAATGCAAAGAGGAAGAAGATCCAACCCAGTCGGAATATGTGGATCTAGAACGTGGCGGTGCTAAAAGAGATGATGGGTGATGATGATTCAACTGTTGTTTCATATTATGCGGTGAGATGATGAACCATGATTCATTTTGGTTTTCTATTTGTAAAATGTATGACATACATGATGAGAATTTACTATTGGATTGTAATCCCAGACTAATTGTTTTCCGAGTCTAAATTGGATTAAGCTTAATTCGACAAGTGCAAACATATGTAAAACAGGTTCACTTTGCGTGCAACAGATACATTGGTTCCGTACATTAATTAATTAGTAACCATAGGACCAGGTTTCATATAGAAGGGGGAATATGCACCTGGCATTAGTAGAGATGTGTGAGCACATTGTCTCGGAAGATAGGGTAGCCGGCGCTGATCTCAAACCAAGTGAAGAAGTACTTGTGGTGGTACGGATGGTTGCATCCCAGGAGATGCACCATTGTGTGTAGCATCCCAATTGTCTAACATTGGAATGCTACATAAAAACATATACCAATGCTATTGTATGCTTGTTATTTTACTTCATCGCATCATCATGATATCATGCTCATGTCATCATGCCACATTGCATTTGAGCATCATATTAAAACTATTCTATTTGGTTCTTCTCCTCATATTGCATTTGACTTGCATATTATTATTTTTGCTTCTTGATATATTGCTTGATGCCCAAGTTGAGTTGGGGCCATATCTATTATAATTCCACCATCCACTTTGCCACCTTTCTTTATGTCCATCCACCAATTCTATCATCTATTTAAATATGAGCAAATGCATTTTCTTTGGTATTTATCTCTAGCTCATAAATATTTGGGTATGGATCCTTTGTTTTGTCTACATGCTTCCATATGTCTTCCCATATTGTTTTCACAATATCCATTATGGGAGCCTACATGGCCGACTTTGCATGCTATGTAGGGGTAGCAGCCATTTTATTCTATCCCATGGCTTTATTCTATTTATGGATCTATTTGACCTTAAAAGGCCATATCAAACTATAGTGGAAAATACACACTACTCCTGGCCTTCTTAATTCAAATATGCCCAATTGATGGGATGGGGTCATTTTATTATTAGAGCAACAAAGTATGGCAAAATCCATTACAAAGATCATACAAATCGGAACCGTCAAACTAAAACACCGAGAAAAGTGATAACCATATTGCTAGCTCCCTGACGAGATCTAGCAAACACCTAGCTGCATCATGCACTCCAGGAGACTAGATCCGCCCAGCCTATCCACGAAACGGTGCCCACGCACACGCTCCGGATGTCGCCGCCTCCACTATCTTTCGCCAAACCATCATCGGCATGTATATCGATGTGCATACTCTCTCCACACCAGCCACTGACAACACCGCGGTGTCAAGTAGCACCACCTCCCGTCACACTATAACCAAAGCACGTCGTGCTTGGCACCGGTACCCCGCAACACCATGCCGCCAAGTACCACTAGTAACACAGCTTGAAGTCTCTGGAGGATCTGTCGTGCGTAGCACCTGTCGAACAGGCATGACTCAGCGTAGCACCTGTCGGTCAAGCATGACTAGACATCGCCACCGAAGCTCCATGGAAGACAAAGCCGCTCCACCTGTCCTGCCGCTTCCATCCAGCGCTGCTCCACAAGCAATGCTACCAAGAGAGAACACGACACCGTGGCGCCGCCCCGATCCAAAGATCTTAGGGTTTCCCCTGGAGTAGCATGATTGAGGTCGACACTAGGTGCACATCGATGCCTTCATTAAGGTAACGACGTGTTAACGCCGCCATCGCCCGCCAACGGCTCGGTTTTCACCGGCACCTAGGTCTCCCCGCCTCGCTGTCGAGACTAGATGACGGATCCTGAGATCCGCCAAACCAACCTCAAGCCGACCACCTTCAACGGAGAAGGTGCCCACTGCCACCAAACACAGGGCCTCTGCCCCAAGCGTCCTCATGATGCGAAGTAGATCCCAGAGAAGACGCACGACGTCCGACCAAGGACGATGGAGGACAGAGTAGCAGGACGGTCCAAGCAACCCTAGACCGCCGCTTCCATCCGCCCAGCCGTCTTCAGCCCCGCCGCCGGTGCTCCCTACCCGCCGCCACGACGCCATCACTGCCGCCGGTCGAGCTGCAGGCTGCCGCCGCCGCTTGAGGCCGAGGCCACCACCACCATGATCTAGATCAGATCAGGACGCAAGGACGAGATCCTGCCACCGTCGAGCCGCGGGGACTTTTCCCAGCGACGGTGCTGGCGGCGGCGGGTGGGGGTGGATCTAGGAGGTGGGCAGTGTCCGGGAGGTAGGAGATCCGCCCGATGTGGCCCAGCGGCGGTCGCACGGGGTCGGGGGGGAGGGAGGGTTCCTAGTACCTCGATCTGATAATTCAATTGTTCATGGTGAATGGAGTTGATTTTGCAACATCCCAGCTAAACCTACCATCCCCATCAATTAGCCGTGGCATACATGTGTGAGTATGTGCTCATGCCCATGCGTGTGTGTATGCCACCATCCCCCACAGTGTGTGCCCTACCCCATCTAAACCATGAGCCAATGTTCTCTTGCTTTGCCCAAACCCTGCACAAACCTTCTGCTGCATCTCTCATTACAACCGGACCTGTCAACCAATTGAACTAGCAGCTCTAGCTGAACCGAACCCTCTCTCTCACACCTACCACCGGGTGCCCTCTTTGGATCAGAAGTATATCACCGAGCCGAACCAATCATAACAACCATCATGCTCATGCCTTGCCCATGTGCACGAGAGCCTCGTGATCCCTTCAAGTCTCTGGTCCTCCCCCTTTCTCCTTAGAGTTGCAGCACCACCTGCTACACGCCTCAGATCGCACCTCCCCTTCCATCTTCTTTCTCCACAAGAAAGCCACCATGCCACCACGCCGTTCTGCCGCACTCCACCTCTGCTCCCGGGGACCTCGTCGCCACTGCCGCCTCCATCTCTACCTCCTGGCCACTGTTGTGGTCGACGTGCTCAAGCTTCTGGACGTCGAGGAGAAACCCAGGATCTCGATGCCGTCACTGTGGACCGCACACGCAGAGCACTGCGCCGGCCACTGCTTCCTCTCCGCTCCCCGCTCCGGCCTGCTCGGCTTGCTGACGAGTGTGAGGTAAGCAACCTCCTCCTTCCCCTGTTGCCGCTCTAGCGCGTGCGCCTAGTAGCCCCACCCGGTCGTCGTGTCGCAGTCGCCAGCCGCACGTCGCGCACGCGCACGCTCTCCGCGAACAGCACACGCGTGCATGAGCTTCAAAACCATCTGCCCCTACAACCTCTGTCCGCCCCAGTTTTGCGGCTCTCGCCGACAACCTCTGGCGACGCCCTTCACCTTCCTGCAAAGAGGGTGCTACCCTCTTTCTAACAAGCCCAACCACGTTCCAATCGACGATCTACAGCTCCGGGAATCATCTGCTAAAGGTTGCATCAGAACTCTGTGAAACTGCGTGTTTTTCCGTCAGTTTACGTCCGAGATTTCCAACTCTGTTCCCCTATTTTTCCCGATGCACACGTTCCTCCTCTGTCGAACTCTAAAACATGAATTATATTCTCCGAGAATCAGGCTAACCGCAGGACGAAAACTGAATCAAATCGAAGAACCACAGAAGGAGAAACCGTCTCGCGGAGATCAGCCAAAAATCTGTTTTCTGAAATATTCTGAAAATTAACTGAAACCCGCCAAGTTCATCGATGTTTTCCGGCCTTCACGATCCACCTGCGGCGATGCACTTCACGTAGGCGTGATTTAGGATCTACCAGCTATCCCCATAAACAAACGGTGCTCGTTTTGGTCCTCTAAATCGCTCGGCATCTTCTTCCAAAGTCGGCCAAAATCTTCTGTCAAGCGCGCGCATGTCATAGTGTGTTTGCCCCGAGTTCTCGAATTTTTTCCTGGCCGCACAGTGCTCCGACGTCACCTAATTGCCCATCATATTGTAGCTGGTATTTTACTCTTTCCAACGCATCTGACCTCGATCCGTTCGGAGAACCACAGCCCTCAAAGTCATCCTCGCAAAGCTGCACGATCTCACTGACAGTTCGGACAGTTTCGATAGTCACATAGCGCACATATCTGCCCCTGATCATCACATTCTCCTCGACTATCTAGTCATCTTCGGGCGATTCCCCAGTGACAAATTCTCTTCTCTGATGTTCTCTCTACACGCTGACGAAAACCTCGTTCATTTTGGTGCACAATCTATCTCGGAATCATGTGGCGAAACTTTACCGAGCTAGATGATACGTGCTGATCATATTCAGTTTGGAATCAGTTTTTTGAAACAGTTTGGAATCAGTTCATCTTGTCAGTTTTGTTGGTTTTGTAAAAATAATCATGGCCGTTTTCCTTTACCAACCCGAAGTCCACCTCAGCTACGCCAATTGGCCCGGCCCAGATCTTCCTAATCTCCCGCGCTTGTCTGCTAAACCAGGCCGTGGCCCAATTCTTCCCGGGCTTCCCCAGTTCCTCTTTTCCTTCTCTATTTTCTTCAGAAAATAAATTTCAATATACAAATTATTTCATACATGTTAAATGTCAACTCTAAAAATAATGTTTTATATATGTTTTAAGATTAGAAAAATGCAAGGATAAATAATATGCCATCCAAATAATTTATGGGCAAATAAAATTTCAAAATTATTTAAATATTTTTAAATAGCCATTTCTTGATAAATTCATAACTTTTAGGCCGTAATTCCAAATTCGATAAATAATAGGGATTTCTATTTTTGTGCACCTGGTTCATTAGTTGTATTCAGTTTTCCCTAGCCGTTTAGTTGTTCCTCACTTTTTCCCTCCTTCTATTCTGAAACCCTCGTAGGGGTCCAGACGGGGGATGCCGTCAGGTCAAAGGCTTGGCCGTTGGGACCGCGTTGGGACGAGTCCTGTGTTGAGCGTGGGGCTGGTTTGTTGGAACGCGTTACGGGGACGTGGGTGGTTACGTGCGCTAAGTCGTCTAAATTGGAAGTTCTTTTTTATTATTTTTATGATTGGTCTTTTTAAGAGCACATTTCCCCTCTCTCTCGCTAACATTTGTGTTTGTTTTGCCCAAAAAGATAGTGAATCTAGAACAACTTCTCTTTTCATTCATTGTTTCTTTTCGCCCTAATTTTTCTCCAATCTTGTAGCAAATCTAGAGCAGCAAATGTAACCAGGAACAATAAATAAATTTAGTAAACAGAGCAGATATAGATAAAACAGCTAATGTAAGATATATAGTACGGTACTTAACGAGGTTCGACAATTAAGATGCTCAGCAGCAGCAACGGATAAGTTCAACATAGACAAGACAAAAAAAGTTGTTTTACAGCAGCAGCACAAGATCAATGACCCCTCATGGCCTTCGCCTCCTCCCTCTGGCGCATCCTCCACTTCTTGTTGCCCAGTCCCTTGACCTTGGGCGCCTTGGGCTTGAACAGGGGCATGCGACCCTCCTCGATGACCATCTTCTCGAGGTTGCAGAGGTGAAGACCGATCGTCTGGTGCTTGGCTATGAGTCCGTGAATGTTCACGGACTCGCCGCAGGTCCTCATGTCATCGGCATGCTTCACGAGGGAGTTGAAGTTGGTGGCGTGGAGCCTCCTTGTTGTAACACCCCAAAAATGCTAATCAAGATTATTAAGTTCTAATCACGCAAGTTTAGGGTTAACAAAAACTTTTATTATAAATTTGAATATGAATGCATGTGCGTTTTGCATTAGTGTAGGATTGAGTGCATTTGCCATGATTGATTGCTACAAATGATGAGAAAAGATTTAAAGATGAATACTACATCATCTAGGCCAATTGCAAACAAAATCAAAATCAAAAGAAATCAAATATGAATTAATTAAGCAAATGGTCATTTTGACCAAAGTTAACCACTAGGCCACTTTGAGTGTTCCTAGAAGAGAATTTATAATAGAAACAATTCCACTTCTTTTCACCCCCTTGCTAGACCAAGTAAAAGTGAACCCAAGCCTACTTTACAAACTCACAGAAACTATTTTCTAATCTATTTAAAGAACAATTCAAATTTGAATCTAGTTCATATGGTAAGATCACCATTTTGCAAAAAACACTCAAACCAATTCCACTTGACTTTTCCAAGAAACCATAGACACTCAAGCATAAGATCAAAACACTCACCAAAATTCATTCAAAAATTTCAAATTAAATTTCTTGTGGCCATTAAGACAAACACCTTGCAGACACTAATTAACTCTGGCCTAACTTCACTGTTTGAGCAGTGACCACTCGACCAATTGGTTCCCTCTTCACTCCACTGTCTCCCCCAGTGTCTAGCAATACATAGACAGCCCCCCTCTACCGTTGCGCTAGTGCAGCGTCGCCCAAAAATGGTCAGGGCCGGCCGACCAAGAACCGCTCGCTCCAGACAGCGCCGCAACCATCCACGATGTCCAGGAGGCACGCCACAGTCCACCGCCACCCCCTGTCTAGCCCACGACCACAGCCAGGCCATGGACCACCCAAGACCAGCTGCGCCCACTCTCTCTGCGTCGTGCCGAGAGCGCGCTAGAGCGCCGCACCCAACTGGCTCGCACAGACCACGCCACGCTCTCTCCGCGCACACGCACACTCGCCATGATCATAGCCACCTCCCAGACACCCCCGTTCGCCGCCGCGCGACCCGTAGCACCCGTGCGCCGTCTCGAACACCGCCGCTCCCACGCAGAGCACTGCACGCGCCCGACCGTTCCACGCCACCCTGTGCCGTGCCTTTAAGACCGTGACGATCGCTAGGGAACACCGCACTATCCCCTACCCTCAGCCATGCCGCTAGCCGCCTATATCATCGTCACCGACGAGCCTGAGCCCATGCCGCAATGTCCCTTCACCGGTGTATAAATAGAGGCCACTCCGCCTCCATTCTCCATACCAACACACTCCCCACTCCTCACTGAGCCTTGCACACCCTTCTCAGAGCAAGGCGAGCGCCGCTTCGCTAGAATTTGGCCAGAGCCCGCCACTGTAGAAGGAGAAGGGCGACGTCGATTGGAGCTGCCATAGGAGCTGCCGCGACCACCGTTCGAACTGCTGTCGTCGACCACATTGTTCGCCCCCATCGCCGACCCTAGCTAGAGCCTAGGTGAGCCTCACACGACCCACGCCGCTGCGTTAGGGTTTAGACCTCATCGGAGCTGTTCGTCGTCGATGATGAACTGCGGTCGTTGGATCATCTTTTAATCGTAGGGCCTAGATTGCACGATACCATTTTGGTTAGACTGAGTCGCTGACTCGTGGGACCCCCCTGTCAGCAGCCCTCTGCGCCGTGCTGCGCAGATTGGGCCGGCCTGTTTAGTTTCCCGCGCAAGCCTGTGAATTCAAATAAGTATTTTCCAATTTAGTTAAAACCAGATTCTGTCAGTAGATTCAAAAATCAATTCAGAGATATTCACTAAACCAAATTGCATGATTCCAATTTTGTTAGAAAGGTATTTAAATTATCTATCCAAGCCAGGTGGATTCAAATCAATTGGAGTTAGAGATCACTTATACCAAAAATAATAAGACAAATACTTTTTCAACTTCAAACATTTTTCAAAAATAAACCATTAATGCTTTTGAGTTGATTCCAACTCTCAAAAATCACATTTGAAAACATATATCTGAATATGTAAAAATATTTAGGTTTGCGTGCAGTGACATTGGACTAGTACCAAAAGAATGCTATATAGGCATCTCTAGTCACTTTAATTCTATTAAATGATAATCTTAAACTTTATAAAATATGATCAACACTTTAAATCACATTCCCATGTATTAGAATATGTGGTAATGACATGTGTCAACATGATCCCATATTTTAATTGGAGAATATTAAATCTTAATTATTTTCAATGAGTAGAAATTAATTTTCCAAAATAAAATAAATAAGACTAAGTCTTTATTTCATGTGATGATTGTGATGATGCTAGATCATCTAGTGTGAACCTTAGTTGCTAAATAGAAATAGTTAAGTATTTTTTGGTGATTGTGTACCCCGTATTTCATTTATAGACGATAGTACCGACCCGAGATACGAGGAGGAGGAGTACTACCAATAAGAAGAAGAAAACTTTAACCACTGCACTACTCAAGGAAAGCCTAGCACTACAAGTTAACTATGCAAGCTAACACTTGCAAGTTTTCTTAACTATGCAAGCTAGAACTATGCAAGCTAATACTTGCAAACTTGATAACTTAAGCAAGATGCATTAGGCATGCTTTGGTTATACAACTTTGATTGTACCAATCCCAAGTTTTACTTGCAAGCTTTATTTCTTTTACTTTACCAAAGTTCTTTACTTTTAGTTAGTGCTTTGTGAGTATTGGAAAAATAGTATAGATACCATAAAGAGTATAAAACTAGGCCTAACTAGTTATACTTAGATGTCATTCCATGGCATGATATTGGAGATTAGCACCCCTCATTAGTGAACACCCTCAACTTTAGTGGCTAGTGCTAAGCATAAAAGTTGATCACTTTAGATGGGAATACTTGGTGAAAATAATTATGAAAACCTTGGAATAAGAATTCATTCTATTGAAATGTTTTGACATGTGTTGAGAAACACAAAAGGATTTGATGATGAAAATGTTGAGGCATGAGCCTTAGCCCTTTATAAAAACTGATGGTTGGGTTCGGATGCAATACCATTCCAATTTTACTGTACAACCACAATACCCGAATTGGGTAGGGCTTAGCTGGAAGTTTATATGCCTTAGTATGGGTTCCCTCGCGGAAGAGGTTGAGCTGAGGCTACCTCGTGAGTGTGAATGTCCGCCTATGCAGTGCCTAGGATGGCAGATGGCCATGGCTGGGAGGACAAGCTCATAGGGGAGGTGCCTATACTAGAGTGTGTAATTGAAAGGTTATGATTGATTATCCGCATACTAAGTATGATCATTAAGGGTTATCCCTAACAGATGTATCAAATTTTGTGGTGAAAGTGTACCACCTCTGCAGAGTGTCAAACTATTCGAATAGCCGCATCCACGGTCATGGACAGTTGGAGTGGCCATACTGTTCCATCGTTAGATGTTTTCAAAATGACTTGTGAATTGAACTATCATCTTGACTTGACCACAACAGTGTTTTGAATATGAAAATTAGGTTCCCAATTAAGTGATTTAGAACATTAACTTAGTTTTCTTTATTTCTAAACTCAGTTTAGTTAAATCTGGCTTTTTGCAAATAAACCTAGAGCTTTAGATTCCTACTAGAACTACCTTACTTGTTAGTGATAGTTTGCGAGTACTTAAAGAGTACTCATGGCTTTGTCCCTGGCTATTCCCGTGGCCAGACTATGAGGAGGACTACCAGGATGATGGACAGCAGGAGGTCTATGACAACTAGGATCATCTCCCATCGTCAGCATTGCCTGTGACCCTGAAGATGGAGTCCGTACTACGTTATTTTCTGTTGCTTGATTTGTATTAAGACTGGATCATGAGATCCTTTATTTGTAAGACCTTATTATGGTTTGTAATGGATGATGTACTATGATATCAATCTGTTATGTCTCGCAAAAATGGTAATCCTGGGATTACGAGATATGGCATAACAGGCATCTGGGATTAAAAATCCGGGCAGAGCTAATTTTGACCATAGGAGACCCTAGTTAGAATGGATGTCTGAACAAAAACTTAGTTTCAAAACAAAAGAAGTGAGTATTTATGAAAACCTATTCCCACTCTTATCCTTGATTCTTTCAAAAAAAATCATGTTCCTCAAAAATTCTTGCATTCCTACATAAAATTTGACACACTTGATCACCTCACTAACTTACTCATCCTAAATTCTTATAGATGGAAGTCTAGTATTGCTAGCTCTACCAGTTGGGCAACGGAGGCCAACTGATCTTTGAGAGGGATCTAGATGCACTATTAGAGTATCTTGAGCGCCCACACCCAGAATTCTTCGAGGCCCAACTCAACGATCACATAGGAGGAGATGTACAATGGCTGATAGTTGTAGACCTTAGAGGCAAGATGGAAGCACCTACTTTGGAGAAGATCCAATTCACCTTGCGGGAGAACAACTGGCTAGATGGATTAGCCAGGGCTATGCATGAAGCTCTTGCCCGTCTATGTGGGCAAAACACCAACTTGATCCAGGGAACTCGCTTTGCTCACTTCGCAAGGCGTGATTCTATGGGAATGCCCTTGGAGATGCCAGGACACCCGGAGCTGAAGCACCAGGTGGAAAATCTTGACTTCATGTTGTATGATAAGCAGAAGGAGTTGGACAATGCTCGTGCCTACGTCAACCACAACATTGCCATTGCCGTCAAGAAGGACCATACTCTCACCAAGGAGCGCCAATAACTTCGTCGTCAGCGCGACAAGAAGGATCGCACCATCGATTGTCTTCGCAAGTAGGTGGCTGCTCTCGAGAAGACCATCCGTGAACAGGATGTCCAGCTTGAAGCAAAGGAGGAGGAGGAAGGTGAAGATATCCATGGAGATCTTTACTCTTATCTCAGTGATGACAACGACTACCTGGAGGATGATGCCATGGAGTTCCACACTGATGATGATGATTCCGACTTCATTGATGATGATTAGATGCACTTGATTACTATCGTAGGAATGAGTTGTACCGGTCCCACTATATCGTAGTTTCACAGAATGGTTCTTAAAACCATCTGTTTTCTATTTGTGTGTGGTGTGTGTTTGTATGGTGTGCTTTGAATGAATGAATGAGAAGAAGTTGTTAGTTTGCCAAACCTGAGTCAAACTCAAAGTTTAAAAGCTTTTGAAACAAAACCATGAACCTTAGAGATTTCCCTCTTATCTCATTATCTATCTCAATCTTCAGATGACTCGTGGAAATCCCGGAGGAAGCATCTCATCTCAGGACCCGATGCTGCAGATTATGCAAATGCTAGTTTCCGACCGTGAAGCTAGTAGAGACGAACGCCAAGCCAACCTAGCCACTCTTCAACAGATAGCTCAGATGGCCCACAATAACCAAGGTCACGGAAACCAGGATCACCATGGATCCAAGCTAAAAAACTTTCAGAATACCAACCCACCTATCTTTAATAAGTCTGAGGATCCCTTAGATGCTGATGACTGGCTGCAAACCATGGAGAACAATCTTGAGGTCGCAGGAGTTGAAGCCAATGAGAAGGTACTGTTTGCCACCCATTATCTGGCAGGAGATGAAAGAGCTTGGTGGAATAGCACATGTACCATGAACTACGGTCAGATGATGACTTGAGAAGCTTTCAAGATCAAGTTCAGCCGCACCCATGTGCCACAAGGTTTGGTCACCAGGATGAGAGATGAGTTCAGGGAACTAAAGCAAGGAAGGATGACAGTAGTTCAATACCATGACAAATTTCTGTCGCTAGCTAGATATGCCCTTGATGAGATTAACATCGAAGCAAAGAAGAAGGAAAGATTCCTGAATGGATTGCATGATGAGATGCATACTGTGTTAGTCAACATCTGTTGTGGAGATCTAGAAGAGCTAGTAGATTCTGCCATCTAGATGGAAGGGAAGATCAACCAAGCCAATGACAACCACAAGCGTCGCATGATGCACCAGACTAGATCCCACCATACTCAGAAGTATCGCCCCAACCCGTCTACAGGATATGCCCCAAGAAACAACAGACCCCCTATGTCCTGTCCAAGCTACCCCAATCGTAGCGGAGGAAACCTGAAGACTAGAGGAAACCACAACAACAACCCCGACAACTCCAACAACTTCAACCGTGCACCTCCTAAGTCAAACAACAACAACAATACTGCCCCAAGGACTAGAAGCAATGTTGTGCCAGTTGCAGCAAAAGACAAGTCCCAGTTTACTTGCTTTGAATGTGGAGTCAAGGGTCACTACTCCAACGAGTGCCCCAAGAGGCTTGCAGCAGCCACCAATGTGAATGCACTCGCTTAGCAACAACGTTGTGTTCAGTCTGGAAGGAGATATGCCCCAGGGAACTCGCTCAACCGCAACGGTCGTCTGTTCCACATGAATGCTGAAGAAGCTCAGGAAGCGCCCGATGTCGTGCTGGGTATGTTTTCTCTTAACACAGTACTTGCAAGAGTGTTGTTTTACTCTGGAGCATCACACTCGTTTGTTACAGAAGAATCTGCATGCACTAGTAAGATTCAACCAACAAAATTGAAGCATGTTATGATAGTTCAAATACCTGGTTCAACCACCAAAGCTAGAAAAATTTGCAAGGTTGTACCTATTAGAATCCATGGCATAGATTTTTATGCTAATCTAATAGTACTTGGAACCAAAGATTTGGAAGTAGTACTAGGAATGGATTGGATGTCGAAACATAAAGGATTAATCGACTGTGCCAAGAAAGCCATAACCATGACCAGTAGCTCTAGAGTATCAGTAGAGCAGGTATCTGAGACCTTGCCCCGTCAATTCAAATGCAACAAGAGTCTAGCCCAACCAACCCTAGACCAAGTCAGAATAGTCTGTGAATACCCCGACGTATTCCCAGATGAATTGCCCGGTATGCCCCCAGATCGAGATATCGAGTTCATCATTGAACTAATTCCTGGAACTGGACCCATAGCTCAGAGACCTTTCTAGGACTAACCTATTAACAAGATGCCATAGTGCCAGTTGCCTGTTTTCTACTATTTTTGGTTCCAGAAAGTCAGAAAATGAATATTCTCAAAATTGGACGGGACAAAAGCCAAAGTTAATATTTCACCGAGGGGAACACGGAGCTAAAATACGAGACAAAGAGGGGCCAAGGGCCAGCCACACCATAGGGTGGCGCCGGTCCCCCTGGCCGCGCCACCAGGTGGTGTGGGATCCTTCGGCCTCCACCGACCTTGCCTCTTTGCCTATAAGAAGCCTCTCGATACAAAAACCCTGAATTGAACAACCTCCAGCCACGCAAAGTTCCGCAGGGCCGCCGCCATCGAAGGGGAGATTCGGGGGGGACAGAAAGTCTCTGTTTCGGCACCCTGCCAGGACGGGGAAGTGCCCCCGGAGCCATCTCCATCGATCTCCACCACCATCTCCATCGCCGGTGCTTATTGCCATGATGATGAGGGAGTAGTTCTCTCTCGAGGCTAAGGGTTCTACCGGTAGCTATGTGTTCATCTCTCTCTCTATACGTGACCATATTGTGATCATGAGCTTTGTAATCAAGTAGATCTACCTTGCTACTCAAGTGCTTTAATAGATCTCTGCTCTCCCCATGTGTGTGAAAGTGACAACGTGCACACCATGGTGGCACTTAGGCTAGAGATTACAAATACTTGTTATGAGTTATATTTGGAGTTGGATGTCTCTATGAAATTGTGGTGTTTGTTGGAACCATCTAGTGCTCAAGGTGACAGTGTGGGGTTATCTAGATGGGAAAGGCTTACTTTGAGGTGTGCTGTTATAGCCCTACCATTGATTAGAGTGTCCAACGGGAGAGTAGTTCAGAGTAGTATCATAAAGAGAAGATATTTATATGAGAGTGTTCACTAGTGAAGGTATGATCCCTAGGCCTTGTTTCTAAACATTGAAACACCATTTGCAACTAGATCTGTTACATGTTTTCTTGCTTCTATCTTTATTTCAGTTTGCCTTTAGTCTCTTCCACGCCATCATGCTATTTTCTGGCACCGTTACCACTTATAATTATCCATACCATTTGTATTTCACTATCTCTTTGCCGAACTAGTGCACCTATACACCTGACAAGTGTATTGGGTGTGTTGGGGACACAAGAGACTTCTTGTATCTTGATTGCAGGGTTGCTTGAGAGGGATACCTTTGACCACTTCCTCCCTGAGTTCGATAAACCTTGGGTAATCCACTGAAGGTAAACTTGCTGCTGTTCTACAAACCTCTGCACTTGGAGGCCCAACAACTGTCTACAAGAATAGAAGTGCGTAGACACCAAGCTATTTTCTAGCGCCGTTGCTGGGGAGGTAAGGTAAAAGGTACTCACATCCTCCGGTGTGAGTGCTCGAAGTTATTTCCTTTAGATTCGACAATTTTTTCTTTTAGTTTCTTGTTTTCACTAGTTAGGCTTAATGGAAAACAACAAAATTAGAGAGCTTTATAGTATTTATCTTGAGTTAGGACATGATGTGTTTGAAGAGAAAATTAGAAAACCTATGGAACTTTATTTGCGTGCTAATAGCAACGTTATTAGTATGAATTCTTTGAACACCATTATTGCTAATGCTATGGAAAATTCTAAGTTTGGGGAAGCTGGTTTTGATGAGCATGATATTTTTAGTCCCCCCAAGCATGAAGGAGAAAATTTACTTTGATGATACTATGCCTCCAATATATGATGATTACAATGATGAATATCATATTTTCAGTCCACCTACTATTGGGGAGAAAATTAATTATGATTAAAATATGCCTCCTATATTTGATGATTATGGTGAGGAGAATAATAACGATAGCTATTTTGTTGACTTTGCTCCCACTACAATCAATAAGAATGACTATGTTTATGTGGAGAGTATTAATTCTGTTAAGCATGTGGCTCCTGATAAGAATGTTTTATGTGATAGTTATATTGTTAATTTTATTCATGATGCTACTAAAATTTATTATGAGAGAGGGAAACATGGTTTTATGTGTCTCAATAATATTAAGTTTCCCCTCTTTATGTTGAAATTTTTGAAGTTGAACTTGTTTTGCTTTCCTATGCTTGTTGCTTTGTGCTTTCATGACTTGTTTCTTTACAAGATTAATATGCATAGGAAGTGGTTTAGACTTAAATGTGTTTTGAATTTTCTTCTTGATGCTGTCTTTTACTTCAATTCATATTTCTGATGTGAGCGTTTTCTCAAACTATCAAGCCTAACTTAAAGGCGTTAAAGAAAAGTACTTATTGAGAGATAACCCCAAATTTTAGATGAGTCTTGGAAGTTATTACCTCTGTAATAACCACTCCTTATCCTTTTTATTTGCTTTTTTAGCCAACAGTAACCTCTAATGAGAGAGAAGTAATGCTTGGGAAAGTTGCTGTCTCGAAACAGATTTTTGTTCTTCACCATAAAAATTCGTGTAAAATCTCTGTATGTCGTTTTGAGGCGTGCATTTGTGTGCTTCTTCCCCAGGTTATTATCTAACTTTCGTTAGTTCAACACTTTTTGATTTGAGCAATAGAAGGTCTTCGAAAAAATTGGTTTTTACCTGCTAGTCTGTTTTGATAGATTTCTGCCATTATTTGCATTTGCTTCTTGTTGGTTCCTTTTTGAGTTTTTTGGGGAATTGAGCTTTTTGAGGGAAGTGCTACAGTATCTTGTGTTTTAATGGAAGTTTTATTGGTGTTGAAACTGAACCCAAAGACTTATTATCTTGAGTGCACTAATGTTGCTAATAAAGATTGTGTGAAGTTTTGTATGAAGGAAAATTTTCAGGTGTATGGAAGGAATGATGAAATGAGATGAAGAATGGACTAAAGCTCAAGCTTGGGGATTCCACGCGTGTCACCCCAAGAAATATCCAAGAAGTACAAGCGTCAAAGCTTGGGGATGCCCAAGGCATCCCCTTCTTCTTCAATAAAAATCTCAGGTTTCTTCCAAACACTTCATTTTTATTGTTTAGTGCACAGTTGTGTTGTTCTTGGAGCGTCTTCATTTTTGTTTTTGGTTTTCGTTTGCTTAGTTTTCTTGAATAAATTGGTTGGACCCCCACATTCATACATTGGTTTTCAAATAAGTCGATTGGTGTTGGAAAAGAGTAGGAAAGTTCATGCTTAAGTGGTGTAAAAGGAGCTTGTTTTTGACTGTGGCCTATGCTTTGTCATGCCATGCTTGATATCGTTTTGACTTTATGCTTAGTGATCTTTGCTATATCATGACATGTTATGAACAATTGAGATTGCTTAATGTGCCTTGGAAGAATCAGGCGTAATTTTAGCATATTAAAGCATAGTATTGTGGTATTCTCCTTTAATGCTTTATTTGGGTTGACTTGGCGCATGCTCACACCATGTTATGACTATCCAAAGTAACCATAGCCTTTATGATCCTTTATTTTTCGACTTTTAATATCACTTTATGCTTTGATTAATGATGTTTTGTCGCTCTGCATGATTATGACCATTATTGCTCTCTTAGTTGGTCGCTCCCAGTCTTTTGCTAGCCTCCGTAACCAAGTATGAGTTCCACTCATGCATCCAACTCCTAAAATCAAGTTATTCCAAAGATTCCACCATACCTACATATTAGCATTTGCTATTAAAATTATATTCATGTTTTTATCTACCTTCCGAATTAAACTTGTTATGAGAAAACTAGTGATTAAAGCTCTCACGAACTTGATGGCACACTTTACTTTTCTTGCCCTTAATAAACTTGAACCATTGTGTCGTCTATGTTGTATATGCTTGCACTTATATGTTGGGGATTAGCAGAACCATGCTGTCATGGGGAATGCTTTCAACATTGCACTTGTACTTTGTACCTAGTTGATATCATGCTCTTTTGTCTATGGATGTCGTCGGTGTGAAATGAAAGGGGAGCTTGTAAGTCCATGGACTTATGTATGTGTGTTAGAGAAACGCCTGGGCCACCGGTCTAATCCATGTTGTCATGGTGGAAACCTGCAGCGTAACCATAATGAGCTGTCTATGAAGCATTCTTCTTATAAAAAAGAGTCAGATATAGAGAAAAAAGAGAAGAGATATGAGAAAAGAGGAAAGAGATAAAAAAGCAAAATTTTCCCATGGTAAATGAGAAGATTGCTGAGATGCTCGTTGTCTACTTGCCTTGTCATTTTGATATGAGGATTATTCCGTATCATCGGGCAAGGGGTACCCCGTTGGCGGTTCTCTATGATACACATGTACTTACTATGACAAGAACTTACCGGTAACTAAACTTGAGTAGCATGAGGAGCGGCCCTCGTATTCAAGGGACATGAGATTTCCAACTTATACTTTGTCAGGCATATACTCCATAGTTTGTTCACTTTAAGCTTAATCACTTCAAGATGCTTATGATAGGGGCAATGAGAGCTGAAAGCTAATAAGTACCATAATTTTTGGAAGCTCTTTATGAAACTTGAATCACGGCTTCCTTCTATGAAGGCCTTTCTTTTACTTTTATGTTGAGTCTCCACCTTCTATCTTTATGCACCTATTGAGAGAGCATAGTGGCCATTCTTAGTTTAATGTGCATTGTCCCAAGACTTGTTGATTGATTCATAACTTTGATATTGGTTGTTCTTCAACTATTTGTATCTAGTCACCCTTATAAACTTTGAAGGTGTCCTATGCATTTATGTTTTCTACTCTATGAGGGAAAAGCTGAATGCCACTATGCTATGTTTTCTTTATGTGAAACAAACAAACTTCTTGCAAAGCATTGTTATTCATGATTTTTTTTGTTTGTACCTTTTCATGTTACAACATAGTTGCTATGTCTTATTGTTAGAACTTTATCTTTCATGCTATGTTGAACTACTATGATCCCAGCTATCAATGTTTTACAAATACTTTGATCAAGTTTATGATGGTGCATGTCACCTCAAAAATTATTCTCTTTTCTTTATCACTTACCTACTCGAGGACGAGCAGGAGTTAAGACTGGGGATGTTGATACGTTGCAAACGTATCTATAATTTTTGATGTTCCATGCTTGTTTTATATCTACTTTCTTATGTTTTTTCCACACTTTGGAGTACTTTTATACACTTTCTGGGACTAACCTATTAACAAGATGCCACAGTGCCAGTTGCCTGTTTTCTGCTGTTTTTGGTTCCAGAAAGTCAGAAAATGAATATTCTCAGAATTGGACGGGACAAAAGCCAAATTCAATATTTCACTGAGGGGAACACGGAGCCAGAAGACGAGACGAAGAGGGGCCAAGGGCCGGCCACACCATAGGGTGGCACGGGTCCCCCTGGCCACGCCACCAGGTGGTGTGGGCCCCTCCGGCCTCCACCGACCTTGCCTCTTCGCCTATAAGAAGCCTCCCGATGCAAAAACCCTAAATCGAACAGCCTCCAGCCACGAAAAGTTCCACTGCGCCGCCGCCACCGAAGGGGAGATTCGGGGGACAGAAAGTCTCTATTCCGGCACCCTATCGGGACTGGGAAGTGCCCCTAGAGCAATCTCCATCGGTCTCCACCACCATCTCTATCGCTGTGGTTATCTAGATGGGAAAGGATTACTTTGAGGTGTGCTATTATAGCCCTACCATTGATTAGAGTGTCCAACCGGAGAGTAGTTCAGAGTAGTATCATACTTTCACTATTGAAAGTATGATCCCTAGGCCTTGTTTCTAAACATTGAAACACCGTTTGCAACTAGATCTGTTACATGTTTGCTTGCTTCTATCTTTATTTCAGTTTGCCTTTAGTCTCTTCCACGCCATCAAGCTATTTTCTGGCATCGTTACCACTTATAATTATCCATACCACTTGTATTTCACTATCTCTTCGCCGAACTAATGCACCTATACACCTGACAAGTGTATTGGGTGTGTTGGAGACACAAGAGACTTCTTGTATCTTGATTGCAGGGTTGGTTGAGAGGGGATACCTTTGACCACTTCCTCCCTGAGTTCGATAAACCTTGGGAGATCCACTTAAGGGAAAACTTGTTGCTGTTCTACAAACCTCTGCACTTGGAGGCCCAACAACTGTCTACAAGAATAGAAGTGCGTAGACATCAAGGGAGTGAAAGTGGGCTCCACTCAGTTGTGGCCCATTCACTACTGAAAGTGGGCTCCACTTAGTCCCTGCAAGTCCAACTTGCTAAATAAGTCCATGTCTCTATTTGGGTCCAACCCAAATAGATTTCCTGTTTGGTTCTAACCCAAACTTGCTCCCGGACACGATTCCGAGTCTCACTCATGATCGATCAGCCGGTAGTGGCTCCTAGCAAAAGGTGCTGACTCCCAAGTACCAATAAGTCATGATGACATACCTTCCAATGCGACTTTTGTCTAAGTCCCTTTTTCCTCATGATATACCTTGTCGGACTATAGGCAAATGATCGTCATCCCTTAAATAGTCCGACTCTCTTTCTTGATCCGAGATAAGTGATTCATCCGACTAAGTCTTAGTCGGTTGCCTTGGTTAACACTTAACGAAGACGCGCATGGCCATGCTTTCCGAATCTTATCTTCCGAGAGGGCCTAGAGAATATCTCTCCAGACGGAGGGGCAAAATTTCATCTTGGTTATTCACATCAAGCAACTTGATTCACGGTCGACACGAACTCCGCCTTTATAACTGCCCATTGACGGAACAACGTTTGACAAAACCTAAGTCGGTGATCCTCAACTCGGATTTACATTAATTGAGACATGCAAATGACGACTTGTTCGTTGCATCTCAATATGGGTCAGTCTGACTCGCTAAACTCTTTAGCCGAATCGTGTAAGTCGGGATAGCATCTCCATGCCCATGACAAGTGGAACCTAGTCATCTGCCGACTTTCACATTGGTCTAAGTTGTGTGTCCAGCACAACCTCAATGACCAAGGACAATTAGTATGGACAACATAAATATATAGTTCCACACTCGAATCACATATTCGATGATACATATCAGCAGTTCATACATGGACCATAACTTTATGAATACATTCGGAAATATCATCAACCATGATTACCTCTAGGGCATATTCCCAACATCTCAAAGTATCACCCCTGAAGGGACTGCAATGTTTTCAACAGAAAGGAACGTTAGCCCCCCAGATATATTGGACCCTTCAAGGTTTTGAATCACCGAGGAGAAGTATCTTATCAAGTGTAACTGCCAGAGGAGATGTCATCCATCCACGATGTGTTCCATATATCGTTACTTCGCAAATGCCTAGAAGTTCCGGAGAAGACCGAAGTGTTCAAGATCATTGATCACCGAGCCATAGATATCAACAAGGATCTGACATATCGCGAAGTACCCATTCGTATTTTGGAAGAAGCCTTCAGAACCACCAGGACCCGGAGTATCAAGTTTCTCAAGATCCAGTGGAGCAACCATACTGAAGAAGAAGCTACTTGGGAGCGAGAAGATTACATTAGGACCGAGTTTCCCAATCTCTTTAGTTCCTAGTTTTTTCTTAAATCTCGAGACGAGATTTTGTTTAAGGAGGGAAGGATTGTAACACCCCAAAAATGCTAATCAAGATTATCAAGTTCTAATCACCCAAGTTTAGGGTTAACAAAATTTTTTATTACAAATTTGAATATGAATGCATGTGTGTTTTGCATTAGTGTAGGATTGAGTGCATTTGCCATGTTTGATTGCTACAAATGATGAGAAAAGGTTTAAAGATGAAAACTACATCATCTAGGCCAATTACAAACAAAATCAAAAGAAAACGAAATCAAATATGAATTAATTAAGCAAATGGTCATTTTGACCAAAGTTAACCACTAGGCCACTTTGAGTGTTCCTAGAAGAGGATTTCTAACAGAAATAATTCCACTTCTTTTCACCCCCTTGCTAGACCAAGTAAAAGTGAACCCAAGCCCACTTTACAAACTCACAGAAACTATTTTCAAATCTATTTAAAGGACAGTTCAAATTTGAATCTA
Organism: Avena eriantha; assembly: GCA_910589775.1. Classification (NCBI taxonomy): domain Eukaryota; kingdom Viridiplantae; phylum Streptophyta; class Magnoliopsida; order Poales; family Poaceae; genus Avena; species Avena eriantha. Next base: position 283,940,588 of record OU342741.1, read on the forward strand.
GTTCATATGGTAAGATCACCATTTTGCAAAAACCACTCAAACCAATTCCACTTGAATTTTCCAAGAAACCATAGACACTCAAGCATAAGATCAAAACACTCACCAAAATTCATTCAAAAATTTCAATTTAAATTTCTTGCGGCCATTAAGACAAACACCTTGCAGACACTAACTAAATTTGGCCTAAGTTCACTGTTTGAGCAGTGATCACTCGACCAATTGGTTCCCTCTTGACTCCCATGTCTCCCCCAGTGTCTAGCAATACATAGACAGCCACCTCCTCTACCGCTGCGCCAGTGCAGCGCTGCCCGAAAATGGTCATCACTGGCCGACCAAGAACCGCTCACTCCAGACAGCGCCGTAACCATCCATGATGTCCAGGAGGCACGCCACGGTCCACCGCCACCCCCTGTCCAGCCCACGACCGCAGCCAGGCCATGGACCACCCAAGACCAGCCGCGCCCACACTCTCTATGCCGTGCCGAGAGCGCGCCAGAGCACCGCTCCCAACCGGCTCACACAGACTGCGACTTGCTCTCTCCATGCATGCGCACACTTGCCATGATCACAACCACCTCCCAGACACCCCCGTTCGCTGCCGCGCGACCCGTAGCACCCGTGCGCCGTCTCGAACACTGCCACTCCCGCGCAGAGCACCACAAGCGCCCGACCATTCCATGTTGCCCCGTGCCGCATCTTTAAGACTGTGATGACCGCTAGGGAACACCGCACCGCCCCCTACCCTCAGCTGCGCTGCTAGCCGCCTGTATCGTCGTCACCGACGAGCCCGAGCCCATGCCACAATGTCCCTTCACTGGTGTATAAATAGAGGCCTCCTCTGCCTCCATTCTTCGCACCAACACACTCCACACTCCTCACTGAGCCTTCCACACCCTTCCCCGGAACAGGGCGAGCTCCGCTTTGCTGGAATTTGGCCGGAGCCTGCCGTTGCGGAAGGAGAAGGGCACCGTCGATTCGAGCCGCCCTAGGAGCTGCCACGACCATCGTTCGAACCGCCGTCGTCGACCACATCGTTCGCCCCCATCACCGACCCTAGCTAGAGCCTAGGTGAGCCTCACACTGATGGGTTCATAGCATGGAAAACAAAAAATTTCTACCGCAAGAATGAACAAAACCCAGATCTAATCTAGATAAAAGCCAAGATCTAATCTATTAGACATGTGCAACGAGATAGATAGGAACTAACCCTCGTAGATCTGAAAGCGTTAACGAGATTAGATCTCGTGGTTGATGTAGTCGATCACTTGCCGATCTCAAGATCGTGTGGACGATCCTTCTGGCGTCGCGTTCCGGCAGCGCTTCCGCAGTCGGTCAAGTGGACGATCCTTCTGGCGCCGCGTTTCGGCAGCGCTTCCGCAGTCGGTCACACGTGCGGAGTCAAAGCAGAACTTCCTCTCCTCGTTCCAGCGAGCAGCGGAGGTAGTAGATCTTCTCCACGGAATCCCAGCAGCACGACGACGTGGTGGTGGTGGTGGTGGAGTAGAGAATTCTGCAGGGCTTCGCCTATGCCTGTGCAGAAGAAAGGAGGAGGAGAGAGGCGGCAGAGATTGGGAGTTATGGAGGAGGGGCAAGGGGTGGCGCCTCCCCCTTCTATTTAAAGGAGGGAGGGCGCCTGGGGAGGGGGAGTCCTAGTAGGACTCCCCACCTCCTTGGGCCGGCGGATTGGGGAGGGGGAGGGAGGAGTCCTCCTCCCCCATGACTCCTTGTCTTGACCCACCAAGACTCCTTGATCCCTATCTTGATTTTCAAGCAAACTCCAAGAAATCTTCTAAAACCTTCCGGAACATTCTGAAACCTTCTAGAATCCTCATACAAATACTCTGGAACATTTCCTAACTCATAAAATGATCCCCAATATATGAATCTTATTCTCCGGACAATTCCGGATCTCCTCGTGATGTCCCGGATCCAATCCGAGACTCCGAACAACCTTCGGTCTCCAACGCACATTCCATATCTACTTAAAAAAACTTCGAACCTTAAGTGTGTCACCCTACGGTTCATGAATATGTAGACATGACAGAGACACATCTCCTATCAATAACCATCAGCGGGACCTGGAGATCCATAATGGCTCCCACATACTCAACGATGACTTCGTGATCGATTGAACTATTTACATACGAAACCAATTCCCTTTGTCACGCGATACTATACTTATCCGAGGTTTGATCGTCGGTATATCCGTACCTAGTTCTACCTCGTTACTGATAAGTACTCTTTACTCGTTCCGTGATATGTCATCCCTTGTGACTCAGTCACATGCTTGCAAGCTAACTAGATGACATTCCACCGAGAGGGCCCAGAGCATATCTATCCGTCATATGGATGGACAAATCCCAATCTTGGTCCATGCGCTTCAACACATACTTTCAGAATACCCAATGACACCTTTATGACCACCCAGTTACGAAGCGGTGTTTGATGTCATCAAAGTACCCATCCGGTGATGGTGATTAACACAACCTCATGGTCGAAGGATTAGGTTACTATGCATTTAAAAGCTTACAGCAATACGAACTTAATGACTTGATCTTATGCTACGCTTACTATGAGTGTATGTCCATCACATCATTCTCCTAATGATATAACCTTATTATTAATCACATCCTTATATCCATGATCAGGAAACCATGATCATCAATCAATCAACAAGCTAGTTCAACAAGAGGCTTACTAGGGACTCTTACATGTTTACAAAACATACATGTATTAGTGTTTCCTAATAATACAATTATAGCATGGGATGTAAACATTTATCATAAACACAAAGATATAATAATAATCACTTTTATTATTGCCTCTTGGGCATATCTCCAACAGTCTCCCACTTGCACTAGAGTCAATAATCTAGATTACATGGTAATATACCTAACACCCATGGCGTTCTGGTGTTGTTCATGCTTTGCCCTAGGGAGAGGTTTAGTCAACGGATCTGCCACATTCAGATCAGTGTGTACTTTGCAAATCTTTATGTCACCATCTCGGACATACTCGCGAATAGCGTGGAAACGTAGCTTGATGCGCTTCAGCTTGCTATGTGACCTTGGCTCCTGTGCATTAGCTATGGCACCTGTGTTGTCACAATAGATGGCCATCGGGTCCAACGCACTGGGAACCACGCCAAGTTCAGTAATGAATTCCTTCATCCAAACGGCTTCTTGTGCAGCCTCCTAAGCAGCTATGTATTCCGATTTAATTGAAGATTTCGCCACAACACTTTGCTTCGCACTCCTCCAGCTCACTGCAGCACCATTCAAAATAAATACGTATCCCGACTATGACTTTGAGTCATCCGGACCGGTGTTCCAACTAGCATCGGTGTAACCGTTTACAACAAGCTGTTCATCACCTCCATAAGAAAGAACCATATCCTTAGTCCTATTTAGGTACTTTAGGATATTCTTGACCGCTGTCCAGTGCTCCATTCCAGGATCACTTTGATATCTGCTAGTCAAACTAACAGCATGTGCTATATCCGGTCTTGTACACAACATGGCATACATGATAGAACCTATGGCCGAGGCATAGGGAATATTATTCATTTTCTCTCTATCTTCTGCTGTAGCTGGACTTTGAGTTTTACTCAAGGTCTTACCTGACAACATGGGCACGAACCCTTTCTTGCTATCTTCCATTCTAAATTTCTTTAGAACTTTGTCCAAGTATGTACTTTGTGAAAGCGCTATTAGGCGTCTTGATCTATCTCTATAAATCTTGATGCCTAGAATGTATGCCGCTTCGCCAAGATCCTTCATTGAAAAACTATTATTCAAATAGGTTTTGACGCTATTAAGAAGTTCTATATCATTCCCAATCAACAATATGTCATCTACATATAGTACTAGGAATGCTACAGAGATCCCACTCACTTTCTTGTAAATACAAGCTTCTCCATAAGTTTGTATAAACCCAAAGTTTTTGATTACTTTATCAAAACGTTGATTCCAACTCTGGGATGCTTGCTTCAGTCCATAAATGGAGCGCTGAAGCTTGCATACCTTGTCAGCATCTTTAGGATCGACAAAACCCTTGGGTTGTACCATATACAACTCTTCCTCAATGTCACCATTAAGGAACGCCGTTTTGACATCCATCTGCCAAATCTCATAATCGAAATGTGCAGCAATTGCTAACAAAATCCTCACAGACTTTAGCTTCGCTACTGGTGAGAATGTCTCATCATAGTCAACTCCTTGAATTTGTCGAAACCCTTTCGCGACAAGTCGAGCTTTATAGATGGTAACATTACCATCAGCATCTTTTTTTCTCTTGAAAATCCATTTGTTCTCGACAGCCTTACGGCCATCCGGTAAGTCCACCAAAGTCCACACTTGGTTTTCGTACATGGATCCCATTTCGGATTTCATGGCTTCTAGCCATTTGTCAGAATCTGGGCTCACCATAGCTTCTTCATACGTCGCAGGGTCATCAGCGTTGTCCACCAACATGATGTTCAAGGCAGAGTCATACCAATCAGGAGTGGTACGAACCCTCGTTGACCTGCGAGGTTCAGCAGTAACTTCGTTTGAAGTTTCATGATCATTATCATTAGCTTCCTCTTCAATTGGTGCAGGCGGCACTAAAACATCTTCCGGTGCTGCGCTACTCTCAAATCCGAGAGAAGGTTCAATAACCTCATCGAGTTCTACTTTCCTTCCAGTCACCTCCTTCGGGAGAAACTCCTTCTCAAGAAAGGATCCATTCTTTGCAACGAAAACTTTGCCTTTGGATCTATGATAGAAGGTATACCCAATTGTTTCTTTAGGGTATCCTATGAAGACGCATTTCTCCGCTTTGGGTTCTAGCTTATCAGGTTGTAACTTCTTTACATATGCTTCGCAACCCCAAACTTTAAGGAACGACAGTTTGGTTTCTTACCAAACCACAATTCGCACGGTGTCGTTTCAACGGATTTAGATGGTGCCCTATTTAAAGTGAATGCGGTTGTCTCTAATGCATAGCCCCAAAACGATAGCGGTAAATCTATAAGAGACATCATAGACCAAACCATATCTAAGAGAGTTCGATTACGACGTTCGGACACACCATTACGCTGTGGTGTTCCCGACGGTGTCAACTGCGAAAGTATTCCACATTTCTTTAAATGCATGCCAAACTCATAACTCAGATATTCACCTCCGCGGTCAGAACGCAGAAATTTAATCTTCTTGTTACGATGATTTTCCACTTCACTTTGAAATTCCTTAAACTTCTCGAAAGTTTCGGACTTATGTTTCATAAAGTAGACATACCCATATCTACTTAAGTCATCCGTGAAAGTGAGAACATAACAATATCCACCACGCGATGCTACACTCATTGGACTGCACACATCGGTATGTATTATTTCCAATAAGTCTGTAGCTCGCTCCATTGTACCAGAGAATGGAGTCTTAGTCATTTTTCCCATTATACATGCTTCGCATCTTTCAAGTGATTCAAAATCAAGTGATTCAAGAAGTCCATCAGAATGGAGTTTCTTCATACGCATCACTCCAATGTGACCAAGATGACAGTGCCACATGTATGTAGAATTATCATTCAATTTTATTCGTTTGGCATCTATGTTGTGAACATGTGTATCACTACTATCGAGATTCAGTAAGAATAAACCATTCATCTCAGGTGCATTACCATAAAAGATATTACTCATATAAATCGAACAACCTTTATTCTCGGACTTAAAAGAGTAACCGTCTCGCAATAAACAGGATCCAGATATAATTTTCATGCTTAACGCAGGCACCAAATAACAATTATTCAAATTTAAAACTAATCCCGAAGGTAGATGTAGAGGGAGCGTGCCGACGGTGATCACATCAACCTTGGAGCCATTTCCAACGCGCATCGTCACCTCGCCTCTTGCCAGTCTTCGTTTATTCCGTAGCTCCTGTTTCGAGTTACAAATATGAGCAACCGAACCAGTATCAAATACCCAGGCACTACTACGATTACTAGTAAGATACACATCTATAACACATATATAAAATATACCTTTCTTCTTGATGTTGCCGTTCTTCAGATCCGCCAGGTACTTGGGGCAGTTACGCTTCTAGTGACCAGCACCCTTGCAGTAGAAGCACTCAGTTTCAGGCTTAGGACCAGCCTTGGGCTTCTTAGCAGGTGCGGCAGCTTTCTTGCTGTCCTTCTTGAAGTTGCCCTTGTTCCTAGGCTTGCCCTGTCTCTTGAAATTGGTGGTCTTATTGACCATCAACACTTGGTGCTCCTTCTTGATCTCCACTTCAGCAGTTTTCAGCATGGACGATAGTTCAGGCAACGTCTTGTTCATGCAGTGCATGTTGTAGTTCATCACAAAGTTCTTGTAACTTGGTGGCAGTGATTGAAGGAGATGGTGAATCCCCAATTCATTAGGAATCGATATTCCCAACTCTTGGAGCTTGTTTGCGTACCCAGACATGGTGAGCATGTGCTCGCTAACGGAGCTTCCCTCTTCCATCTTACAGTTAAAGAACTTTTTGGAGGCCTCATAGCTCTCCATGGCCGCGCGAGTCTCAAAAATTAGCCTGAGCTCCTTAATGACCTCGAACGGGTCGTGGTGCTCAAAACGCTTCTGGAGCTCCGCTTCTAAACCGTACAGGATGGCACACTGAACTGTGGAGTAATGATTTTTCTGAGTGGCGTAAACATTCTTTACGTCATCGGTGGCATCATCTGCAGGTGGGTCACCTAGCGGTGCTTCGAGCACATAGGTCAACTGACCAGCCCTGAGGACGATCTTCAGTCCACGGAACCAGTCCGTGAAATTGCTTCCATTGTTCTTAAGCTTTTCTTTCTCTAGGAACGCATTGAAATTGATGGAGGGGTTCACCATAATCTACAACAATTTGCAAGTAGTTTAGACTAAGTTTATGACAAATTGAGTTTAAATTTAATTCTTAAACTAACTAGGTGAACTCCCACTCAAAACAACATCCCTCACATTTCTTAGTGATTACACGAACCAAGTCCACTACACCAAGTCCGATCTTCACGAGAGAAGATGTAGTTTCAACGGCGAACAATCTTCATGTTCATCATATCATTTATATGACTCATGCTCTACCTTTCGGTATTCTGTGTTCCGAGACCATGTATGTACATGCTAGGCTCGTCAAGATAACCTTAGTTTCCAGATGTGCAAATCTGGCTTGCACCCGTTGTATGCACACGTAGAATCTATCACATCCGATCATCACGAGATGCTTCGAAACGACGAGTCTTAACAACGGTGCCAACTAAGGGTGAACACTTTATTACTTGATATTTAGTGAGAGGGATCATCTTATAATGCTACCATCGCGATCTAAGCAATACAAGATGCATAAAGGATTAACATCACAGGCAATTCATAATTAGTGTGATATGATATGGCCTTTTCTTCTTGCGCCTTTGATCTCCATCTCCAAAGCACGAACATGATCTCCATCATCACCAGCATTGCGTCAAGGTCAGTGGCGCCGCTTCATGGTTGTCCATCATCACCAGAAACTATTACAACTACTTGGAATAAAGCTATTACAAGATGAATAGACACTCAGGTCTTAACAGAATTAAAGACAACCATTAGGCTCCTGCCGGTTTCCATATTACAACAAGGATCATTGCATACATCAAATACAATCACAATCACATGATGGCCATATCACATCACAAGACCCCTGCAAAAACAAGTTAGACGCCTCTAATTTTCTTTGCATGTTTTACGTGGTTTGGGGCTTTCGCATAAGACCGATCTTACCTACGAACAAGAACCACAACGTTGATACAAGTGTTGTCAGATGCTCATTGTAAATTGAATCTTAACTATGGTGGGAGAGACAGACACCCGCAGAGCCACTTGTGCAAAGCAAGTTGCACGTCAAGCGTGGAGCAAGTCTCATGTGCGATGACATGTAATGTTAGCCCGAGCCGCTTCATCCCACCATGCCGCAAGATGCAAAGTACACGCTAAGACACCGATAACAAAAGCATCAACGCCCACAAAAACATTGTGTTCTACTCGTGCAACAGATCTACGCATAGATACGGCTCTGATACCACTGATGGGTTCGTAGCATGGAAAACAAAAAAATTCTACTGCAAGAACGAACAAAACCCAGATCTAATCTAGAGAAAAGCCAAGATCTAATCTATTAGACATGTGCAACGAGATAGATAGGAACTAACCCTCGTAGATCCGAAAGAGTTAACGAGATTAGATCTCGTGGTTGATGTAGTCGATCACTTGCCGATCTCAAGATCGTGTGGACGATCCTTCTGGCGTCGCGTTTCGGTAGTGCTTCCACAGTCGGTCAAGTGGACGATCCTTCCGGCGCCACGTTTCGGCAGCGCTTCCGCAGTCGGTCACACGTGCAGAGTCGAAGCAGACCTTCCTCTCCTCGTTCCAGCGAGCAGCGGAGGTAGTAGATCTTCTCCACGGAATCCCAGCAGCACGACGGCGTGGTGGTGGTGGTGGAGTAGAGAATTCTGCAGGGCTTCGCCTATGCCTGTGCAGAAGAAAGGAGGAGGAGAGAGGCGGCAGAGATTGGGAGTTATGGAGGAGGGGCAAGGGGTGGCGCCTCCCCCTTCTATTTAAAGGAGGGAGGGCACCTGGGGAGGGGGAGTCCTAGTAGGACTCCCCACCTCCTTGGGCCGGCGGATTGGGGAGGGGGGGAGGAGTCCTCCTCCCCCACGACTCCTTGTCTTGACCCACCAGGACTCCTTGATCCCTATCTTGATTTTCAAGCAAACTCCAAGAAATCTTCTAGAACCTTCCGGAACATTCCCAAAACCTTCTAGAACCTCATACAAATACTCCGGAACATTTCCTAACTCAGAAAATGATCCCCAATATATGAATCTTATTCTCCGGACAATTCCGGATCTCCTCGTGATGTCCTGGATCCAATCCGAGACTCCGAACAACCTTCGGTCTCCAACACACATTCCATATCTACTTAAAACAACTTTGAACCTTAAGTGTGTCACCCTACGGTTCGTGAATATGTAGACATGACAGAGACACATCTCCTATCAATAACCATCAGCGGGACCTAGAGATCCATAATGGCTCCCACATACTCAACGATGACTTCGTGATCGATTGAACTATTTACATACGAAACCAATTCCCTTTGTCACGCGATACTATACTTATCCGAGGTTTGATCGTCGGTATCTCTGTACCTAGTTCTACCTCGTTACTGATAAGTACTCTTTACTCGTTCTTTGATATGTCATCCCTTGTGACTCAGTCACATGCTTGCAAGCTAACTAGATGACATTCTACCGAGAGGGCCCAGAGCATACCTATCCGTCATATGGATGGACAAATCCCAATCTTGGTCCATGCGCTTCAACACATACTTTCAGAATACCCAATGACACCTTTATGACCACCCAGTTACGAAGCGGTGTTTGATGTCATCAAAGTACCCATCCAGTGATGGTGATTAACACAACCTCATGGTCGAAGGATTAGGTTACTATGCATTGAAAAGCTTACAACAATACGAACTTAATGACTTGATCTTATGGTACGCTTACTATTGGTGTATGTCCATCACATCATTCTCCTAATGATATAACCTTGTTATTAATCACATCCTTATGTCCATGATCAGGAAACCATGATCATCAATCAATCAATAAGCTAGTTCAACAAGAGGCTTACTAGGGACTCTTACATGTTTACAAAACACACATGTATTAGTGTTTCCTAATAATACAATTATAGCATGGGATGTAAACATTCATCATAAACACAAAGATATAATAATAATCACTTTTATTATTGCCTCTTGGGCATATCTCCAACACACACGACCCCGACCTCCGCGTTAGGGTTTAGACCTCGCCGGAGCTGTTAGTCGTTGACGATGAACTACAGCCGTTGGATCGTCTTTTAATCGTAGGGCCTAGATTGCACAATACCGTTTCTGTTAGACTGAGTCGCTGACTCGTGGGACCACCCTGTCAGCAGCCCTTTGCGCCACACTGTGAAGATTGGGCCGGCCCGTTTAGTTTCCCGCGCAGGCCTGTGAATTCAAATAAGTATTTTCCAATTTAGATAAAACCAGATTCTGTCAGTAGATGAAAAATCAATTCAGAGAGATTCACTAAACCAAATTACATGATTCCAATTTTGCTAGAAAGGTATTTAAATTATCTATCCAAGCCCGTTGGATTCAAATCGATTGGAGTTAGAGATCACCTATACCAAAAATAATAAGATAGAGACTTTTTCAACTTCAAACATTGTTTAAACATTAACCATAAATGATTTTGAGTTGATTCCAACTCTCAAAAATCACATTTGACAAGATATATCTGAATATGTAAAAATATTTAGGTTTCATGAAGTGACATTGGACTAGTACCAAAAGAATGCTATATAGGCATCTCTAGTCACTTTAATTCTATTAAATGATAATCTTAAACTTTATAAAATATGATCAACACTTTAAATCACATTCCCATGTATTAGAATATGTGGTGATGACATGTGTCAACATGATCCCATATTTTAATTGGAGAATATTAAATCTTAATTATTTTCAATGAGTAGAAATTACTTTTCCAAAATAAAATAAATAAGACTAAGTCTTTATTTCATGTGATGATTGTGATGATGCTAGATCATCTAGTGTGAACCTTAGTTGCTAAATAGAAATAGTTAAGTATTTTTTGGTGATTGTGTACCCCGTATTTCATTTATAGACGATAGTACCGACCCGAGATATGAGGAGGAGGAGGAGTACTACCAAGAAGAAGAAAACTTCAATCACTCCACTACTCAAGGCAAGTGTACCACTACAAGTTAACTGTGCAAGCTAGAACTATGCAAGCTAATATTTGCAAACTTGATAACTTAAGTAAGATGCATTAGGTATGCTTTGGTTATACAACTTTGATTATACCAATCCCAAGTTTACTTGCAAGCTTTAGTTCTTTTACTTTACCAAAGTTCTTTACTTTTAGTTAGTGCCTTGTGAGTATTGGAAAAATAGTATAGATACCATAAAGAGTATAAAACTAGGCTTAACTAGTTATACTTAGATGTCATTCCATGGCATGAGATTGGAGATTAGCACCCCTTATTAGTGAACACCCTCAACTTTAGTGGCTAGTGCTAAGCATAAAAGTTGATCACTTTAGATGGGAATACTTGGTGAAAATGATTATGAAAACCTTGGAATAAGGATTCATTCTATTGAAATGTTTTGACATGTGTTGAGAAACACAAAAGGATTTGATGATGAAAATGTTAAGGCATGAGCCTTAGCCCTTTATAAAAACTGATGGTTGGGTTCAGATGCGATACCATTCCAATTTTACTGTACAACCACAATACCCGAATTGGGTAGGGCTTAGCTGGAAGTTTATATGCCTTAGTATGGGTTCCCTCGCGGAAGAGGTTGAGACGAGGCTACCTCGTGAGTGTGAATGTCCACCTATGAAGTGCCCAGGATGGCAGATGGCCATGGCTGGGAGGCCAAGCTCATAGGGGAGGTGCCTATACTAGAGTGTGTAATTGAAAGGTTATGATTGATTATACACATACTAAGTATGATGATTCAGGGTTATCCTTGACGGATGTATCGAATTTTGTGGTGAAAGTGTACCACCCCTACAGAGCAGAGTGTCAAACTATTTGAATAGCCGTGTCCGGGATCATGGACAGTTGGAGTGGCCATACTGTTCCGTCGTCAGATGTTTTCAAAATGACTTATGAATTGAACTATGATCTTGACTTGAACACAACAAGGTTGTGAATATGAAAACTAGGTTCCCACTTAAGTGATTTAGAACATTAACTTAGTTTTCTTTACTTCTAAACTCAGTTTAGATAAATCTGGCTTTTTGCAAATAAACCTAGAGCTTAAGATTCCTACTAGAACTACCTTACTTGTTAGTGATAGTTTGCGAGTACTTAAAGATTACTCATGGCTTTGTCCCTGGCTATTCCCGTGGCCACACTATGAGTAGGACTACTAGGATGATGGACAGCAGGAGGTCTACGACAACTAGGATCATCTCCCATCATCAGCATTGCCTGTGACCCTGAAGATGGAGCCCCTACTATGTTATTTTCTGCTGCTTGATTTGTATTAAGACTGGATCATGAGATCCTTTATTTGTAAGACCTTATTATGGTTTGTAATGGATGATGTACTGTGATATTAATCTGTTATGTCTCGCAAAAATGGTAATCCTGGGATTGTGAGGTATGGCATAATAGGCATCTGGGATTAAAAATCTGGGTGTTGACATTGGTAGTGCAAAATGGGCACATGTAGACATCATTGGCAAAGAAGTTGTCGTACTTACCGGACTTCAGAGTCCTCGGCACATGACGAGTCTTGGTGTCCATGGACTCGTCGTTGCTGTGGACGTCGCTGCTATCCTCCTGTTGGAAAAAACAGTAGAGTGCAATAAGGACATGATTGAGGTACCTTGATTATCGGGATTGATTATTTGCATAAATTAACGAATTGATATCCCTTGATTATTCCCCAAATCTCAAACCAAATGGAATACTGATCCCAACTACGAATAGCGGGTTGAAATATGAACAGGTGGATTCATCGAAATATGAATAGGGGGATTCATCGAAATACGAGATCTAACACAAGAGGATTAACTACTATAAAAACACGAACATCCGAACCCTAATAACATTCGATCTAGCATCCAATGATTGGAATGGGGGAAGAACAAGGGAAGGGGAAAAGCCCTGGTTACCTCCGACCATGGGTCGGCGATGCTGGTGTCTTAGGGGTTCTCCGGCCTAATATACTCAACCTCCTCGTAGGGGTCCGCCCACTTGTTGAATGACTTTATGTCGATGTATCGAAATAAAAGGTCAAATTTGAAGTACAAGTAATAAATTGTAGGTTGGTTTGAAAATTTTATGAAAAAAGATTTTCTGGGTACCCATCGAGCGGTCAATTAATATATCAGTTGATGACTGGTTCGACTTCTAGCTACTAAGATTTTGCATCTTGAAATTTTTGAACCCCTTTTGAAAATGATCACATGAAATAAGGAGAGAGGGGAAATGATTTTTTACTCACTATGGTCAACCCACAAGCTTGAGGTGCACCTTAGGCATAAAGATAACTTTATTTTTTCCACTATGTATAAGGTGAACCTTAGCGGATGCCACATAGTAGGCCTTATTAAGGTGTGCTTTTTCTCTACTACTATAATGGAGCAGTTTTGAATTGGTTCCATAGCACCAATCCTGATTGTTGGGCTGTTAGATCCAATGGTTCAGAGCAGTTGGATTCATGTTGAATAGTACCTAGAGCAAACTCCACCATGATCTAGAACCAGCATGTCACTACTCCCAAAATTTCATAGCACAATAGGCTATATTCTCAATATGTGTAGATACATATTATTAATAGACTTAATTTATGCAATTTTTCTCTAATGTATGAAATGTGATTTAACAAACATTAAGTTGTTATTAACCAATAGTCTTGTTAGAGAAAAAAAATACATTAAGTCTATTAATAATAACTATCTACACATATTGAGAATACAACCTAATGTGCTACGAAATTTTGGGGGTGGTGACATGATGGTTCTAGAACATGGTGGAGTTTGCTCTAGGTACGTACTATTCAACACGAATCCAGCTGCTCTAAACCATTGGATCAAACAGCCTAATGGCCAGGATTGGTTCTATGGATCCAATTCAAAACTGCTCCATTATAGTAGTAGAGAGAATACAACCTACTGTGCAATGAAAGTTTGGGGGTGGTGACATGATGGTTCTAGAACATGCATGGTGGAGTTTGCTCTAGGTACTATTCAACATGAATCTAGCTTCTCTGAACCATTGGATCTAACAGTCCAACGGTCAGGATTCGTGCTATGGATCCAATTCAAAACTACTCCATTATAGTAGTAGATATATCTTACCACTATATAATGTACGAATAACTTTGAATTTTGACCGTTGGATCAAGACTCGCGAATCCCAACATTTCTAGTCGTTGGATCTTCTTTTCTATTCTAGTATCTAGAAGATTCTATTGATAGTCTTCAGCATAATGAATGCTATGCACAAACCTCAAAACACACTTCTCCATCATACTAGATTCTTCTCCCTCGTAGCTAATAATCGTTGACTTCTACATGATCTTATCTTACCACTATATGTGTACGAATAACTTTGAATGTTGACCGTTGGATCAAGATTCATGAATCCCAGCATTTCTAGCCGTTGGATCTTCTTTTCCATTCTAGCATCTACAAGATTCTATTGATAGTATTCGGCATAATGAATGCTATGCACAAACCTCAAAACACACTTCTCCATCATACTAGAATCTTCTCCCTTGTTTATCTAGACCATGTTATAAAAAAATCATGTGTTAGGTAGCTAATAATCTTTGACTTCTACATGATGATACAAAGTAGAAGGACCAAATATACACCCATACTTTATAGATATTGATCAAATTTATAATTTTTTATGCTTTACCAATTATAATTTTATATAGTGATGATATGCCATATGTATACTATCTGAGTTTTACGTGTAAGGCACGTGCAACTTACTAGTTTACACAATACAGGAGTAGTATATTTCTTTGCTTAGACATATGCTCACCTCTGTCCACGCGCTGTACATGCTGAGAGAATAAAACATTGGCAGGGGAAGAGGGCAGCAATGAAGAGGAGTTGAAGAAGGTTCCATGTCAGAGCAAAGTTATGATGGGTTCCTAACACAAGGTACTCCTGCGGCCTTACAGTGTACACTCTACTAGTAGTAAATTTTAGGACCTATGCACACAAAAAAACTCTCCTTCGATATGCTCCCTCTCTCCTCCCCTTTCCCCTCGCGCACCGGCCCGACTGATCTCTCTCCCCTCGTACACCGCAGGCTTGTTCATCTGCGGTACCAAAGTTGGCAGGCCAGTGCATGGCGGTACCTAAGTTGCCTGAAATTACCGTGTTTCAAAAAGTTGGGCCGCCAACTACCGAGAGGGGCCATTTCGATGCAAACTCGTCTCACCCCTACCAAATCCAAACATGCCGTGAAACTGCCTCGTGAAGTAGACGGTCGGGACCCTCATGTCAGTAATATTTTCATGACGCAAGCGCCAACGCGGCAACCACGTAGGCGAAACGAGATACTAAAGGAGCATGGTGCGTTTACCAAATTCACAAATCCACTCCCAGCTTTCCCCTAGCACCGGCGGCGTCGGAATCCACCCTCCAGGCAGTATGATCCCTTCGGACATTTGACTTCCGGGGCCAAGTTGCTGCGCCCAGTCGCTGATACCAAGCTCCAATGGCACATGCCATAGCTGCCGTTGCGAGGCTCTAGCCCGCCTCCACCGCCCACGAGCCGAGCAGTTCGAAGGATGGCAGACCTACTATCAAGGAAGAAGTTCTGGCTACAAGCCGGTGAGCTACCCTTCTCTTTGCTATTCGCACTAATTATAACTGCTAGGTGGCTACTGAACTTCAAATTGTTTGTTAGCCCAACACTGACAAACATATTTTGTCCACAGTTTTCTGTCAAGTAGGATCTGCGCGGACCCCCTTACCTGGTTACGGTAGTCTTCTATATGTACGACTCTAAGGGCAAGAGGTATGGACACCATTGTTTCACGATGGAAGAAGCGCCTGCGCAGATCTGCACTATATCTAGTATGGTTGCTGATCTGCGTAATCATGTTGAATTATGGCCGAAGCAGACTGCAAAGTTCATCTTCATGGATGAACGTGGCATAATGGTTCCTATAATGTGTGACAGTCAGCTAATTGGGTTGACCTAAAATGTCATTTACTGGATGTGGAAGTTGGTGCAACTGGGAGTCGCCCTTCTATTCTTGGACAGGGTGGTTGCTCGAACCCAATTAGCTCCTGGTAAGCAAAGGTCGCTTGGGGTTCGCATGTTTGTGTTGAATTGTAATTTTTGTTTTATTTACTCTGTAGGTATTGGGCACTTATGCAACAGTCTTGTTTCTTTGACAGGAAGCGCCGCAAGGTTAGAAACATGACTGTCGGGTCAGTCATTTTGCTGCCCAAAGAAATTAAAAACAAGTGGAAAGATGATGCTGGACACGATTCTGGTGCCCATTGTCCCGGCGATCCAGAGTACGTGAAGCTAAGAAAATTGGCACCGAGGAAGAGGAAGAAGGCAGGAAATGAAGAAGCCAGTGGACGTGAAGGCTTGGCACCTAGGATGCGGAAGAAGGCTGCTGGCAATGAAGATGCATAGTAATGTGTTGAACTTGAACCTATATATGTAATCATGTTAAATTCTAGAGCTCTGTGTGTGGCACGTTGCTGGGCGAAACAATCTACCCACGTTCTCTGAGTAAAATGTACCACGACTTAGGGTTTGGAAACGCTCGAGTTAGTAGTTGAATCCGAAATTGTGATTGTGCCACTGCTATCTGAAAACAAGGATCCACCGGTTCCACGATTGCTAAGGGGCAAGAAGTCTCCAAATACGACGGAATGTAAGTGGCATAGAAATAAATTATTTACGCTGCCACACTCCACGAAGCAGCAACTTATTTCAGATGCTGCACAACGATGTGGCAACATAAATAGCAATGTTCTCACCGATAATTCCCAGATGAGTAGGAAATCGGTACCACTTTTTGGCCTAATCTTGAGCCCGTCTATCTCACCGCCTCTCTGCTTCTGCATCCCCTACATCTGGTGAAGCTCCCGGATCTCCAGTAACCGGGTGTACGTGCTTCCACTTTATAAATTGTGGTTGTCCCATTTGCATGCGGCCAAATCCACGTAGATTACGTTTAAACAAACCACCAATGTCAGAATACACTAGTAGAAAAGGGGTCTTTGATCCACGGTCACGTTCCCAATCCGGGACAAAGATCTAAATCAAGGCAGAAATTGATCTAAATCACAAATTCTTCCACCAATTAATCGAGATAGAGATCTAAATCGAGGCGTTTCATTAATTGAACCACAAATTGTTTTAAACAAAGGTGCGATTTCACATCCTACATTAATTCAACCACTAGTCAACAATTTCACTTCCGCTACCGCTGTCCTCCGAGCCACCGGCTTCCTCGTCGTCGTCGGACGGAACCTCCACTATTTCCGCATTGTACGCGAGACGGAGCACCTCTTCGCGGCGAGCGGCGGCGATGACGGTGAACTTGGTCCGTCCAGGGACGGACCAGAACCTCTCCCGCCCTTCTCGGTTGCGGAGATCTCGGTGCACCACGCGCCTGTAAACGAAGCGGTTGCCAATCTTGGCCTTCCGCTCCTTCTTGAACAACGTCGGCCAGTACGGGCTGGCCGTCGCGTACCGGGGCAGCTCCCTCTTCCACGCGGGCATCTGGCGGCGGCACGCCGCGATTTCGCTCTCCATCACGGCTCCGCCGGGGACGAGGAGCGGAGCCACCGGCACCCCCGCATAGCTGATGCACCATCCGTGGGGCACCGTCGCAGCCGCCGGCGCGAGGATGTCGAAGTGCACGAACATCACCGCCTCGTAGAAGTTCAGCGAGGGCATATCCATGGCGGCGCAGTGGAGATTGGAGAGGGAGCGAGGGGGTAGACAACGCAGCGATGGCGCGGTGGAGATTGGAGAGGGCGAGGGGATGGGCGACGAAGCGACGCACTGTGGCGCCTCCTATTTGTACACGAGGACGACGAAGCGATGGGCAGAATATCCAAGGGGCATTGATCAGACAAAAGGAAGTAATGCAGGGTTAAGACAGATTAACGAGCGACCAATATTTTTACTCCCAGGACTCCGGGGCCAATAGTTCAGACCGCTAGGTCAACAAATACAACTATTACAACTTAAAAAAGGCACGGAGCTTAAGCTAAATAGAACTAGTTATCATACATCTCCTTGATCTTCCTAATCTTAGCCCTATGCGCATCTTCCTATGAGAGCAAGGATCGAATCGTCTGCTCCTTCCTTTTAGCATCTTCCTTGCACATCTTCAATTGTTTCTCTGCATCTTTCCTCATGCACTTGTCAATACTCATAGTTGTGAACTGCAGGACTTTGGCCTGGTGAAGATCCTTCCTTGCTTGAGTCAGTTCTTGCTCTGATTTAGCCTATAGGGCCAACGTCGCGTCCCTCTCCTTCTCGACTTTGCTAACCTTGTCTTCACCCCCATGAGATCTCGCTTATGCTTGGTCGTGTCAACTGGTTCCCATAGCTTCATCTCAACACTGTCAAGAAGTGAGCTGAATGCGGATTCTTTCAACTCAATAGTCATTCCCATAGTTTTTCCATCGTTTTCTGCATCGATTTGGGCCACTCTGGATCTACCCATTTGACAACACCGCAACTTCCGCCTCGCATCATTACACGATCTCCTTGACACCGTAGAAACCTCCTGCCTGCGTTTCTTCCTTTGAACGCTACAAATTTAGCAGGCACATATCCATGTTTACATAGCGGAGGATTGTCTTCATATGCTAAACCGTGATAGTCGGCGTCATACATCGTCTGGTTGGCCTAACACATCATACGCACATGAGTAAACGGAGTAGATCTGGCTCAAAAAATAGATAACTAGCCACGGATGATAGAGATAGAGATGAGGCGACTCACATCGAAATCACCGTCCCTGTCGTCACGACGCGTTTCCTCGCCGTCCCCCCTTGAACCCAAGGCGAGAGGGGAGGGGGTGGCTGTTGGAGAGGGGATTGGGATGGAGGCGCCGTTGGCTTGCGGCTATGGCAGGATGGGAGTGAAGTGGGGAAAGTGGCTTCGAGGGGAAGGAAGAGAAGTACAGGGAGGAAGAGAAGTAATGGAGACGTGACACTAGGATATGGCCCACTCAACTCATGAGTCATGACACTAGCAACAGGGGAGCCCATCATGCCGCAGAACAGACTACTCGCAGATTGATCTCACGAAAACCATCCCAATCGTCCAGGCGCCCCGATCGAACGGTATGTAACAATAGTCAAGCATAACAACTATGTTAGGGCGTGCCTTCTAGAAGACTTGGTCTACGCTAAGGTTAGGGCTCTCCTAAGGTTAATTAGGATCCATGTGTGGTTTATGAAAAGAACATGCATCCAATGACACTGGTGGATCCATATGTGGTTTGTGAGAAAAACACACATGCAATGACACTGATGGATCCATGTGTGGTTAATGAGAAGAACACACATGCAATGACACTGGGTGTGGTTCATGATATGGTTTGTGAGAAGAACACACATGCAATGACTCTAGCTGTGGTTCATGAGAAGAGCAGACATGCGATGACTCTAACTGTGGTTCATGAAAAGAGCAGACATGCGATGACACCGGTGGATCCATGTGTGGTCTATGAGAGGAACACACATGCAATGACACAGGTGGATCCTTACGTGGTTTGTGAGAATAACACACATGCAATGACACTGGTGGATCCATATGTGGTCAGTGAAAATAACACACATGCAATGACATTGGTGGATCCATGTGTGGTTCATGGGAAGAACACACATGCAATGACACAGGTGGATCCATGTGTGGTAAGTGGGAAGAACACACATGCAATGACACTTGTGCTATGTGGTTTGTGAAAAGAACAGACATGCAATGACTGTAACTATGGTTCATGAAAAGAGTACACATGCGATGACTCTAACTGTGGTTAATGAAAAGAGCAGACATGCAATGACACTGGTGGATCCATGTGTGGTTAATGAGAAGAACACACATGCAATGAACTCTAGTGGGTCCATGTGGTTTATGAGAAGAAAAAACATCCAATGAACTCTAGTGGATCCATATGTGGTTTGTGAGAAGGACACACATCCAATGACACTGGTGGATCCATGTGTGGTTCATGGGAAGAACACACATCCAATGACACTGGTGGATCCATGTGTGGGAAGAACACACATGCAATGGCACTGGTGATATGTGGTTTGTGAAAAGAACAGACATGCAATGACTCCAACTATGGTTAATGAAAAGAGCAGACATGCAATGACACTGGTGGATCCATGTGTGGCTAATGAGAAGAACACACATGCAATGACACTGGGTGTGGTTCATGATATGGTTTGTGAGAAGAACACACATGTAATGACTCTACTTATGGTTCATGAGAAGAGCAGACATGCGATGACTCTAACTGTGGTTACTGAAAAGAGCAGACATGCAATGACACTGGTGGATCCATGTGTGGTTAATGAGAAGAACACACATGCAATGAACTCTAGTGGGTCCATGTGGTTTATGAGAAGAACACACATCCAATGAACTCTAGTAGATCCATATGTGGTTCATGGGAAGAACACACATGCAATGACACTGTTGGATCCATGTGTGGTTCATGGGAAGAACACACATGCAATGAAACTAGTGGATCCATGTGTGGTATGTGGGAAGAACACACATGCAATGACACTGGAGATATGTGGTTTGTGAAAAGAACAGACATGCAATGACTCTAACTGTGGCTAATGAAAAGAGCAAACATGCAATGACACTGGTGGATCCATGTGTGGTTAATGAGAAGAACACACATGCAATGACACTGGGTGTGGTTCATGATATGGTTTGTGAGAACAACACGCATGTGATGACTGTAGTTGTGGTTCATGAGAAGAGCAGACATGCGATGACTCTAACTGTGGTTCATGAAAAGAGCAGACATGCGATGACACCGGTGGATCCATGTCTGGTCTATGAGAGGAAAACACATGCAATGACACCGGTGGATTCTTACGTGGTTTGTGAGAATAACACACATGCAATGACACTGGTGGATCCATATGTGGTTTGTGAAAAGAACACACATGCAATGACACTGGTGGATCCATGTGTGGTTGATGGGAAGAACACACATGCAATGACACTGGTGGATCCATGTGTGGTCTATGGGAAGAACACACATGCAATGACACTAGTGATATGTGGTTTGTGAAAAGAACAGACATGCAATGACTGTAATTGTGGTTCATGCAAAGAGCAGACATGCGATGACTCTAACTGTGGTTCATGAGAAGAGCAGACATGCGATGACTCTAGCTGTGGTTCATGAGAAGAGCACACATGTGATGACACCGGTGGATCCATGTGTGGTCTATGAGAGGAACACACATGCAATGACACCGGTGGATCCTTACGTGCATTTCGAGAATAACACACATTCAATGACACTGGTGGATCCATATGTGGTATGTGAAAAGAACACACATGCAATGACACTTGTGGATCCATGTGTGGTTCATGGGAAGAACACACATGCAATGACATTGGTGGATCCATGTGTGGTCTGTGGGAAGAACCCATATTCAATGAAACTGCTGATATGTGGTTTGTGAAAAGAACAGACATGCAATGACTCTAACTGTGGTTCATGAAAAGAGCAGACATGCGATGACTCTAACTGTGGTTAAGGAAAAGAGCAGACATGCAATGACACTGGTGGATCCATGTGTGGTTAATGAGAAGAACACACATGCAATGAACTCTAGTGGGTCCATCTGGTTTATGAGAAGAATACACATCCAATTAACTCTAGTGGATCCATATGTGGTTTGTGAGAAGGACACACATGCAATGACACTGGTGGATCCATGTGTGGTTCATGGGAAGAGCACACATGCAATGACACTGGTGGATCCATGTGTGGTATGTGGGAAGAACACACATGCAATGACACAGGTGATATGTGGTTTGTGAAAAGAACAGACATGCAATGACTCTAACTATGGTTAATGAAAAGAGCAGACATGCAATGACACTGGTGGATCCATGTGTGGTTAATGAGAAGAACACACATGCAATGACACTAGGTGTGGTTGATGATATGGTTTGTGAGAAGAATG